>LPNX010548894.1:100080-318465 GCA_001517045.1 Pseudotsuga menziesii
TTTTCAGAGAGGCCACACATTTTGTACACAATCTCCTCTATGCAAATCCTGGCCACCCAAGAAAAGATATTCAGACAGTGGTGTTATCCATAGATAACAATTACGAGCAATGTGCAGTGACTGAAGATAACGTAATACACAAATAATACACAAATAAGGGTGTGTATATAGTCATATTATGAGCGATAAAAAACCAGTACAGATATTTTAATCTAAAATTATATATATGCAAAAACTACGAAGGATGGAAAAATATATTTATTAATTATCCCAATACTTTTAACCATATATAATTTACTTATATTTTTCATTTATTAGGTTTTAAGTTTAACCGGATATCTTATTTGAAAAAAAAATTATTAAAAAATAATATAATTTTAAAACTAAAAAAATAAATTTTATACATACAACGAATGTCTCATTGCGTAGCTTCGCGGAGGCCATAGCAGTCAGAGACATGTTGATTGAACAATTCCATTGTAGTTTGAACTTTGACATACAGTACAATAGGTATATCCAATACCAGAATAGAGGAAATGTATGAGTTTTATGCTGCACTGCTTCAGCCGTCTACTAATTCAGCTTCAAACCCTAGAGTCCTTACTTATTTGAGAGCTGAAGACATGGATTCTGAAAGTAAGGATATAAGTATTTATATAAATGCAAAATAACCAGTGATCAATCTATGTTGAAGTTGTTAAAAGCGGTTAAAGTTGGTAAAGTTAGGTGTTGAGTCCAGTTGCAGAAAGATGAAGATACAAACACTTTAGTTCATGACATTGATTGGAGAAGAGGGGACACCACAGAAGCAGCTTCAGCGAGAGAGGATAACACATTTTTAAGAGTGTGATGGCGTCATAGTTGAATTTAAGCTCATAGTTGTATCATCAGTAGAGTTAAGATAATAGTTGCATCTAATAGCTAATTTAAAAGATAAAAGTTAATATTAATATAATATTAATATTTCACTAAAGGAAGTTTGCACCTCAGGATATTTGATCCCTCTCGGCGCTTGATCGAGCCTAGGATTTGGATCTACACTGGTTTATTTATTTATGTCGGTTAACATAATGTTTTTTGCGTCGAGAGGTGCTCTACAGCTCAGTATGGGGGAGATATTGTAACATGATGTAACGTTACTAACGTTTGTAACATGTCGGCTAAAAATAATAGTGATAGTGAATATTATAGGAGAGATCTTGTAACGTGATATAACATTAGTAACATTTGTAACATGTCGGCAAAAAATAATAGTGATAGTGAATATTATGGGAGAGATCTTGTAACGTGATGTAATGTTTGTAACATGTCCACAAAGAATAATAGTGATAGTGAATATTATGGGAGAGATTTTGTAACACAAAATAAAAAATAATATCACATTCGTAAAATTATTTCTATTAATAAAAAATAAATTTTCTAATAGGCCAAAATAAATGTCGGCCATGAAAACAATCTAATATGGGAGAGATGTTGTAATCTTCCTACCTAACAAAACAATAAAAAAGTAAAAATTTAATTATCCGTAAAAAAAATATGTGGGTCAAGAAAAAACACAAAATTGAATTATCCGCAAAAAAAAAAACAATCCAATATGGGGGAGATGTTGTAATCTTCCTACCTAACAAAACAATAAAAAAGTAAAAATTTAATTATCCGTAAAAAAAATATGCAGGTCAAGAAAAAACACAAAATTGAATTATCAGCAAAAAAATGTTGGCCTTGCACATGGTTTTAAAACCATGTACAAAGCATTCTAAACAACCCATGGTTTTATTGTACATGGTTTTTAAACCATGTGCAAGGCCTCCTAAATAACCCATGGTTGTAGGAGGGCCTTGCATATGGTTTTAAAACCATGTGTGGGGAAATTATGCAATGTTCGTTCATAACAAAATAAAAAATAATAAAAAATAGTATATGTCAGCCAAAGTATTAATAATAAAAATATTATATGTGGACCTTAAATAATAATAAAAATGTGTCTTTTGGTTTGAATCAAATCAATGGATACCTAAGAAGAGGTTTGCACCTGGAGAGATTTGATCCATCTCGGCGCTGGATAGAGCTAGGATTTGGATCTACGTTGGTTTATTATGTCGGCTAGCATAACGTGACTAACATGACAGGATCTTCCCCATACTGGGCTGATAGCACATCGCTTCTCTCGGTGCAAAAATAATATAGATCCATAAATTAGATCCCTTTGGGTGCTTGATAAATCCAGCTATAAAATGAATAGATTATGTTAATTTACTAGATTTGTTCTTTAGAAAATGATCATTTGTACTTTTTTAATGTTCTTTTTCAAGTTTTTCAAGTTCATTTGTCTTTTTATTCTCTCTAAATATATTAACGATTAATGATTAATAGAAATACTAAACTCTTTTTTAAAATATATTCAACCTTCTTAGAAGATTGTAGCCTTTTTATTTTATTTCAGTTTTAATTAATTTTAAAATAATTTAAATTAACCAACTTTCTTTATAATTCACTATAATAATAATAAAACATTTTTTTATAATAAAATTTAAATATATTTTGGTGTGGCTTTATAGTAGAACTTTGATATATTTGATTATGGCTTATTCAGTAGAATAAAGGAGTGTTATCCAAATAACATTGATGAGATCAATGTGTATTTGTTCAAACAAAAAAGAATATAGAGAAAAACATGTCCCCTAATTTATCAAATAATAAAAACCCAATAATAAAACTAAATAAAAAGTAATTAAAAGATCTATGTTAAACCTGGATTTAGCAAACACCAAAGGGATCAAAATGTTTGTGGTGTAATTTTTTATGAACATTTAAAAATTTAAGATAAAAAAAACTTACACCTGAAGAAATTGGATTCCTCTCGGTGCTTTCTAGATCCAGGTTTAAGATGGATCTATGTTGGTATCTATCAAGCACTATGAAGAATAAAATTCCCTTAAGGTACAAACCTCAAGTTTTTGTACCCTTAAAAAAAATTGCATATCACGCAATTTGATAACTCTTTGCACTTGATAAATCCAAGGTTAATATGGATGTCATATTACAAGCTATCTTACCAAAGTGGAATATCCCTATGTCACGATTTTAATCCATATTAATACCCTCCTTCTATTATTAATAACACTAAGGGGAATGAGCCAAGGTAAAAAAGAATAATAAGAGGTAACATGTAAAGATTTTTAATAATAGCAATGGCACTAAGTAGCATATAATAACTGATAGTAGTAAGCAGCCTCTGAAGAATAATATGGATAATTTTTAGAAGTTGAACAAATCCAACATTGAATCCTTATTTTGTTTGATGGTCTAAGCAAATTTCCTTCTGAAATTGTAACATCCAATGTTTCAGTAGTTGTTTTTACACTTGGAATAGTTTTGTAAAATTTTATTTCTAGCTGAGTTAATTATATTTACAACATCATTTTTGGATTGTTAACGATGACAATTTTCGCCATGGCCCTAGGTGCCATCCATTGCATGTGTGTCAACTTTAGAGGTGATTTATTTGTATTTCAAAAGGTTTCTTTGAAAGGTTTGTCAATTCGAATATTGGTTAACTTTGGTTGTGGGGAAGTGTATCTATTTTTATGTATTCCGATGTATTCATCAAGGTAAATCTATAGCCCTTATTTTTGTGGTTTCAACTTTTAAGCATATTGGATCTCATTTCAGACCTTTGATGTGTACAAAGTTGATTTTAGGTGATTTTCATGCATGTATGAAGACTTTAAGAATGCAATAAAGATATGTAGCTCCTTAAGCATGTGTTAGTCATTAGAAGAGTAGAATGTTCAAAGTGCATGCAGAATTTGTGGATCTTGCTTGCATAAGTTTAGATTTTGGGCTACTATAAATGCATCTGTTTTGCAAATTCTGATTTTGTAAACTTGATTTATTTTATGGAATGTTGATTGGGGCAATCAAATTACATGGATTCCCATCAGCAATAGAAAGTGAAATGTTAGTGGTATGATGTAACAATGTTTTAGTGAATATGAGATCTTAGTATTGTGATGTAACGATGTTTCGGTGGATGGTTTGGTGTGGGAGCATTATGCTGCATTAACAATGCACATAATATACAATGGCTTGAAGAATGGAGGATGACTCCAAGAAAAGATAAAATTTGATGACACAGGGAAACAAACTCTGTGAGATCAAACATGTTTCCTCACACACACAAGGGATCTACACCCACCGAGATTTGGACATGAGTTGTCTGCATGGCGGCCTCCCATCCCAACCACTAAGCCACAACATAGTAACTCAAAAGTTATATGAAGCAATATTATCAAGAGAAAATCTCAAATAAACCAAATAGGATAATGTGTGTAATAATTAAAATACTTGTGTAAATGATGAATGGTTATGCTCGTATATTTATACTAGTCATATCTTGTTCATGTGGGTCCTAATATGGCCTGAATTACATCCTATTATTAGGTTATCCACACACCATTGTATCTTCCCTAAAGATGATCCATCCTCAAAACATAATATGAGACAAAGTAATAAAATTCCCTCAAGATTGTGTTCAACTGGCGCCACACTTGATTGTTCGTTCATCCATATGAAATATTTTTTGGTGTTGTCCTTTGATAATATGTCTTCCCATGATTACATTGACTTTGCTTCCACATAT
The DNA here is from genome assembly GCA_001517045.1 of Pseudotsuga menziesii. Classification (NCBI taxonomy): domain Eukaryota; kingdom Viridiplantae; phylum Streptophyta; class Pinopsida; order Pinales; family Pinaceae; genus Pseudotsuga; species Pseudotsuga menziesii. The sequence goes on from LPNX010548894.1 coordinate 104,723, forward strand.
GTCTGAAACTTGACAATTTGTCAGTGATCAATAGTATCTTATCACATAGTTGTCCTTTTAATTCCTCATAGGGTTGACATAGGTTAGGCCCTAGGGACATACCATGTTCCAAATAAGGTGTGAGAAGAAGCCTCTCATAGAAAAGCATTTCAAGGAATTTTGATTCAGACAACATTTTAGAGTAAGTTTGACTAGAAAACGAATTTCCAGAGGGTTTAGGGGTTAGGTGTATTATCCACATTGTTCAAGAGAGAGCAAGACCAAAGCTTATTTCTAGGTTAGCACTCTCTCCAAAAAGTTGAATCCATTTGTGGTTAATTTAAATAAGAGTAGTTGACATGAGTTTGATATATGATAGAGTCATCTTTGTCAAAGCAGGTAAGAGTTGTAATAAAGGTTTCATTACTATAACATCTTGTATTTATAATATGGTATAAAAATTTAATGAGTAAGATAGATTTTGTATCTCACGAAAAATAAAGGACCTAAGACTTGTTTTATTGGGATGCTTAGAGCCGGTTTAAAAGTCATTTCACAATATTCAATATTAAACACCAACTCATGGCATAGATGTACTTATCTTTTTTGCACATCAATATAAAAAAATTTGAGAAATGTTGCTACCCAACTGGTTTCCAACCCCTAAAGCCTACTACATAGCATATTCCTCTTTCAAACATTCATCAAATATTCCAAACAACTTCATTTGGTTGCATGAACAACATAATAATTTATATCTTATAATAAGACCCCCACTAGGAAAAAACAACAAAGAAAATGGTGAAGAATGAATGTTTCTTCTTTCTTTGTAGTTTTCCTAGTCATTCCTGGCAATTTCTTCATAGTCTTGATAAATTTTCAAATAATTGTTGAGTCATGATGAACTTGATTGAGTTCTGATTCAATGAGTAAACTCATCTCATTTCAGCCACAAGTCAAGTTGACTTAGAGAGTATTTCGAGTACCCAATGAGTCTTCAAATATTGCCAAATATGCATGTCCTAGAAATGCAATGACTTGAAAATTGCAACCACTTAAAGGTCTATATTTGTGGCCATGCACCACAAGAAATAATAATTAATCCATGGTGCCAGATTAATTCCAATTGACTCCTATTATACTACACTCACTTCAATGTTCTATAATGAATGCCATAACCAATTCTAATGGAAAGGTATAAACAATGTAAACCAATTAATGGATATGACTAAAACTCTTGACTATATACCTTTTAAAGAAGGCTCTTATAGATAAATGGATAAGATAAAATACATACTGAGCCTTATTTTCCACTCAAAATCAGCATCATGCCTCTTAAGAAAAAAGGCAAGAGGAGAATTCACAAATATTCTATACTTAAAAGATTGAGATAAGAATAGCATTAAGGGTTGTCATATGAGTATTGATTTGATCTACTAAATAAACCCTATACACTATGCATTGATGAGTGGTTTCACCATGGATCCCCTCCTAAAACCTTATCCCGAGAGTGGTATTGCTCAGCATGAGGCTGAGACTTTTATGGCCTTTAGCTTCCTCACTCAAGAATTCTTGTCCTTTTGCTTCCTAGTCATCCAAATATGTGAATTTGGTTTCAATACCATAAGTAAAACTTACAACTCAGGTAACTTTGTATAAAGCCTTGGAACTCAATTAGAGAGGATTAGTTAGATTATTTATTGGTTTATGGCCATTCACCATGGCTATGGACTATGGAGATTTGATTTGGAAATCATTGGAAACACCTCGTTTATGGAAACCTACAATTTCACTTTTGCGGCAGAGGGTATTATGCCTTTCTCTTTGAGAAAATGGAAATAGGGATATGATCTTGAGAAGTGGTCCATATTTTATCAGTCTGAGAGGAATGTATCTGAATATATGGATCTTATATTTTTGTCCAGAAAAATGTGTTCCCTCAATTGTTCCATTATGCGTGATTCTTACACATTTGTAGTTGCATTGTTGGAGCATTGATGCTCTAGCAGCCACTGGAAACTCTTTGACATATCTGAGTCGAGAGGCCCAATGTATTCTTCTGCTAGAATTTGTATAAAAGTTGATCTAGATAAGGGTTAAGTGAAAACACAAAATATTATTATGGATGGGTGGTCACATCTCGATAAGTTGGATTACAAATAATTACCTTTCACATGGAAATTGTGCCACGAGTATGGGCATTTCACCAGACACTTCCCTAAAGATCCTCCTACAGAAAATTTGCGAAAGAAAAATGACTGGAAAGAGATTAAGAAAGGGGAAAAAGTGGTTTAAGGGGGAAAAAAACCAAGGCCAGTGCAGCGCTATGAAATCTAGCTTCTTCCTCCCCCTCAACCTCGAATCAGTTTCAAAGTCTTTCTCAAGAATAGGTTGATGGGACAAGGAATCGAGAACTACCAAGTGAAGTTGTGATGGAGACAAAGGGTATCCCAAATCGAAATAAACATACAAATCCATAGCAACTGATCTTATAGGAAGTTGGAACAAAAGGCTCTTTGCACTCTACCCTGCCAAAATTTTAGTATGAAATCTACAAACCCCAAAGCAAGAAGACAACAAACACAACTAGTAGGAACACTAGAATTCAGACAAGGCAAAGTAAAAATGACAGGAGTGAGGAGTCAGAAGAAGAGCTTCCCTTGCAAAATAATGTGGGAAGGAAGTTGAATAGGAATAAATGTAATGAATGGGTGACTAAATACAAAGCCCTTGGTTAGCAAGCAACAATTTCCAACATATTCAAGAAAGCAAATACAATATTAGGTAACTTAGATGAGGACATGGAAGAGAATGGAACACTTCCTAGTGCTCTCTTGGAACTGTCGGGGCATGGGAGGGAAGTATAAAGTAGAAGCAATGACATAATAATAAAGTAGGGCAATCAGCACAAGAAATGCATATGAGTGGTTGGAAACACATTGGTATGGTACGATATATATCCTCCTTAATCAAATGGAGATCAATCAATGGCTAATACCACAACTAGAAGTCTTAGACTCAAAATAAATGATACAAATTTTTAATGTTTATGAGTTAGTTCAATATAAGGATAAGGTAGAATTCTGGGAATCATTGAGAATAATCCAAGAACATAATTTTGTTTAGAGTGTGTTGGTCACAATGGATTTCAATGCAACCATATTGTTGAAGGAAAGGAGAGGGATAAGTATGGTTGGAGACCCCTTCGGTGAGAATTTGGAAGATCTAATAGTATATTGGGATTTAATAGACAACCTTCCAAATAAATGATTCTACACTTAGACTAATCGTAGAATCATTCTAGGATATATCGCTGCCATGTTGGATCATTTTTTAGTTCATAGTTCTTTCCTCTTAAAGGCTTCACCTTTTCTTCAAAAATACTTTCTCTAACAACTTGAAATCATAGACCTATTCTCCTATCATTGGAAACTTCAAAGAAATTTGGGCCTATACCGTTTAGGTTCAATCCTTTATGGCTTCAGGAAAAGAAGGCTATGTGGATTATTGAAAAGGAATGGAACACCTATGTTGAGGGGTCACTAGCTTACATCTAGGAAATGAAGCTCTTATTCATTAAATGATCCTTGGAGTAATGGGCTAAGGAATGTTATCAAACTCCTAATCAAAGAAGACAAGCTTTGCAAAATGAGTTGGAGAAGTTGTAGCAACAAATAGAGATTAAGGACATCAAGGTTGAGGATATACAAAGGGTGAAGGAACTCAAATGTGATCTTCACTTTGCAATAAGGTAGGATGAAGAACTATGGAGGTTGAAATAAAGAATTCTTTGCCTAAAAATCAGAGACAATAACACCTCCTACTTTCATAAGCAACCCAAAAGAAGAACTGCCAAAAATACAATAAAGGAGATTCAGGTCGTTGATGGTAACAAACTATTAGACTTCATAGCCATAAAAAAAGAAGCAAATCAACATTTCAAAGATTTGTACACTATGCTAGGTATCCCCTCCCATAGAGCAAGTAATATCATGTCACAAAGCATCCCATATTTAATTAACAACGAAGAAATCAGTGCTTGGAATGCCCAATCTTGGAAAATGAAATGATGATAATTTCGCAACCTTGATACATCTCATGGGCCCAATGTGATGCAGGAGAATAGGCCCAGGAAGATGTAGTAATCCATGACTTCATAACAGTCAAATGAATTCCAAGACCTAGGGTCTTGCACATATGTAATTTCTTTTATTTTATAAAAATGGAATAAATCTGGATAAAGATACTCGATCATTTCCATGTGTAACAGATAGGGTTGAGTTGAAGTCTGCTGAGACATTATAGTGATGAGTCGTAGGGTTCAATTAAGAGTTTGAATAAAAATTGAGTTCCTTGGTTATAGGATCTGGAAATAGAATCCTTGTGTATTTAAATAAGTTTGAGTTATTTTCTTAGATAGCTTAGTTAGCTTACAGAGCTTGTTAGCTCGCAGAAGATTAGTTTAGCTCACAGAGCTTATGATAGCTCATGGAGATTTGATGATAGCTCGAAGAATAGTGAATATTATATCAAAGGGGAAGGTGCTCGAAATTCAATTCCTAGAGCATATAGAAAGACTGAGGATCTTTGATTGTATTGATCTATTGAGAAATTCAAGTTCAAGGAAGCTTTTAATAATTTGAAGTTGACTTTTTGTGTATAAATTGTGAAGCTTGCAATCATATTGGTGAAATTATTACTATGTATAAAAATTCATAACTTACAGGTATAATTTGCGTAGATGATGAAAGAAAGATTTACACATAGTAAATCGATGGTAGTTGTGCATTGCAAGATAGCTCAATGGTCAGAATTAAGTTTCGCAGCCAAGAGACACAAATTCGTAGAGTTAGGGTGTGATCTGCATCAAAATATAGATCAACGGTCATGATCCACCTCACAGTAGATCGAAGGTTAGAGAAGAGGATTGCGGGAGCATAAAGGAGGAATTCCAAAAGTTCGAGAATAAGAAAATTTAGATTTTCGATCTCCGAAGTCGGAATGCAGAAAGTGGGAGAATAGGAAAGGACTAAGGCTCGAAGTTGGGTTTCTGATTCCGAATTCCAAACGTCGAAAAAGGGAAGTGCAAAATGGCGGAAGTGCGGAAGTGTGGAAGTGCGGGAAGTTGAATTTTGAAAGTCAAAGAAGTGAGGTTTCTGATTTCCGATTTCCTTGTGTAGAAAAGGTGAGTGTGAAAATCCTACAGCGGAAGGGAGTGTGCAGAAAGAAGGTTAGAGAGTTCTGCAAGTTGTTTAAGAAAATTAAGGCATGTTAGTTTTCAGTAACCTCGATTTTGAGTTCTGTAAAAGAACAATGCCATCATAGTGGTATCAAAGAAGAAAAGGGATTATGCGTGAAGGTATGAAAGTGTGGTCACAATAGGTCTTGTTTCTAAAAGATTGTGAATTGTTAGTTATTACGTTGGAGTAATTTTCCTGTATGAAAGGCAAGGTTATTTTTACTCTTTTATTACTAACAGATCTAGAGCAAGTCACTATTGACAAGGAAATTGTATCCAGTAGTGAATTCTTGTGTCAGGAGATGGAGGTCAGAGTTGGAAGAGGTTGGGGCAAGCGAGGAAGTCCTGTTGCCAATGCAGAATTGAGAGAGGAGATAAGAACTCAGAGAGAAAGGGTGGAAGCCTTAAAAAGTGGCATAAATCATGAGCACATTGGAGATACAAGTGATGAAGAGATACCTGAAGAGGAAGAGGAAACAATTGCTGAAACTCTCGAGGTAAAAATGTTTAGGTCTATTTTTGGTATAGGTTCTAGTTGAAGAGTTGATGTACCATTCTATAGTTGAAGCTTGGATCCAAAAGAATTAATTGATTGGATCAATGCTATGAACAAACACTTCGACTATGTTGAAGTGAAGGAGGACATGAAAGTTAGATTTGTTGTCACAAGGTTAAGAGGGCATGCATCCTTGTGGTGGGATGGTGTGCAAGAGGAAAGGATCTTGAAAAACAAAGACAGGATCAATAGTTGGAACATAATGACAGCTAAATTGAAAGATAAATTTCTTCCTAAGGATTATAAGTTTATTTTGTTTAGGCAAATGAAAAATATTAAACAAAATTCAATGACCATTAGGGAGTATACTGAGGAATTTTACAAGGTAAATATCGGATCTGGACATATGGAAGATACACCTGAGAAGGTAGCTAGGTATATTAATGGTATAAGATTTTATATACAAGATGAATTGGGATTGTTGTCATTAATATATGTTGAGGAAGCATACCAGGTTGCTTTGAAGGCTAAAGAGAAGCTGATGAGAAAACATAATCAGAAAGTAAAGATGAGAGGCTCTAGAGGAAGGGAACAACAACATATAGGTTAAGCTAGCAGTTCAAACTAGCAAGTACAACCTGACAGAAATAATGAGAACATAGGTGGAATAAATGTTTCAAAAGAAAGAATCAGAGGAAGAGGTGGACACGTAAGGTGTTACACATGTGGGAATCTTGGCCATATGTCATGGGATTGTCCTGAGAATGTTGCAAGACAGAGAGGAACACAAATAGTGCAAGTTGAACCTGAAGATACAAAGGAATTAGAAGTGGTTGTGAATTACCCTGAATAAGGTGAAGCCTTGTTGTTGAAAAAGGTAATTGATGAGTTAGTTCAAAGGAGGAGTCGGTTTAAGACAGTTTGCAAAGATGAAGGTAAGTGTTGCAAGTTAATTATCGATAGTGGTAGTACTGATATTTTGGTGTCTAGAGAAATGGCGGACAAGCTGAATTTAAAGAGGATAGTACATCCAAAAACATACAGAGTTGTATGGTTGCAGAATGATCATCAAGTTCTTGTGAGTGAACAATACCAAGTAAATTTTCACATTGGAAGTTATCAATATGAGGTAAAATGTGGCATCATAGAAATGGATGCTTTCCATGTTTTATTAGGAAGGCCTTGGTAGTTTGACAGAGAAGCAGTGCATGAGGGTAAGAGGAATGTCTATTCCTTTGAAATAAATGGAAAGAGACATAGTCTTCATCCATTCATTGGTAAGCAAGAGGAAGTAAGTAGTCAATTGATGATGATGACTTACAAGAGGATTATGAATGATTGAAAAGATGAAGATGAGGTAAAAGTGATTTCACAAGTAAATGATTTTGAGATTAAAATGACTAACAAGGTGTGCATTGATTGGTTAGAGGAAAGAACATCCCAATAGGAAATGTCAAATGCAAGCATGGAATTAATGGAGGAAGTGCAATGCGAAGTCATAAAGGGTGGTGTATATGACCAATGAAATTACTAAGGATGGTGATGTGACAAAAACAGGCAAAGGACATGAGAGACAAGAAATTCATGCACATAATTCTTGGATGAAAGATGTATTTATGTTAATATATTTTATGTTTGCTTATGTGACATGAAGTTTTATTAATCTATGTGCAGATAAAGGAGAACTAGTTGACAACTTGTTTGCATGTCAAAGGAAAGAGAAACTTGAATATTCAAAGAAGTCTGAACATATACAAGAAGAACCAAAGGACCAATTGCAAAAACAAAGATAGAAGACATGGCTGAAGGGGATGTTCAAAATGAGAACACTACCCAAATTTACACTTTGGGTATCTGCTAAAATGCTACAGAAAAATAGCAGGAAGGGAGCTCATGGACAAGATCCCATGAAGAGTTTCAAGCTAGGGACTTTGATGCAGGCTCATAGGCTCAGGACGATGAAGTCATACATGAATTCATAATAGTCAAATGAATTCCAAGACCTAGGGTCTTGCACATATGTAATTTCTTTTATTTTAAAAAAAAATGGAATAAATCTGGATAAGGATACTTGATCCTTTCCATGTGTAACAGATAGGGTTGAGTTTAAGTCTGTTGAGACATTATAGTGATGATTTGTAGGGTTCAATTAAGAGTTTGAATAAAAATTGAGTTCCTTGGTTATAGGATATGGAAACAAAATCCTTTTGTATTTAAATCAGTTTGAGTTATTTACTTAGATAGCTTAGTTAGCTTACAGAGCTTGTTAGCTCGCAGAAGATTAGTTTAGCTCACAGAGCTTAGGATAGCTCATAGAGATTTGAGGATAGATTGAAGAAGCTTGAAGATTATATCAAAGGGGAAGGAGCTCAGAATTCAATTCCTGGAGCATATACAAAGACTGAGGATCTTTGATTGTATTGATCTATTGAGAAATTCAAGTTAGAGGAAGTTTCAATAATTTGAAGTTAACTTTCTGTGTATAAATTATGAATCTTGCAATCATATTGGTTGAAATTATTACTCTGTATAAACATTCATAACTAACAGGTATAATTTGTGCAAAGGATGAAAGAATGATTTACACATTGTAAATCGACGGTATCTGTGCATTGCAAGACAGATCAGTAGACACAATTAAGTTCCGCAGCCAAGCGACACAGATCCGCAGAGTTAGGTTGTTATCCGCATAAAAATATAGATTGATGGTCATGATCCACCTTGCAGTAGATCGAAGGTTCAGGAAGAGGCTTGCGTGTGTGGAAAGATGAAATCCCAAAAGTTTGAGAATAAGAAAAGTTAGATTTCCAATATTTGAAGTCGGAAAGCAGAAAGTGGGAGAACATGAAAGGACTAAGGCTGGAAGTTGGGTTTTCCAATTCCGAAGTCCGGAAGCCGAAAAAGTGAAGTGCGGAAGTGCAGAAGTGCAGAAGGATGGAAGATTGGAAGTTCAGACGTGTGGGAAGTTGAAGTCGGAAGTCAAAGAAGTGAGGTTTCTAATTTTCGATTTTCGATTTCCCCATGCGAAAAAAGTGAGTGTGAAAATCCTACAATGGAAGGGAGTGTGCAGAAAGAAGGTTAGACGATTCTCCAATCCATTTAATAAAATTAAGGCATGTCAGTTCTAATTAATCTCAGTTTTAAGGTCTGTAAAAGAATAGTGTCACCGCAATGGATTCACCATAAGTTTTTTTCATGCTTTCTAGAATATTATTAAGAATGACCTTTGAAAAATGTTAAATTAGACAAAAGGAAGAGATAAAATTGGTGGAGCAACAAATACGTTCCTCATAGCTCGAATACCCAAGGAATATAATCCATCCTCTTTGGGTTGGCATAAGGAAATCTCTCTATGCAATGCAGCCTATAAGATACTCACAAAAAATCTGACAAGCATAGTAAAGAAACTTCTACCCAAACTTATCTAAAAAAATCAAGGTGGATTCATGGAAAACAAACAAACCACATAAAATGTTGCATTGATCCAAGAGGCTATACATTCCAGCTATAGTAGAGGTGATCAAAAAATGGTAATTAAACTAGACTTGGAAAACTCCCTTGACAGGGTACAACATTGTTTTCCTTATGAAGTTCTTGAAAATTTTGGTTTCTCACATTTTTTTATTAAATGGGTAAACGCTCGTGGAAGGCCCTGGATTGCACCCTTCGTAAATAGTAGACCACCTTTGTTTTTCCAAGCTTCACAAGGGAGTAGGAAAGGATGCCTCCTATCTCCCTTTCTATGTAATTTAATGGTGGAATCTCTCAATCATACTTTAAATAGAAAGAGGGAGGTTGGGAACATCTCAGGGGTTCTTATAGTTAGAGGAGTTAAGGCCATCGATCATGCCCAGTTTTCAAATGATACTATCTTTATTAGAGGTGAATCCATCACCTATGCTTAGTGCATTAAATCTATTATGGATTGGTACATAAAAGCTGGTGGTGGAATAGTTAATGTAGATAAAAGTAATATATGCAGTTGGAACATCTCACCCAATCTCCTTCCAAGAATATATTTCATATTTGGATTTGTTGGGAAAAATTGATGGTATTCATTCAGGAATATCGATTCTCCTATTTCCCTTATGAGACAAAGGGTTTTTTATTGGGATCATATACTTCATAAAATGAAAGTTAAAATCCAATTTTGGGGAGCACACTAGCTCAATTCCTCCCATTTATTCTTTATGGAAAAATATAGTGACTTTGATGAGATTCCCAAGCCTAATGTCTTATGTTGGATCTTAGCCAATGGGAAAATATTAACAACATAAAATTTAAAGAAACAATGAATAGTTTCACCCTTGAGGTTTTCCATTTATCAAAGTGATAAGGAGATAGTAAAGCACATTTTTCTAGCCTTGCAAATATGCCAAAGAAGTCTGGGAGTTCTTCTTCTCAGAACTGGAAAGAAATATTATATTGATTACAACTTGGAATGATCTCTTCCTCCATTAGAAGTCATAATTTCTTTGATCATTAAGAAACAAAGAATCTTGAGCATAATATGGATAGCCTCCCCAAATTTCATATGCTGGAATATCTGGTTAGCAAGGAACAAACATATATTCAACTCTGAGCTTACACCTCCTACCAGAACAACTATAAAAGAGAAGACATTAATGGTGGAAACCTTTGTGTCTAAAGGAGTCAGAGGGATTGATCAAGAACCTCTTTTAAATGAAGAAAAAAAGTGTGTTTTAGATTTCATTTTAGGGGACGGCCTTCAGTACAAATATCCTCTTATTCCACATCTCCCTAAGTGGAGGATAGAATGTGAGAAAGAGGATTTTCAATTATAGCTTCATAGATAAAGGATTCAAACTATTCTTTGATTGGGATTCCAAAGGAAACCCTGAGGTTGAAGGTATGGGAGGGGTTCTCGTTGGTATCGATGGAAAAGAAGAAATCAAAATTTCTTTGGGATTGGGTGTCACTACCAACAATTATGTTGAAGTGTATGACTTATTCATAGGATTGGAATATGTTAAAAATATTAGATTGCAACATATCATGATACTTGGAGACTCCCTTCATGTCATCAAACATGTGAGAAATCAAGTTGAGAAGCAAGGAAATATTCAAAATAGGATATATCATGAAAAATATCATGGAACCTACAAAGAGAAAAAGAAATAAAATTATATCATATCAAGAGGCATAACAATAGCCTTGTGGATCAACTTGCAAATGAGGAGATCAAGCTTAGCAAAGGAGTTTCGGTATGTAAAATTGGACCTCCAGAGCATCAATGACTACCATGAATTTATTGAGGACAAACACAGTGCCGAGGGCTAGCATGATTATGGTTTACAAAAAAAAAAAATTGCTAAGTATTGGAGCCACTTGTTGGCCCTAGGGGAAGTTAGGCAGAATTCAACTGGAATTTTGACCAAGTATGAAAAGATTCAGGACACATAAAGGAAGAAGGAAGCCTGGACAAAAGTTGAGGAAGAAGGAAGAAGGAACTACGACAAAATAAAATTATGTGACAAAAGAAGAGCTCGTGAAAGAAGAGAAGCCATGACAGAAGGAAAATATGTAACAAGATGAGTTGCAACAGATGAAATCATGTAAGAAGGTGTGCAACAACGCAACAACTAGAAAGCGACAGTTCAGAAAGATTGTGGGTACTAGGTCATCTAGAGTCCACGGATGTCGCACGTATGAAAGCATCTTTCTAATTCGGGTCATTAGGCCTACTGACACATGTTTCTATAATAGGAATGACAACCTGTTGGTTAATTGTATGAGGCCAGTTGAGAGTAACATGTAAGATTCTATAAGAAGGAATAACCCAGATTGTGTGTGTGTTTCTCACTTAGTTAGTTACTTACTTACTTAGTCACTCACTCACTTCTGGATCATTTGTGCTCTGTTAGCTTTAGGAAGGTCAGGTTTCCTGAGTTACTCAAGAATCTGTTGTGGTTTCTTAGCATGTATGTCAGTGGAGAGTCAATTAGTTGTTTTGGCAAAGAGTCAAAGATGTCTGCAGCTAAGTGTGCAGAGTTGTAGAGAAGATCAAGTCAATCCGGGATGTGTGCAGATCAACAGTAGAGTTGAAGACTCAAGAGTCATAGAGTTATAAAAGAAGTTGAATCGATCTAGGATGTGTGCGGATCAAGAGTAGAGTCAAGTAGAGAGGGATAAAAAACAGAAGACCATAGAGCATGAGGGAAGAGAGAAGTATGTATAGATAAGAGAAGAAGATCTAGAACAAATTCAGTATCTCAGTGCACAAACAAAACTGTGCCATATATTTCTCATGCTAGATGAAGAGCACCTTTGTGGCTTTTCCCCGATGGGTTTCCACGTTAGATATTGTTTCAAATGTATAAATGATAAATGTGTTGTGTCGCATGTATGTTGTTGTGAATGAATGTTTATGTATTTGCTTACAATTCAGTTATATGCATTTTTCACGTCGTGGTAGTTGAAATCGCATATACTCCATGATATTCAATCTTATAGTATCCATTGATGGTTGAATAGAGTCACATATTAACTATGCATAATTGATATAAGTAACCCACCCCCTCGATTTAGGTTAAGCGCATTGGTAGAATTCCAAGGGAAGAGAAATCCCCCACCCAACTGCGGAAACCTAGTTCTGGCAGTTACCCATAAGAGAGATAGCTCGAGTGAGACAAAATCTACATCGCAGGTGATATCGACTGAGCCTTGCTCTGTTGGACTGATATCTTGGGATTTGTTGCGCGCAAAGGAGGGAATGAACCTGGGTCGAAGGAACAAAGATAAGAACCAAACACCAACAAATGGTTATTTTGTCGGGATCGTGAATCATTGTGGTGAGGGATATGTTGTGGCATCTGACGAAGCTTGAAATCCAATATTGGGTGGATTTTAAAGCATTAGAATTTGCACAAGAAGAGAGTAAAGGATCTCGAATGAATCCAACATAGTGGTTGGTTCGATACCTTTATACAGATATTCATGATATTTTATTTTTTGAGTTTCTTATTGTGCTACATGAGTGGTTATCGAAGTTAGCCACCCAACAAATATATTTTCAAGGAAGAGAACCGACAGAGTGGAATCCTCAACTGATTCGACGACTGAAGAGTGTTAGCAACTTTGTATCGAGGGTTGTTGATTTTTGGGTAGATAGTATTTTGCAAGGTTATATTACTGAGTTTTTTGTCGACACAATAACCTCATATAATGATGCAAAAATAAAAAATTTCCCAAGGACCTCAAGGAAGATACTTGTCATCTTTGAAAACTTGGATAAAGATGCTCATATACGAAAAAAGAATCTTGAGAATGTGACAGTTAGAGTAACTGTGTGCAGAAAAATGGATATGTCGCAGATGAAGTGTGTGAAAAATGGAGCAAGCTAATCTGAAATGTTCCTTGGTGATAGTGGAACTGAACTAGAGGCCAAATATTTGAGAAGTGAAAGAGGATTTTGGTCAAGGAAGAGAAGAAATATTGTGACGGGAAGAGGAAGTTGTAGTATGAACAGAGGAGAATAATACGATATCATGTTGCATACAAAGAAAAGGAATACTAGTCGATATACGAAGAAGAAGAAGAAGAAGCTCCAGACCCAGAGCACGAGTACGATACCCATACAACCCTGTGCACGTCGTTAGAAGTAAGATATAAAAACTCGTCTCCAAGTGATTTTGTAAATACTAGTACTAATGATGTGAATACCAAACAAGGGAGTCTAATTAGTTAAAATGTTTTCCCAAGCATACCAACAGTTAACATAATGATTGGGACTGACATTAAGTTGCCAATATTTAATGGAAATGGGTTAGAAGACCCAGAGCAACATTGGTTTCTCTGCGAAGTTGTGTGGACCATGCGATATGCCCAAGATGAAGCAATAAAATAAGCACAACAGATCACAACCTTGAGAGGTCATGCACTAGATTGGTATATGAATTTTTCTATAGTTCCAGTGGGAGTTGCGCAGAAAAAACTCTACCAAATTCGAGTCGAAATGATAGACGAGTTCAGAAAGCTGAAATATGAGTCGTAGAGCATCGCATAAATTAAAGAAATTAAGCAGTTAGCTATAGAGTTTGTCTTGGACTTTGACCAAAGATTTAAGACATTGATGGCCAATGTAATTTTTTAGATGCCGAACGTACAACACAAGGAATCGTTCATTACTATGCTTTTGTCGCACATCCTAATCCCATTAATGCATCATAAAATTGTGTCATAGACTGAAGCTCTGGAGACAACCATGAATCTAGAGTCCTCATTGATTGGAGAAACTGGTGTGGAATGATGCAAATTCATTCGCAGCTAGCTAACCTTAGACTGCAACTCCAAGACATTAAGAAGGGGAAATATATTCAAGAAGAACTATGGTGTACAAGATGTAGAACGTAAGGGAATCATAAGATAATTGCCCATCGCTCATGAATTATGTCGCAGCAGGAGCGTCTAACCCGATAAATACCCAAGGTATGCCTTGGTGTAGGGTATATCAAACTCTAGGCCATCAATCGGAAGAGTGTTTATACTTGAAAAATATTGTAATTGCACTGGCTAGTCTGTATTGTAAATTGTGTAATTTGTAGGACATGAGAAATATTCTAGAGCATTTCAGCTGCTACAAGAGAAGATGGTGGACACCTACTTGATGAATAATTATGAGAAAATTCAAGCTGATAGAGTGCAAGCTCAATATAAACTTATCCAATATCCACCGGCCCAATATCATCAACCACAATATCCTCAACCACAATATCAACAAAATCAGTATCTGTCGTAGCAACAATATTCTCAACCTAGGGGGGGTGGAAATTTTTGGGGTAGAGCACAACAACAAAAAAGGGGGGGGAAGGATTTAGTCAGGGAAGAGGCAAAGTCATATGTTATAACTGTGGACAACTAGGACACTTTTCTCAAGAATATGCAACTCCTGTGAAGGCATGTTCGTATTGTAAATCATTTTACCATATTGTCGAAAAATATCCACAATTAATTACAAAGTCGTAGGCTCGAACGGGGGAAATCCCAATCCTATGCAAAATCCCAACCCGGATCCTAACCAAAACATCCAAATGATTTATGTTGAGCCAATAGAAGCAAACATTGTTGTCGTAACAAGAGGAGGTGCTACGACTAGAGTAGACCAAGATACACAATATGGACAACCGTAGGTGCAACCGACGACACAAAAGAAAGTACCATTCGACACCTAGAAAGAAAAGGAAGTATTCTTGGGCATGCGACCAGAATTTTTTGGGAAGAATAAAGCGTTGACGTCTGGAAGGCTGATAGTGAAAATGCTTGAGAAATTTGACCAGCTATTATGTAAGAAACCAACAGGAAATGTGTCAAAACCCCAAATTTTCACAAAAATTTAAAATTTTGATATAACAATAAATGCTAAAACCTACGGTCTACTAACAACTAACGGTTTGCAATAAAAGAAACAGTCAAGTAATTAGTTTCACTTCTGCGAGATAACTTACAGCCTGTTAACCTTTTGATAGTATAAGTTTGATTGTGCAAACTAAAAACCATAATGCCTTATTACATGAGATCATTGTTTGCCTACATTTTAATTTCATTTCGAACCGTGTGGTTCTAATAAATTCTGGACTCAATAGAATCATTCCTATTCAATTTCTTAATTTTTCTTTGATACTTCTCTTGAATTAAATTATTGTCTACAAACAGTTTATCTGAGATTGATGCTCTCGAAACAGGTCGACTTTTTAGTTATCTTGTTTAGTTATATAACTACTTTACTACCCAATTGACCTGGTGAATCTTTAGTAATTTCCAAGTTGAGTCATAACCCAAAATCCATCAAAGTATTGTCGCTTTGAACTATGTAACAGAATTTCATAATAGTGTTCTTATGTAAGTTTTGTCCACTTCAAAGTTCTGTTACCATTTGAGTTATGAGTTCATATAAGTCTTATAGACATGCATAATCTATTTGTTTGATAGACATTCAGTCTATAATTAGTTCATGATCATAAACGTATTTAAATTAGAGTTTAATAATCCTCTCAACTATTACATTATGCCATTTATAAAAATCATAACTTGTGAAGTCCTTGTATAAGAGATTTTCCATGTATAAACTATAATCTTTGTACAAAAGAAAACTATAGTTGATTTATGATTAGCTTAAGCTCTCCCACAAAACATTTGATCTCTATCTATAATAAATACAATGTTTAGAGAAAATAAATGCAATCATCCAAATCGTAATTGTGATGTTATGATATAATAACATAAGGTTAATGGTGAAATGAGTTTTAATGCATAAACAAAATCGGGCTTTTACCAAGGTTTTAAAAGTGTCACTACATGCTAGGTCAACGTAATCATACGTTGATATTCTATTACTAAACTAGCATATGATATGGTGCACGGAAAAATCGATTTGCATGGCAATTATTTGGTTGATAATATAGTTTACTCCTTGTTCCAATGATTTAATAATTGGATTTCGATTTATGTAGGCACTATAGGGAACGATCCCTTGCATGGTTTTGATTTATTGACCACGTGGTCGTCTCCTGACCAAGCTTGGAGAATATAAAACACTACTGTAACCCTAACCCTTATCATTTCTTTCCCGCAGTTTGCGCTGGCCCTTGAGGCTACTTTGCTTGGCTTTCATGGCGGTTGTCGGTCCTCCTCTGCTCTGGTTTTCTTGAGTCTTGGTTCAGTGTTGCATAATCTCCGGTGTGTGGTTCAAAATCCATTCTTAGTGGCTTGGGTTCTCACTCTACAACTTGTGGAGATTATCGTTGCCCTTGACTTGCTGTCTATGTAATCTTCCCTTCATCATCCTCGTGGCTTACTGTCTGCTCCAGTTTTCTTTACTGTCCTCGTGCCTCTCTGTTGCGTGAGGGTTACACTTGCAGGCTATTGAGTTTTTAATTTGCAAAGCCTGTAGGTGATAGTTCTTCTACCAGACTGTTCATCATTTTCATTGACAGGTAAGAATTTTTGCGTTCATTTACTTGTTGCAAGTGTAATGCTATTACAAAAGCACATCGAATCTTAGGTTATTATTTACTGACAGTAGTCTTATGAACTCTTTGTAGGTGCTCGCCATTACATGCTTCCACAGTGAAGAAAAAAAGCAATCAACCAATGAATGCCATGGCTCGTGGCTTTGTTCGGGTAAGCCCCGTGGTCCATGTGTTGGGTTTTCACCCTACTTGTAACAGGGTGGTCAAAGGAATCACCCAAGGTTTTGGGGAAACCTTCCTCGTCTTGCCATGAATTATGTTATTTGTTTTTACAGGTTGTTTGTAGTAATACCCAATATCGAAACCTCGTTGGTCGATGGGTAGACTCGGTTTAACTGAGCAATGTATTTAGTTTGATGTTTGGCTTTACGACATGTTTAAAATAATAGATCTTGTAAAGACAGTTATGTCTTCAAACTTGTTTGGTTTAACAAATGTTTTATATTAAGCTCTATGTAAAAATTCAGGGTTTTTTACCCTTCTTGATTGTAAGTCAAGTTTTTGTACTCTATTTAAATGCTCTATAAGGGTTTATAATTAAAGTTTTTAAGACTGATACTTACGGTCATAATTAAATTCTTGCTTGTTTTTATTTAGAGTTGTGAACTAGGGTTTAACCTGTGAAAACCCTCGTTTTGAAATAGATTATTCCAGTTTATAATAATTACACAATCTTTTTGTTTGTCCTTAAAGGACTGTGAGTAATTTATATTAACCTGGTTGCTTAATGGTTACATAATTTAAATAAATTTGGTTTATTACTTCAATGTTTTTTATATTTGTAAATAAAATAATTATAAGGGTTTTAACCCTGTCATTTACTTTTATAGATCCATATTGTTAATAAATTGAAAAGACACAGTTTCTTTTATAAGTACATTTTGTATATGTTGATCAGTAATGTATTTCATTTCTATGTATAAATTTAGTTGGTTCTTTAATAGTTTAAAAGAACTAACTTATGGTTTAACCTAGGTTACTAATGTATATAAGAATACAGATAAATTATGCTCGTAAACACGAGCTAGGGTTTATCCTATTTAACTTTTATAATGATGATTTTTGTATTGCTTTTTTGTTAAAATTGATTACTGTCACAATATTTCTTCAGCTTGTTTAAAAGAATTACTAATTCATAAACAACACTGTTTACTGTTAATAATAATATTATTTGTATTAATATTAATATTGTTTGTACGTATTGTATTCCTTTAAGTTTATTTTTACATAAATATATTATTAATAAAGACTGAGAACAGTCTATAATAGTTGAGTTTATTTAATAATATTATTTTGTAAGCTTGGTGAAAGAAATAAGAACTTTCATATCTGTCAATACTCCTTTACATATAATTTGTCTGTAAGTGTGTTAAGACAGTTCCTTATTAATAATATTTTATGCATAGGTTACTACCGTCTTCTAGTTATTTTAACTCTAAGAGAAAGAATACTGTAAGAATGATTAAGTTCTTATTTATTATATTCCTTATCTTAAATTAGTTTATCTTCAGAATTTAATTAGGTTACCAATACTTACTTAGAGTTCAGATAGTTGCAGGTAAAAATAGCTATTATTATTAAGAAAATATATAACTAACAAAACCATATTTATCTCTTTACTTAACATAAATAATAAGCATTTAACCAATATCTCTATTTCTTCTATTTCAGTACAGATGTATAGTTTATAGAAGAAGGTACTGTGTCAAAGAATGAATTACATACCGGAACATACTGCTATTAGTAAAATAATATAATCCTATTCTTTTTCTAAAATTCTTAATACATAGTCTAATTCTAACAACGACCCTACTAAACAGATTAATATTCTTTCTGGAAGCAACTATATACTGAAAGAAAAGATTTCAATACTCTGAAAAGCATAAGGACTCTATTCATTTTAGATTTATATCATACTTCATTCAATTTAAACACACTACCTGTGCTAGAGTACGATCTGGTTTATTCCAGATGGGGAAAAACACAGGTAGGATTATTTTTCATCAAAGTACAGATTCAGCATTAAAACAACTAAGATATTTCAAGCTTAACAGTTCACTACATAACATATCAATCATTCATTATTTGTTCATACTTAGATATAAACTTTAACACAGAAATTTAAAGATAGTAGAACTTGTTTTTAAAGCTGGATGACAACAGCATTGGGAGGCCGTTCCTCCCTACCAACTCCTGGAGAGCGCTCAAACAACGACTTCTCAGGACCCCCGAGCTTGTTCCTAGTCTCCTTGGCTGGGATTGGGTGGACCAAACAACAAAGTACTATTCCAATGACTCAATACCAACTCTACACACTGCAGTAAGATCTTTCAGCTGGGAAGCAGTACTAGATCACTTCCTGCAGTTTACCCCTCAAACACCTTCCACAAAACTTCCCTTCCCAATGAATTCCTTGAAGCACATTCACCTGAATGATTCTTCTCCTAGAATGAGCAGCCTCAGCTCTCTTCAATGGGATTTTTTTTATTAAGATTGCCTAGGTCTTTTTGGGTTAGTTGTCATTAATTGAACCACCTGCTCTGATCCCACTTTCTTGGGGGATCATGACCCCAAATGTAGGGAGGTTGCCACCTGCAACATTGGAAGTGTTTGAGGATGCTGCCACTTGTCTATTTGCTCTCCACCTAGTCTCCTCCACCAACTTGACCAATAACACTCTTTTTAACAGCTCTCCCAAGCTGTTGTCTCCACTTTTATTTATTTAAAATTAAAATATTCATAATTACATTCAATATCCTTGACTCTGCTGAGTCATCATTTACAACTTAGCATTAAATTTAACATAATGTCTTGGAATAAAATCAAAATAAGATAATATTATTTTGCAAAATTGGGGCATGTGACAAAATGTTATTAAACTTAAAGAGTTTTTCAAAAGTTTCTTATTGCTAATCCATGATAAATATACTCTCACATAATTGATAGCGTTGATAGAAGAAACTCAAGAAGAGAGTTGACCAAATATAAGATTCAACCATGTGGGAAAAAGGTCAAAGACTGGTTGCGAGTTGTGAATGACTGCCCAAATAAGAGATTATGATATGGGTTATATCATTTTATATTTGGGCTCTAATGTTAATACTTTGACAAGATGGACATGGGAAAGCATGGGAAAACCGCGACTGAATTGGTCTCCCATTCAAATTAGGCTAGCAAATCACTTGAAGGTCCTACCTATTAGTTGACTGAATCAAGTACCTGTCGAGGTAGAGGGCCAGAAAACGTAGGCATATTTTGAAGTGATAGACATTGTCGATGATAAAAACCAATATCTTGCACTTTTGGGGATAGAATAGGAAATAGACAACCATACCATTATAAACTTTAAGCGAAGGATATTGTCATTTGAATATTTTGAGATAAGGGTGGTCACTCCAATTGATCCGTTGGAAGGACATATATATGTTGAACCAATGCACAGTGAAGGACAAAGTGACTACCTGGACCATATATATAACATCATGTCTTCGAGAGATGACTATATAAATCCAATGGGTGATGGAAATCTTAGTTGGCGAAGTGTTCTCTCCTGTACATCTAATTCAGGTGAAGCATTAGAAAAATGGCAGAATCAAATGCATGAAGTATCTATGAGAAGATGTGCAAGAATTACACAATATGTGCGATGGGTAGGGGTTGAGGCAAGTGAGCTACCTACATACGAAGGTTTACTTAATCTTGTGTATTTTCTAGCATAATTTGAAGCAAAATTTACGGAATCATAGCGATTGTTCACCTTGGACTTTGTGTTGAAAGCTACTCCCGCTAGATAGTGGGGTACACCTAAACAATCTATCTCTGAATGGCTGCAATGTAGAAGATTGCTAGAGATCAGATTTAGAGAAGAGATCAGTTATAATACTTGAAAATATACAGGATTGACATAGGCTGCTGAACATATTGAGTATTATCGTGTGACATGGCAGGCATATCCGCGATAAGAATGGGTTCATCATTTTGTACCTACGTTGGATATGATACCAAGGAATTGGTATACATCAATAGAGCTACAACGAGGAACTCTTGATTGGGAGGAGTTAGCTACTAGCTTTACACATACATTTGAGTTTGCAGATGACCATCCTTCAATTGATACTTCCTTGCGAGTGATGAAAACAAAGATATTTGAAGAAATCCTTGTTGCAGTGACAAAATTCCACCAATGCAGCATGACAATCCACCATTGGATGGAATGTTACAACATAATGGGAGAACCAGATGATGATGAACCACTCGATGTAAACACACCTGAGTCAGAATGTATGCGTTTGTGGAGGGACTTGATATTTCTAGCGACCAATTCTTGAGTCCACTCAAAATAAAGAAATTTAATATTGGGTCGATAGAAAATCCAAAGTTCGTTAATATTGGAGAGTATTGGGATGATGAGATTGTAGGAAAGATCATTGATTTATTGCAAGAGTTTTTGGATCTGTTCCCTACCAAATTTTCAGAGATGAAGGAGATAGTCGGAGATCTGGGAGAAATAAAAATATAATTCAGGCCCAATGCAAAATCAGTCAAGCACACAAAATCTAGAGAAAGCTTATTAAAAGGATGTGAAGCACGCTCGAATAAAGGGAGAGGCAAAATTGAATAATAATAAAAACGACCATACAGACTAAATCCTTGCTATAAAGAAAAGGTCAAGATTGAGCTGGACCGAATGCAAGACGTAGGTATTATAGAGCCTGCCAAGGAATTAGAATGGATCACCCCGATAGTAGTACAAGAAAAAAGGCTATAGGAGAAGTAAGAATTTGTGTCTACTTGAGAAAAATGAATGATGCTTGCTTACATGACCCATTTCTGAATCCATTTGTAGATGAAGTACTAGAGACTGTTGGAGGTCAAGAAATGCACTCATTCACTGATGGGTTTTTTGGTTACTATCATATCAGAATCACGAAGGAAGATCGATACAAGACTACCTTTGTGACGGAGTGGGGATTTTTCCAATATACTGTAATTCCCTTTGGACTTAAGAATGCTCCTGTGATTTTTCCAGAATAGTAGTTGTTTCTTTTAAAGATTTCATTCACAAATTTCTCGAAGTATACTTCAACGATTGGACAATCTTTGGGCTCATAAAACACCATATTGAGAGCCTTATAATGATGCTGGAATGTTGTCTCCAGTATAAAATTTATTTAAATTTGGATAAATGTATCTTTTGTGCCCTGTTTTGATTCTTGTTGGACATGTGGTCTATCGCGATGGAATTTTGGTTGACCTAGCTAGAATTTCCATCATTCTCGACCTACCACCACCTAATACAGTCAAGCAGTTGAGACCAACATTGGGACACACTGGATACTACAAAAAATTTATTAAGGGATATGCAAAGGTGACTGATCCGATGGCAAAATTGTTGAAAAAATATGTCAAGTTCCATTGGACAGAGAGATGTCAAGAGATTCTGGACACATTGAAGAATAAGATGGCTACAATGCCCATACATGTATTCCCATATTGGAAAATGAATTTCATGTTCATGTAGATGCATCATCTGTCACGCTTGGCATGGTACTAACGCAACCAAGAGAAGGGTCAATCGACCATCCTATTGCCTTTGTTAGCAGGAAATTGTCGACTGCAGAAAAGAATTATACCACAATAGAAAGAGAAGGGTTAGTGATGGTATACGCTTTGTAGAAGTTCAGACACTACTTATTGGGAGGGAATTTCAAGATGTACACATACCATTCCGCATTGAAATACTAGGTCTATAAGCCAGTGTTGGGGAGGGATATTTCGGTGGCTTCTCCTCTTTCAATTATTCGATTTTGAAGTAATTGTTAAACTTGATCAATTAAACCTGGGACCAGACCATCTTTGAAGGATCGAAAGTGGTGAAGAACCTAGTAATCTAGAGGATAATATCCTTGATACGCAACTATTTGTGATAACCAGGTTTGATGATCAGTAAAGAGATATCATACAATTTTTAGTACGGGTTATGCGTCAGTTGAATTCAGCACTGCACAGAAGAAGCAGTTGGTTGTGTGAGCTACAGATTTCTAGTTGATCGCTGGACAATTGTATAACATGGGTCCTAACGATATTCTTCGTCGCCGCATCTTATAATACGAGCAGCCATTGATATTAAATGAAGCACATGTTGGTGTTGTAGGAGTCCATTACGTTGGAAAAGATATGGTGCGCAAGATTTTACAAGATGGATTGTGGTGTCCCACCATGCATGTAGATGCCCACGATTATTGTCGTAGTTGTGATATCTTCCAAAGAACTAGAAATCCATTGAGATGGGATGAAATTCCATTAGTACCTCAGGTGACATTGCAGGCATTTGATAAATGGGTCATTGAATTTTTGGGCCCTATCATTCCGATAGGGAAGCGCACAGGTGCATGCTATATTATTACTGTGATTGATTACCTAACCATATGGGCTGAAGCAACACCAATAAAGGATTGTATTTCTACAACTGCTATGAAGTTTTTGTTTGAAAATATCGTAACAATATTCAGTTGCCCAAATACTTTAATAAGTGATCAAGGAATACACTTTTTCAACTAGTCGATTGAAGAACTGACGAAAGAATTTAAGATTCAACATAGAAAAACAACGCCATATCACCCTCAAGCAAATGGTGTTGTTGAGGCCTTTAACAAAACCCTAGAAAATGCATTGAAAAATATTTGTATTGTTCAAAGAGATGATTGGGATCAAAAAATTTCCGCAGTATTATGGGCATATCACACGGCTTATAATAAATTGACAGGCCACACCCCATTTCACTTGGTGTATGGGAAGGAAGTTCTGATACCGATGGAGTACATTGTACAAATTCGAAGAATTGTTGTGATCATAGAGATGACATATGTTGATGCTATAGAGGAGAGATTGTTGCAACTCGTGCAACTGGAAGAAAAACGTTTTGTCACAGGGTATCACCAAAACGTTGAGAAAGAAAGACAGAAGATATGGCATGATATACACATTAAGGACAAGAAATTGTAGGTCAGAGGACTTGTTCTGTATGACAACAAATTTTGCAAGCATCTAGGCAAGATAAAAATACATCGGTTAGGATTGTATATCGTCAAGGATATCACCGACGAAGGCGTAGTGAAATTGCAAAAGCTAGATGGAACATCAGTCGAAGGACTGATAAACAAAAGTCGACTAAATACGTATCACGATAGAAACCACTTGGTCGCATAAGATATATATATATATATATACGTTTTTGGTCACAGACTACTAGTCTTCCATAGAAATTCAGGGTGAAGACACTTGGGTTGTCGCAAGAAAAAGAAATATGTCGAATGAGGAATACAAGTCACAAGGAGTGTGACACTATCACAAGGAATAATGATATCACATAAGTGACAACTGGATACCATTAATGTCAAAATTCTGAGAGATTTCGGCGGCATGCTTTTTGGTCATGTCCGTATTTATGGAAATAACTACCACTTGATGTGACAACTAAATGGTGGCATGCATAGAAGTTTCCTTAATTATTCATACGATCAGTCGATGTGACTGAAAGGACATATACCTTCATATTGATTGCTCACGCGTGTAAAGCACGACTACAGAGAATGGATGCACGATATCAACCTTGGCGCCCAAATTTAATTTTCATCCTATTTGAATTTGAGAAGAGAGATTATTGTCTGCAAATGCAAGAGCCGAAGAGAATTGCTTAGAATATGGTCATTTCGATTTATAGCGCAAGTACTGCTGTTGAATCCGAGGTTGTGACTGCATCACCTAGGATAGTCATGGAATATACTGCTAGATATAGCCCACCATAGGAGAAGGTTCCACCTATCGCTGAGGATACCACTCTAGTAGTTGAGCAAGTTCTAGTTAATCCTTCTGAAAAATCACATGCAAACAAACCAGGTCCTTCTAGAACTACATGGGGGAAGCACACTAGAAACATGAAGAGGAAAGGAAAAGAAACGACACCACCAATTCCACCCCGTTAGGAGGACAAAGACTTAGAAACTAGAAATTTGTAGCCGCCATACATCCCACCAAGATGCTCCGATGCGCCAAAGGTTATAATCCGAAAGAAGTCAATGGCTTCACTGGTAACACCATCAATTTCAAAAGGAGTTAAGGTGTTGAAGGATATTTTCCCAAACCTGCAGAGGCTATCCCTCAAGGACCATGATACAAAGAAACCAAAATATTTAGACAGGGAGAACTACATGATCAATTTGCATGATACAGAAGATTAGCCGAAAAAATTGGTTCCAATGGAATGGGCCAAAGGGCTTGACCAATCATGAATATTATCATTGTTGTATATGCCACACTTTGGCAGAATTTTAGAAATAAATACATGTGTCAAACAATTATTAGTGTATTTTCATGGTGGATACTTATGGATCGACAAACCAATATCTGTGGCTGTCAAAATCATTACAATAATTACAATCCTACCATACGTAGGTATAGATCCAACGCCTTTTTTAAGGAAAGACCGAAAAACTGTTATATCGACAAGGATGAAAGAGAAATATAATGTGACTAGAGAAAAATGAGGGTTCCTAATACACTCTATTAATGACCATACCATATGCTTTGCTGCGAAGATACTAGCTTCTAAAATTTTCTACAAAATGCGACCAACCCGATGTACTGCGAGTGCGGTTGTGCTAGCTGAACTCTGTGCGGAGGGAGTTCAGATCAACTGGTCGTTGTTATTGTTGAATGATATGCTACAATATGCAGTAGAGTCACAGGAAGATGGTAAATCGTTCCACTATTCCTGGTTGTTGATCTTGATTTCATTTATTGCATGGTCCGACCCACCAAACTACCAAGGGGTAGATCTGTCACTACGCTGCAGAGGAGATCGATACCAAAATATCAAGTTCGACAAGAATAAAAAAGACAGATGACAAAATAATAATGTAGAATCTTTCATACATGGAGAGACCTTAAGACATCAAATAGAGGACCAACAAAGGACTACGACCGACACCGTTAAATGGTTTCATCAAATTATCAAGTTCAAGATTGACCCGCATTATGTTAAGATACAACCATGATAGGACCTACATCGTCAATGGTTGGCGACACAATTTTTGTTGACAAAAGAGGAAGTTGAGGAAATCATTTAAGAATAGACGAAAGAATGGTGAATTCATATTCTATAGGACCAATTAGAAGCAGAAAAATCCTTGGGTCAGGACAGTCCACCATCGCAGAATGATGGAAATGAGGAAGAAACCCCGTAGGCAGATGCACAAGATCTCAACCCAACTAAGAGCGGTTCAAGTTCAACTTTGACAGACCCAGTAGTAGGAGAGAAAAGAAAAGAGGCTAGCAAAGAGCAGGAAGATTCAAGACTAAAGAAGAGAAAGGATGATAAAACTGCAAATACCATCAGCCTTGATGGTGAATATTTTACACTTATGAGTGAATCCTTAACATAAGTTGCGCGGGAAAGTTTCAAGAAAATAGATGAGTGACATACGGAGCTCAAATGTACTATTATTGTTCTACTGAAATTGTTATCCAAAGTTGTTGAAGAAGTTAGAATCGCAGTAGATTATATACCCCAAAGAATTGAGTCGCAGGATATAGCTGACACTTCAGAAGAGTGACAAACTGAAACCCAAATGTCGGTTCCACCAATCAGGACACAAATATTAGGAGAAGCAATTGATATGGGAACCCCAGAATTCAATGATGTAGCCAAAATTATAGGCCAACTAACAATAGAATTTTCGCAGATGTGAATGTCTGAAGTATATGCAATGCAGAATTCCGCACTCGCAGAGATGAAAGTGCAAGAAGGTGCCTTGATTAAGCAGGCTAAAGTAGTGAACAAAAGTTTCAATAATATGAAGCAGGCAGTGCAAGAGGCCGAGCAGAAAACAAAAACATGGGAGGAAAATAGGCATAGGCTCAACAAGGTTGTAGCCCTTGCATGCAAAAAATTTGTTGATGAAGGGATAATGAAAAAAATGTTTTCAAAATCCAAGGTCACTCGACTTGGAGAGATAGCATAAGATATTCGCAAAAAGTTCACAGAGCTCGAATCGCAGCTAAAACCAAGTACACCTTCGAACGTTATAGAAGAAATAAGGAAAGCAGCGACAGAGGCTGTGAAGAGAATCAAAGAAGCAAAGTCATCATGTTCCAAGGCTATCGACCAAGTGTCTCAGACTTGGTAAGGCTTGATCGATGACACCAAACCAAAGAAATTTGGAGAGGAGTTGCGCACAGTTGAGATAGAAGTAACGCAGCTGAAGAATGAGATGAAAAAGTTAGCCTTAATAGAGAAGATGGCCTAGGCAACATAAATGAAGAAGCTCTAACATCAAGTGATGGTGTTGCGCACACAAAAGAAACAAAGGGAAGATAAATTTGAAGAGTTGTAGGCTAAAGCAGAGCGGATTACATGAATTATCCATATTGTACTTCAAAGGTTACAATGAGCAGTGGAAGCAACAAGGTTCGTACAGTTGGAACATCTCAATTCCGAAATTGTGGAAAACTTACAGAAAGCATAGGAAGATGTGCGACGAGAGACATAAGAGATACTGAAAATATTCCAAGATTTTCAAGGTAAATTTGTCCCAAATGAAGAAGTAGAAGAATAGCCTTGTGTGGCTCGGGACGAGCCACAGGTGACAGTTGGGGGCCTATTGGAACTTAGCCCTAGGGGAAATTAGGCAGAATTCAGTTGGGATTCTGACCAAGTATGAAAACAATTAGGTCACAGAAATAAACAAGGAAGCTACGACATAAGTAAAGGAAGAAGGAAGAAGGAGTTGCAATAGAAGCAACCACGACAAAAGAAGAGTCCACGGTAGAAGAAGAGCTCGCGACAGAAGAGAAGCCACAACATAAGGAAAAGATGCGATAAGACGAGTTGCAACAAAGGAAACCATGTCAGAAGGCGTGCATCGGTGTAAGGACTGGAAAGGAACAGTTCAGAAAGATCATGGCTACAAGGTTGGATAGAGTTGGCAGATTTCACACATATGAAATCATTTTTGTAATTCGGTTCGTTAGTTCCTACTTACATGTTTTTCTAGAATAGGAATGACCTCCTGTTGGCTAATTGTATGAGATTGGCTGAGAGAGACATTTAAGAGTTTATAAGAAAGAATAACCTAGGTTGTGTGTGGGTTTCTCACTCATTTAGTTACTTCCTTACTTAGTCACTCACTCACTTCTGGATCAGTTGTGCTATGTTAGCTTGAGGAAGGTCGGGTTGACTAAGTTACTTAAGCAATATGTTATTGTTTCTTAGATAATATTTTGGTAGAGAGTCAATTAGTTTTTTGGTAAAAAGTCGAAGAAGTCTGCAACTGAGTGCACAAAGTTGTAGAGAATATCAGGTTGATCCAGGATGTGTGCAGATCAACAGTAGAGTCGAAGAGTCAAGAGTTGTAGAGTTATAAATTAATTTGAGTCGATCCAGGTTGTGTGAAGATCAAGAGTATAGACTAGTAGAGAGGGATTAGCGGCAAAAGACCAGAGAGCATGAGAGGAGAGAGAAGTTTGTATAGATAACATAATAAAATCTAGAATAGAGACTGTAGCTCAGTGCACAGATAAAAATGTGCCATATATTTCTCATGCTAGATGAAGAGCACCTTTGTGGATTTTCTCGGATGGGTTTCTAGGTTAGATACTGTGTAGAATGTAAAAATGATAAATGTGTATTGTTACATGTATGTTGATGTGAATGGATGTTTATGTATTTGCTTACAATTGAGTTTTATGCATTTTTGTATCTTACTAGTTGGAACCGCCTATACTTCGTGATATTTATTGTTATCGTATATGTTGATGGTTAAATAGAGTCACATCGTAACTGTGCATAATTGGTATAAGTAACCAACACCCTCAGGTTTGGTCGAGCACCTTGGTAGAATTCCAAGGGAAGATAAATCCCCCACCCAAGCGCATAAACCTAGTTCTAACAATTACCCATAAGAGAGATATCTCGGGTGAGAAGGCATCTGTGTCGTAGGTGCTGTCGACTAAGCCTTGCTCTGTCGAGCCGATATCTTGGGATTTGTTGCGTGCAAAGGAGGGATTGAACCTGGGTCGAAGAATAAAGATAATAACCAAATGCCAACACCACTCAATCCATGGCCTCCAAATAGAGGTTGAGTACAATGCATTTAAAGCAAAGTCTAATCGCATCTAGTTCAAGCAATTGAAATCCCTCTCCCCCATGTGCCTTAAGCATTGCAGTTTTTATCCATACTCACAAACAAGTTTAATGTTATGGCTCT
The DNA here is from genome assembly GCA_001517045.1 of Pseudotsuga menziesii. Lineage (NCBI taxonomy): Eukaryota > Viridiplantae > Streptophyta > Pinopsida > Pinales > Pinaceae > Pseudotsuga > Pseudotsuga menziesii. The sequence continues at coordinate 133,691 of LPNX010548894.1, forward strand.
CTTCTCTAGTTTCTACCATAAAGTAGTTCAAAAGGACTCATCTTTGTAGATGTCTAATACCCATTATTGTAATCAAACTCAACAAGATTTAAATATTCCTCCCACCTAGTAAGCTTATTCATAACATACATCCGAAGCATATCTTCCAAAATCTGATTCATTCTTTCAATCTATCCATATGTTTGAGGGTGATAGGTGGTGCTAAAATACATTTTGGTGCAAAATCCTTCAAGCATTTCTATCCAAAAGTAAAAAGTAAATTTAGCATCCCTATCATATATGATAGTAGTAGGAATTCCATGAAGTTTGGAAATATCTTTCATAAAAAATTTGCAATGTTCATTGTTTTATAAGTAGATTTAGCATGAATAAAATGAGTTGCTTTACTTAATTTATCCACAACCATAATAACATCATTTTGTTTTGTTGATTTGGATAGTCCTGTAAAGAAATCCATAGAAATCACCTCCCATTTCCATTCTCATAATGATAGGAGTTGTAGTAGACCAGCTAGATGTTAGCGTTCCACTTTTACCTGTTGACAGTGAATGAATTATGATATATATTTTTTCATTCCTAACAAAAAAAATATCTTTTATTAGTGCTAATCATTTTCTGATAACCTAGATGACCTGAATAAGGTTGTTTATGTGTTTCTTGCATAACAAGAGACGTTAAATTACCAAAGTTAGGAATGCACATCCTACCTTTCTAGGTAAGTAACCCATATTCAATCAAATTATAACCTACAAATTTTGGTTCAATTTTTCGTTGTTGCAATACATTCTTTATTTAAAGGAAGTATTCATCACTCTTTGAAGCTTCACTTTGAATTCAAATCAGATTTACAAGTATTGATGGTTTTCATGTGAATCATTTGTATGCTTCTACTAAGAGCATCTGCCACTTTATTATGTTTTCCTTTAATATGTTGCATCTCGAAATCAAATTCACTCAAGAAAGCTAACCATCTAGCTTGTCTAGCATTTAATTGATGTTGATCAAATAAATATGTTGACCCAATATGATTTGTCATAAGTACAAATCTCCTTCCTAACAGATCATTTCGCCTCATTTTTAATGAATGAACTATTGTAGGTAGCTAGCTATATAGGTAGGATAGCTCTCGATGATATGGAGTGGGACATGTGCACCACTATTGAGAGATAGCGATATGGAGGACCAATCCATGCCTCTCTATTCATGGGTGTTTTGGGTAAGGTCTTTGTGGTTGGCTCTGTGTTTGTCAAACAATGGAAATTTGTAGATAATCCCCAACTATTGGTCTTGTTTGAATTAGAGGGATGTCAGCCGTGATGCTCGCCCCCTAATATATTGCTTTGTTTCATTGGGCGTGGGCACAATGCTTTCCTCTTTAAGGGGGTTGCAACCTATTACCCCCTAACATGTATAGGGTGACTTGATCATCATTTGAAATTTCCTATGTGATATCCCATCACATCCAATAGTTCCACAGATGAGATCTGTGATTTTCCCATAGACACTTTCAACCTGCCTTGCCATATGCCAGAGACAAATGGGGACATCCAGTTGATACCAATGTTATGAAATATCCTCTCTACTTTACTTATGGTAAACACTTTCTTCTATGTGGACGTGACAATAGGAGGTCAAAGGTGTTACTCTATAATGGCTCATGTATCCCCAAATATTGTTTCAATAGCTTAGGGAGCACCATGGTGTGGTTATAAATTTTCTTTATTCATTCAATTAAGTGTATGACCCTGTAGAATAGGTGTGCCCCTAGGGATTTAGGAAAACGTGACCTTCCTTTCATGTCATTAACAACACTTTACCCAACTAATTTTCATATCATGTCATTTCATTAGCCACTTCACTCATTTTCATCATTTCCCCTTTTCGTAATTAACTAATTATGTACCATATTCTTAATTCTCTACATGTTATTCCTATGTATGATGCCTAAATCAAAGTCAAAAAAGTTAAAGTACTATAAATAAAATCAAATGATTAATGTGAGTTACGCCACTTGCAAAATCTTAATCTTTTATATTAATATTTACATATAATTAAGTTGTTTTCTTAAATCATACTATATTATTATCTAATACTTGGTGATCTCCTATACATGATGTTGGTTTAGCATTAGTTGACACATGATCAAAGTTAAAGATGGTTCTACAGATCACTTGAAGATAAGCCTCATTACCCACCATAAGGGGACTCGCTTTATGGCACATACGTTCTTATAAATTAACTTAAGGGGTCTCACTTTATGGCACATAAATTCATAGAAATCATATTTAATTAAAGGGGATGCTTGTGCTTTATTCGACCCACTTTAAAAGTCTTCTTTTAATGGCTTCGACCCACTTTAAAAGTCTTCTTTTAATGGCACATAAGTGAAGAAAAAACTTTATTTTATGACCATCCATTTTAGGCTATAAAAAAAGGCATTATTAGTCCCTGCCTAATGCTAATGCTGGTGTATTCTTGTATTTGATCTGCGTTGACCGTATATTAGTTGTGGTTGATTTTAATTGTAAAATACATTTTAACCAAAGTTTCAAACTACTTATTTATTTATTAATATAAAAATCAGAATTTTGTGCAATGTTATTGGATTATAATTTGAAGTGTTATTGTTGCAGGGGCGGCGTAAGTATTGTGCAACAAAACTATGTATAAATGTGAAGGTCAGGTGCATGATTAAATGTGCATTATTTAAGTTTGTTTATATCAATAATAGGTCACATGCCTTCTAATTATTTATCTCTCTCTAAAATTGGTTTAGCTGCTTTCAAATCATTTATTTATGTCAGAAAGAAGATGATATAAACAGTTAATGTAAAGTCAGCTAATGTATATGTAATACATTCTTTTGAACAACAACATAACCAAAGTTTCTAGTCATTGTTTGAATTACTAAACTCGGCTTTTCATATATTTGATTCAAAATTTGAAACTATTACAAACCTCTCTATATGAAAAAATTTCTTAGTTACCTAGAAACTCAACTCAATTAATTTGAGTATTAAATGCAACCTGGAAAATCATTGCACCGCTTATTCTTGCACAACCTTCTCGAAGCTTTTTCTTTGCACAACGAAAAGAAGAGCCTTATTGAGGCTTCTTCTTTCCAGAGATGAATGTTCGATTGCTGAAAGACAACATTGTAAAAGGATCCAAAAAACCCAACAACAAAATAGGGAATGTGCCAAGGATGGGTTGGTCCATCTTGTAGGAGCTCAATCCCTGGATCTCCAACATTGAGCTCCCGCCATTAGAACAACGCCCATTCACACACATATTTCTAAGTGTTTTCACAACAAACTCAACGTCAGAAATTGTGATAGCATTGGTAGCACAACCCAAATCTACGATTCTGAGAGGAACTTCTTGAGGAAATTTGAGCTTCTCAATGGCAGCCTCAAATATTGGTTGCAAAAAACAAAAAAATTATCTCTAACTTATCTCCATCTGTTAGAGTTCTCTACATGACTTGCATCACCATTGCACGAATACATGTGAAGAACTCCATGCAAATTATTGCCACATGTTTTCATTAGAGTGTCATTATCCATTGTTATTATGAGAACTTCACTTGAATTAGGATGCTTCTCAGTGTCACCATTCTCCATTTAAGAGAAAATATGTTCGTGTAGCCCCTTCCTGGTGATGTGTTTACATCTTTGAGGGAAAGAAGCATTCTCCATAATTCATGATGCTGGCACTTCTCTTTAGAACTTGAGGTATTTTTTATAATAGGAGGAAGAATAAGTCCGTACATAATGGCACAAATATATTCTTTTATTTCATCCTTGTTCATGTTACTGACACCCTTTCTTTCTAGCTATTTGAGAGTAAGAACGAGGACTAAATAACATAACCTATTGAAAACATATTTTATGTGATGCCACGTACATATATAACGTAGTGGATACGCCAAAGTTCATCGAGGGTTAAATGAACGAGCATGTCTTGGTGAACAAAAAGATTGTTTGTCCTCAACAATATGCTTGTAGAGAGACAAATCAAAATTGCAATCATCAAACAGTCAATGCCCACCATTTAAGCGAGAGCGAGAAGGTTGCAAGAAGGTAAGTGCGTTGTATTTCATGTTTATATATATGCACAAAGAAATTAAGTGCGTTGTATGAAATACAAACTCTTTTTTCTCAAAGTTCCTATGCATAATTTCTGAAGCTCAGTAACATAAATAATACAACCATGGACCAGCACAAAGGTACTTGACCTAATGACAAGACAATAAATAGTCTAAAAAACAAAAATCTCGTGGCTTGACTCAAGTTGAAGAGGATTTCTCTGACCTTCAAATGCCAATAGCTGCAAGAAATTTCTCTATACAATATCTAGTAGTATTACAATTAAAGTGTATGGGAAACTAAAAATAAATAAAGTTGACTATAGAATATGTACTGTAATGTCCCTTTTTGATTTTTTTTTAAATGACCAATTATTTCACTTTTTCCCCAATTTTGACCTTAACTAGTTTTGATGTCTAGACCTCCAAATTGACCCAAATGCTTCCAAATTTTCTCTGAAGGTACATTACTGATAATATAACTTAAATATCATGCTCATGTATGTTTTGTGACCTCTCAATTACTTCTGAAAACTTATTTAATGTTCTGTTCAAAGTAGGAGTCTTTACTAGCAAATTGGGGCTCCAATTCCCCCTGGGTAATTGTCGAAAATGGCTTCACAAATGATCCCAAAGTCACTTTAATTTCTGAACAGAGGCTGGGTATGTGTAAGGTAAATTTTCAAAATCTCATATGCATCATGTTTCAGTTTACACAGGTTGTTATGACTCTTGCCAAAACAACTCCCAAGTCACAATTTCGACCCTTGGGAAAAATGCACCAAATCTTCTCCCAATGTAATAAAAATGAGTAAAATGGATTCCAATACTTAAGTACTGAACATGAGACTTGAAATACACATTAATTACAGTCCATCCATCATAAATTTATCAGATATACATTCCTCCATTCGAAATAATAAGCATTACCATGGCATATATACAAATGGAGTGGAAATAGTCATTGTTTGCTCATTAAAAGTCATTTTGACATACAACTCTTGGGAATTTCGACTTGAAACTTTATGAGAATGAAGAACAAATCATATTTAACTGATTACAATCAGAAATGGACAATGAAAGGCTCTCCCAATCCAAAATCATCAGCATTACAATGATTCACAACAAGATAGTGGGGAAATGACACTATTTATTCATTGTTCAACATTTTTACATGAATTCTTTTGGGTATTTCGACCTGAGAGTCTTTTGAACATGAAATACAGAGCATATACATTAGCACATAATATAATTGGCATTATAATCTTCCCCAAAGAGATCAATAGCTCACCCAAAGCGCAATTCCTCCATTGGCATGAATATGGTGTGAAAACTGGAAATAGTTGAGAGAGAATGCTACCATAGAAGCATCCACATGCTTTCCTGTAGCTTACACCTACAAATAAGACTCCATTAAAGCTCCATGAAATACCCGAGTGGCCTTTCCAAACACCAACTAGGATAGGAATCTTTCACCCTCGAAATTGACTTAAGCAAGAAAACAAGTCATCCACCAGCTCTCACAATTCACAAATGAGCAAAAGTTTCTTCTCATGGCTAATCCCTATATTTTATAAACATTATTAGTATTATAAGGTTCCAAGTCCATCCATAAACCAAATCCAATTCGAATTGGTGTGGCTGCTCATGCTATGCCATGTGGCCTCTCTCTTAACCTTCCCTCTTCTCCCAAATTTGAGTAAGAGCCTCTTGGCCTTCTCCAACTCCCAAATTTGACCTCTAAGATGTTATATTCAGTCCTGACATGTCAATATGTCAGTATGTCAGCCTTTAGATCTGACTTGTGTCATAATTGTCATAGAATCTCCATCATTGGTGTCATAGATGTCATAAATATAAGGAGAATCTAGCCAAGTGTCCATGAAACTCCCATTTGGATCTTCCTCTCCCATGTAAGTTACAATTCATCCCAAATTCGAACTATGAAGTAATGGACAAGTATATTAACATTATAATCCATACAAAAACATTAGACTTCCCATATATTCAAATTTGCAAGAGAAAGATACCATTTAACATAGGGATTCTAGCTAGTGTGGGCCCCATAGTCTCCATGTGTCTTCATGCTCCATTGTCACTTCCATTTTCTCGTGTATTTATTTAAAAAGATACATTATTAAATATTTATCCCCTTACAATGTCTAAACATCATTTTTTATTCCCCTTATTCCAAATCTCAAAGCTTCCACCCCCAAGTTAAGAAACTAGTGATTTTCCACCTTGGCAATTATTTGACTTTTAGCATCCCTTTGACAACTTTCATGAATATGGAAAATGTGATTTGGCCATTGTGACCCAATGTAAAATTTGGGACATTACATGTACCAGATTGAGTTGTTAAGGCTTTCATAGTTGTACTTAACAATTTCGTTGAGACTTCTACTGGTTGATATTGGAGCATAGTCTATGCATGTAGAGTAATCAGTATTATACATAAATCCTTGTAAAAACTTTTGTTTCTTCATATATGGCACACTGGCTTAGTAGAGCAGAGTGGACCCTTCGTTATCACTCACATTGATAAATAATGTTGTGCATAGTCATTCTATTTTCTAGGAAGGGGTTGTGGTCATAGACGAGCCCCCATCTTTCACTTTATTTACCAGAATTTTACAACAGATTGTAATATTGCAATTTATTTCATTCCATCTTCATATGGACTCCTTTCCAAGTCCATTCTACTTTGCAACTAATACCAAGCTAAAATCAACTTCCCACATAATATACCTTCTTGTGCTTTCCATCTAGATGTAGCTACAATATATTAGGTTCTTATTGATCTGCTAACCACTTGTATCGGTAGTTTATAGAGTTAGTATCAGTGAATGATTCAAAAAATTACTTTGTTTATGAATCCATTAATATCTAAGCAGCACCCTATACAGGGGAAAATACGCTTGGAGATCCAGATGCATAACCTACAGAGAAAACATACCAAGGTGTAAACGACCAGGTTCGTGCTCGCATGAGGAGAGTGATGCCATGCATTTGAAAAACTGCTTCAACCTTGCTAAGAATACAATTTGAGCTTGTTGGACCTTAATATAGTTTTCCTGGTGGTGGATCAATGCCTCAAAACCCACATAAATTTGGGTATTCTATAGCCAAAATTGCATATATGGCATAAGATTTTCGAATTCAAGGACGAACCAGCGTTGCACAACTTGTTGTCTCCTCACTAGGATAAAAAACGATCGATCGAAGAACCAATGTATTCAAGCCCAGGGAACTAGAAAATTACCCCATTCCATAACATTTTGTTTCTTTCTTTCCATCTACCTAAAGGAAGGTAGGACAAAGAAAGAAAGATACATAGATCCTACAGATCCATATCCAGCAGCACACTCGAGCAAAGACAAAAAGCAGTTTCAAGCCAGTTTTTCGAAAAATTGGAGATCCATATCCAACAACCGTTGATTGAGCAGTTGACCGAGTAGGTGAATCTCATGCGTAGAATACTCTCATGCGCACCAGGTTCGGGTGATGATTCCTGCAGATAATTGTCACCTACACCTAGAAGTCCTCTTCTCCTTTAGATATTCTATCTATTCTCTACTACGATCAATGTGTTGTCAGTAAGACAACTCTTGTGAATCGTCCCATAGCCTCCTTTCCAAGAATTTTGTTGAAGTTATTAGTGACTTCTTCTACTAGTTATGCGTATGTAAATTTCCTTGGACAACCAGATAGGATCTCTAAGTCTAAGCCATAGCGTCAGGCTTCCAGTGGACAATAATGACTCTCTGTTCCTTCTTGTTCAAATACAAATATAATGCTTCCATGCTATAAACCAACCTTTTGTTAATAATTTACTAGCTAGTGTCTAATTTACAGGGTAATTGCATGGCTTAAACGTGGTGAGCACAAGGCGAGGAACTAGCAGTTGGCAGAGTATTCGAAGACAATTGGAGAAATCAAAGAAAAATTCTAATATATGGGATCTCATGTCCCTAAAATATTAGCCTAAAAAATGTGCTTAGACGCAATATGCAAAGACCACGCATGCTATCATATGCCTTCTTTCACTGCTGCGACAACCTCTCATTTCGTGGAAGTTTCATGTTCAAGGGTGTAAGATCAAATGCATGGGTAGCTTAATTAAAGAAATCTCATTTTGGCTAATCGAAATTGGCTAAGAAAGCGGGAAATCCAATGGGCTTGATGTGATAACAAAGGTGTTTAGAGCTTGTACCTACTCGTTGGGAATAACATCCATTGGTTTTCACATTTGGGAATCGAATTAAGTGTGTCGAGAACCTATTGATCCCAAACCAGAAGTTTCATATCCTGTAGCTTCCCCTTTGTCATTCCAAATCCATTTGGACTGCTAATAGCAGCAGGACCACCAAGTGAGGTTATACCAAATGAAAATTCAGTAGCATAGCCACATTCATTAGTTTACTACCCAGATGAAACTAGGTTGGTCACTGCCATCAAGCATTCAGTGGGTTGTTCAGACAATTAGGTTTCCGCACACATGTACTCAAAACCATAATCATAGGTGTCAGGTTAACAATGACAAACCAATCCTACCTTTTAGTTTATCCACCAACGAAAAATAGATTGTCGAGTCAATAACAGCTTAAAAAGCAACACCCCAAATCGAAGGTTTGCCACAAATGGTTGAAATCGAGTTGTTTGCTAAACTAAGCCCAAGCCCTCGAAGTTTGTTTGTTAACAATAGTCTAGGTTGTTATGGACAGGACACACAATTTATTTACGTATAGGTTATTACAGATAGGACGTATATTTTGTACAGAAGTATAGGTTGGGACGGATGTTATGGTATGGTCTCAAGTCCTAACAAAAATTATATGGGATGGTACTCGATACAGGTCTGAACGACATGGGTAGGTCTGAACAAGTATGAGGTTGTTCTGTCATACAAGTTTCAACATGGGACTAAAGAATGGTTTGGTAAGCTTTACTGTAGAAAGTGCTTCTTGGCCGGATACATACAGATCCGGAGAGATACAAGCCAAGAAAAATCCAAGGATCAAACGAGCAATATTATTTTTTAAAAAGCTATATATTCTTGAGTAGTGATTCTAGGTAGGAGAAAGACAGACCAAAGACCAAATGAGACCTAGTTTATTAAAACAAGTACTTTTAAAATCCAATAAATTTGAAAATGCATTAGTTGGGACCCTTTATAGTTGTGGACATCCAATAGTCTGGTGTTGCACGCTTTTATATACTTGATGTTATTCTTTATCTAGGATGGGTGAATGATGTTAGCTTGACCTCAAATAAAATGATATTAGACCTCAAATAAAAGCCCTCAAATAAAATGATATTATGATGTTCCATGTAGCCCAACCGATGAAGGTTGGGAATTCATACCACCGATAGTCCATAGAAAACCAAGAAAGTAGACAATCCTAGAAGTATGCAACCAATTATAGAAAACTAATTTTTGTCTACTTTATTGATGTTATTTGTTTTGTGCCAGTGCTTTTCAAAGGAGTTCAGTAGGTTATAAAAAAATATTGGTTTTCATCCAGTTTAGATTTCCTTAGTTTCTAAAGCACTTGACCTGACATCCTTTCGACGGGCTACATATTCAGTGGTGGTCTTTGGTTCTATGTGCAGTAACTTACCGATCATCCTCGACAGGGACTGCGCTTCCATGCAACACTTGTTTTACTATGGAGTCATACATTTTTATGATAAGAAGGTCACGAATGGATTAAGGTGCATAAAGTTGAGACATAACAAATATTAAACATTATTTTATAATGAGAGGACCCAATGTATAGGAAAGGCATCTTACATCAATACGCCCCACCCTCTTTACCAATGACATCAACCTTCCATTAGTTCTTGGACCCAAAGCAACTGAAGGGCGAATTGAATTGATACTAATGCCTTGGGAAGTTACTACGTGGACAAGTTGTGGCTCTTAATTCATGGAGATGGTGAAAGGTTGTAGTTTGGCATTATTTTATTTCATCTTTACATGGATTGATTAGAGGATGGATGTATAAGTGGCATAACAAACCACCTAATTTTTTTTTTTACAATGCAGCTTGATTTATTATTTTTGACCATGTAGTTCAAGTTGTTATTTTTTACCATGTCAAGGAATGTTTTGTTATTTTCTTTTGAGGAGATTGTTGAGCTCTCTTTCTATATTAAAAAAGTTTTCCTCATTGTATTCCCATGTTTTTGGATGGCTAGAACTTGTGAATAAAAAGACTCTCATTGGAGATGCACTTGGTTATTTCTTGAGATTTATGTTATGTGAGGATATTGAAGAAGAAAAAGAGTATATTAGGAACTAGATGTTGAAGATCTCCCTTTGCTTCATGTGGATGCTCAATTTTGAGGTATATTGGATTGTATTTTATTTTATTGTTGTAGATTCCATTTGAAAGTATAACATGCATCTCAACAATTGATTTCTATGCATTTATTTAGTTCTATAGCAAGGGTTTGAGTATATTGCACATGTATTGAGTGTTCTACACTAGAATCCTCTCCCTTGAGTTTTTAAGGAGTTGCTTAGCTATCAAAAATAAGAAATAATTGATTGCGCTCTACCATCAATCCCTTCTTTTTTATATCCAACCACCTTAATTTCCTCCTTAAGACTCCATTCACCCAAATTCTTTAAGTAACTAAGGCACTAATCAACACATTCATAAACTACATAGCCGCATCTTTAAATTTCATCTCCTTTCAAATTAATTTTTTGAATGCTATTCTTGTTTCTTTAAAGTTTTCTGAGTAACATAAATTTGGTTCATGGCATGTTTATTATGGCAAGTTATCTTTGTTATATGAGCTAAATCAATAGTTATTTAGTTAATTTTATGAAGCAATCTTAATTTTCAAAAAATTACTTCAAGTTTTGCTTAGTAATTTTCACTCTTATATCCAAACAAGCTACATTTCATTGTTGTTAATTACTTTGTTTTACACTCGCAAAATATCACTTAAAGTTAATTTCCAATAATCTGGTTTTGTACATTTAATTCCTGATGCAAAACACTTGTTTTATTGGCAACACCAACTCTAGAAGAAAAGCCTTGAGGTGGTTAATGTTACAATTTACTTTTAGATTTTATGTGTGCAATCCACTTTTAATAAGCTTCAACTTATGGCAATTAAATTTTATCTTCTCACATTTGTTTAAGCTTATTTCTTGTTATTTCAGTTCATTGCAAGTACATCACAACAATATAGCAAATGTCTTTTGGGTTGTATTACATGAATTTCACTTCAATACTTCACTTAGCAATCTGAGGTTCAATTTATTTAATGTTTTGCTTACAATCTCATGCATGTATTGTTAAAACAGTCATTGGATTAAAGCAATTGTTTTCATAATTAATTTTGTTTATAATTTCATGTCCATTGAAATGCATCTTTAAGGATAGATAGGCAAATCAAGGTTAAAATCAGATCTGGTTTATAGATTATTACTTCATGGTTAAATCTGATTTCATAATCTTTATACTTGCCTTCACATGCAATAATAACATGGATGCTTTACTTGATTGATGAAATTTATTTGATAGGAAATTCACATGTTCTGCGAAGTAAATCATTGGGAGTAATAATTATCTCAATGATTTGTGCTTAATCATATTGTGCATAAATTATTGCTCCTACAACTTAAATGCCACACACAAAAACTTTAACTCACTAATTTAAAGCTACTCACAATCTTTCACAAGTAATATAAGTAATCTTCAAATCACGTAATCAATCAAACATACCTTAGTTAGTTTAGGGAATCCCCCTTTGTATAAGATTATCTTTCCTCACTTAAAGTGAAGGGAAACTTTAGGATGAAAATTGTAAAGTTTTCATAGCTACACTTGCTAGAACCTTTTGAGTCTTTGCATTTAGAGTACTAGTTTTTGTGACAACATGGTGCAGACCTGCAGTATTCAAACACAACTAAAACATTACAGGGCTGCAAATATCAAAATGCAGTGTAAATTAAACATATATCCCAGTAATTTGGACAAAGAAAGCCATTTAAATTGCTCTTTTGTCCATTAAAACTCAGAATTTGCAAATTACATTCACAAACTTTCGGAAAAACGTATTTATCCACAATTACAATGAGAATACAAGACTTTAAAATTGCTTGCGTGGTCTCAGTCTCAAGCATTACATTTCATTGAAAAAAAATCAAACATGAAATTTTATCACATATCCTTTTGGTTGCTCTGTCTCCTTTTTTTTTCTCGATGGCAAAACTCCAATGCTTCGTTCGTTATCTTTTTTTCCTCCAAGCTTCTACTCCTCTTCCTCTTTTTCCACCAAGAAAAATTCATTTCAAATTTAATGTCTTACATCAATGGCCTATTATCGGTTTTGAATATATTTTTTGTTTTGGGATTTTGGTGAAATCAAAATATTGAAGTGGGCTTTAGCCAAAGGGTGCCACGCATTCCCTTCATTTATGGCCAAACCTAAAACTTAATTCATGCATTAAAAACCATTCACAGGGTGACACAAATGTCAAAATTTTAAAAATTACATGTATTTATAGATTCAATCCAGATCATTGGCGCACTTATTCCTCAGGTGCCTCCCAAGATCCAGCCTTGCCTCCAGTGGTGGTGATCGCTTTGGTGGATTAATCTTAGCTATTGGCAGCCCTCCTTCCTAGCCTGCAACCCCATGCTTCCCTATGCCGCGAACGGCTTCGATCTGACCCTTAATTCTTTGTCGGTCACTTTGTTTGCCCACGATGGATGCTCCTACATCACAACAATACTGAAAGCCAAACCCTCAAAATGTGGCTTGGATGTGGGTATGGCCCTGAGAGAAATTAGAGATATCAAGCAGATTTTGAGGAGGTTGAAGTCTCATGTGGAGGGAATGGATCAGCACATTGACTGTATTAATGCCCATATAGAACTACAGGATCAAAAACATGACAGGCTTGAGACCAAAGTTGAGAAACAAGGAGAAAAGATTGAGAAGTTAATCCATGAAACTGAATTGCATTTTAACCTGATTCTGAACTTCACCCCACGGAACCTCTAGTGTTGGGCATTTAATCACCGGCGCAAAGGACCTTGAAGAAGAAACAGTTCAGCAGACCGTTCTGGTAAGATATGAAGGCCCAAACTCCCAAACTCAGCAACAAATTCAGGGTGAACAGTCCATGGAGAAAGACCATCATGGCCGTGTCTTTACATGATTGTGTTAGGTTCTTATGTATTTCCGATGCATCATTCTATTAGGTCAATATGTTAGGCAGTATAGGTGTACAATCTTTTTGAAAACTTTGTTTACAGTATGGGCTTATATGGCTGATCGAAATTTTGAACAATCTGCTGAACTTTGGACAGAAATTTTGTATTGGAATTCTCTGTAAATCTTGGGCTGCTAAGGTTTACCCTCAGCTATTTTATATAAAATATATTATACCCTCTTCTGTTAAAAGAAAAAGGCAGGAGCATGGTACAAAATAATTAATTTGTCTAAATGCATCACACCTCATAATCAATAAGTCAAAATGCATGTCAAACATGATAAGAAAAAGACATGAATACACAGAACAAAGTCATTGGGTCAGAGAAAAATGACAACCCTCCGAAACAATGGCTTGGAACTAGCATAGATCCATCTTAACCCCAGATCTATTAAGTGTCAAGAGGGATCAAAAGCCTCAAGTAATAGATCTGGGGTTAAGATGGATCCATGCTAGTTTTTATTTTTACTGTGCTCATATATATTACAAAAAGTGTGAAACAAAGTAACGGAGGTTTCCCCTACCTAGGTTGTAGAGCATCTCACTTCACCTGGCACAACAATGCCATGAGCCTTGTGAAAAATCAGTAGCAGAGTAAATCTGAAAATTACACAATGCAGAGATTATTCAAAGGTTCAGAATTCTTCAGAACCACAAGAAATTTTTAATTGGTACCATATCTTAAAATCTGCAGACCTACTAAATGAAAACATGAACTAAGACCATGACTTTTAAAAGTTGATTTCAGAGCAATGGTGACAAACATGAATGAAGGTGAAAAGAAGAAGAATGAAAGAGTAGATACAATTGGATTTTTAGCGATGAACATTTGAAGGTTAGAACAAAGATACGAGAATTCATAAAGCATAAGTAAACTAGATACACAGGCACAGAAAAGACATCAGCAATACCTTGTACTACAAACTTTAATAGATTTCAAACATGAAAATCAAGTTCAAACCTGGCAGTGCCTATTCTGATGACATTTTCCCTGTAGAATTTTATGTATCCCAACCAAAAAAAGTCCATTGCACTTGCATCTTGCCATGGAATCACTATCTTGCTCATTCTCTGTATTTACAACATCGGCAACTGGTTTAGTTATGGTACAATGAAACAACAAAAATTAAGTCATTTGCCATCGAACTCTCAAGAAGTAAAGAATTGTGGAAAGAAGTAAATCAGATACAAAGCATATAACCACATAATTAACCACACCAAATTTACTTTCTATCAAAATCTTGATAAGAACATTTAATGCGCACACAAACATCAATCACGAAATACAACACCAGAGATTTACCTGGCCAAATTACAGATTGAAATGCCTGACAGTCTCTACCCAACATGATCCATCAATCTTCAGCAAAACATTCACGTCACCAATTGCATTCCATGAGAGACTACACTATGCAGGCATAAGAAAAGAAACAGACAGCGCAAATTTTACGATATATTGCCAGTTTATTTATGTCTTCATCCTAATAGATATCCTATGAAGATGTCATGCCTTGTCAACGCAATAAAAGTTCATGAATTCGGCATTCTTATTACCTTGAATAATAAGCAACCTAGCCTAGAAAAATGATAATTTACTCATATTAGTATACTGTTACTCCATTAATCTATAAACACTAAATCAGTCTACTGGAGAGAAAGTTAATTACAAACTCATGGATGTAAGTCCAATTATATCAAAAGTTTGTTGGGTTTGGCTGAGCAAGCTGGGATTTGTTGCTTGGTTTCCACTACAATCACCAATAATCTCCACAAGAGCAGATTCCGTCCTTGAAATGATGGAAGCGGCTGGAGTCCCTCACCACAATTTCCCGCTCAACAATCTTGGAAATAAACTTGGTGGCTATATGGCAGTCACCACATACACGAAGGTTTTTTATTATCCTAATTGGCGTTCCAGGGGATGTGTTGATGAGTCCAAAAGCCATGGCCAGCCTCTCACTGTGGCTGCAAAGAATTTGTTCCTTATCCTCCTCTTGCACATCACGCAGAACAAAATTTGTATCAGGCACATACCCTGCTGCTTCCATCTTCTTAGTCAAGTTTTTCAATGTTGTGTAAATTTCCTCTCTTTGGGGGTGTGACTTATCTCCTGCCCGAAATGTGTGCATCACGTGCTTGACCTCAATCCAACTATGACCTGGCCTATTTTTCAATCCCTTGTCTTTCATCATTGTCCTCACCTTTGCTACATCATCTTGCCTGCCAGCTGCAGCATAGATATTTGACAGCAACACATAGTTGCCAGTATTTGCAGGCTCTAACTCAAAAAGGTGTTGTGATGCCTGTTCTGCAAGCTCTATATTGAGATACACTCTACAGGCGCCCAGCAGGGCACCCCACACACTAGCACTGGGTTTTAATGGCATGTTTTCAATAAAATTATCTGCCTCGTTCAAGCGCCCAGCACGCCCAAGAAGGTCAACAACACAAGCATAGTGCTCCACACTGGGTGTGATGTGATAGTTTTGCTTCATGTGCTCAAAGTATTGCAAGCCTTCATTCACCAGGCCAGCACGGCTACACGCAGAAAGAACAGCTGTGAAGGTAATGCTATCTGGTGTCATGCCTGCCTGCTGCATTTTATTAAAGAGAATAAGTGCTTCCTTACCATGGCCATGGATAGCGTATGCAGCAATCATTGCAGTCCATAAAACTACGTCTCTCTGAGACCTACTATGAAACACTTGTCCTGCACTCTCTATACTCCCGCATTTGGCATACATATCTATGAGGGCACTTGCTACTATGACATGTGATTCAAACCCATTCCTAATTATATAAGCATGAATCTCCTTGCCCTGTTGCAGAGCTGCTAAGTTGGTATATGCTGGGAGAATGCTCCCAATGCAGACAGAATTGGGTTTGACACCTGTCAATTGCATTTGGCTAAAAAACTTTAGAGCTTCCCCGTACTGCCCAGTTTGAACATAACCTGAAATCATTGCATTCCATGAAATCACGTCTGGCTTTAATCCTTCCAATTGCATTTGAAGAAAAAGGTTCAAAGCCTCATCACCAAACCCATTCTGCGCATACCCTGCAATCATTGCATTCCATGTGATCACATTTGGCTTTATCCCTGCCGCTTGCATTCTACGAAAGAGCTTCAAAGCCTCTTCACCCTGCCCATTCTGAGCATAACCTGCAATTATGGCATTCCATGTGATAACATCCGGATTTGCACCTTCCAGTTGCATCCGATGGAATAGCTTCATGGCCTCATCACTCCTTCCACTCTGTGCATATCCCGCAATCAGGGCATTCCATGATATCAAATCTTTTTCAGGCATTTGATCAAACACATGATGAGCACCATTTATGTTTCCACATTTTGCATACATGTCTAAAAGAGCACTGTCCACAAAAACACTTGAAAACCCATTCCTGATAATGCAACCATGAATCTCTTTGCCTGTTCGCAAATCTAATAGACCTGCACACGCCTTCAGAATACAAGGAAATACAAAACTGTCGAGATAAATAACAGCCCTCTGCATTTGGTTGAAAAGAACAAGGGCTTCCCGGTAGTGGCCCTGCCTAGAATATCCTCCAATCATAGTGGTCCATAAGCGCAAATTTCGTTCAGGCATTCCATCAAACACTTGGCGTGCTTCCTCCAGGCTGCCGCATTTCAGAAACATACTAACAACGTTGGCCATCAAAAACGTATTTTTTTCAGATCCAGTAAGTACCATGTGACTGTAAACTCGTCTGCCTTCTTCGACAGCTTTCTTATCCGTGCACACCTGCAAGAGTGATAGATAAGAATTCGTATGCAAGCCATTCCGCATACCGTCCACAGCCTCTTTCAGTCTCCCTTCCTTGCACAGCCAAACCAACTCTGTGCTCGGAGCCGTTTTCTCTCTGCTAACATTAGCTTCCATAGCAGGGAACAAGGTGAGTTTGGCACTTTGATGTATTACCCTGACAAACAACTTCATCTTGTTGCACTGCACACAGATTTAGATTCTAGATTGATTAGCTTAATGTAGTGGAGTGGAGTGAGCTGTTCAGAATATCTATTTCTGCAGCAGTGTCAAAGTGTGGGTTGTCTGGTGGGTAACCCACTCCTGTCAGTGACATGTTACTGTTTGTGTTTGTAGATTGCTGGGTTAAAATACAGGGCATATTGTTATATTTTGTGCTTGTGGGACACTGTTCCGTTAACATACAAATCCTGAGTGACTTTTGCGAAATAGGCACCCATACTCGTGAACTACTGCTCGACGAAATTGAATTGTGTTAATGGATCCCTGGGCTGTTGGATTCGGCTACAAATCCCGGCAGACAATGACCAATGGTTACACCACTCTAGCTGTTTAGCAAACGAACGATCTATTGAATTGTACTGATTCATTCCAAAATGATAAATAGAAGTTTGTTTAAAACAAATCTACAAAACTAGGCAATCTGTGGTTACATTTAGGCTCTTCTCATATGAGTGGTCCATTTCATAGCGATATACAAAATGCAAAATACAAAAACAAAATAGTTATAGTTTTCAGGATTTTGGCTAATTTTGTAGGTTTTATATGTATAGATTTTATTACAATGTCCTAACAACAGCATTTGCAATGCATGGAAATACATTATACTAAGCTAATTTTTAGCCTTAATCTCCCATAAGAGTGGGGTAAAGAGGCTTCTCCATCTCAAGCTTTTGCATTCTCATTTGAATCGTCCTCTTAGACTACCAACTTTTTGTCCAAAACAAGACTGAGATTATGTTCCTGCTCTATAATCTGAATTGCCTTTTAAAGCATGTTGATTTTTTTCTCCAAAGCTTTTCCTTTCCATAATTCCATTTCTACTTCTAACATTATCATCCTGCACCTTATATGGCTCATTTAAGTCCGGAGGAGTTCATGTTTGGTGTTGGCAATAAAATTGATCTAGGTTATATTTGGCTTTCCAATGCTTCTGCCAATTATCCAGGTTATAGGTTTTACTATCCACTAAAACTTTTGGATCATCCTTTTGTATCCCATCCCTTCGCACAGTGAGTTCTATGTTTCTTGGAGCAGTTGTCATTCTACTTTTGATGCAGCAAACCAAGACTGCCCGATCTAAGCTCATCGAGGGACTTTGAGCAACCTGATTGTTATCCCATCACAATACTCCAACCAAAGAAACTGAAAAATTTATGAAAATTACAGAACTTCCATAAAGGTTCTGAGTTGACCAATAACTTAGAGGGTCTGATTCTATTGTCCATGACGCTTGAAACCCAATGCTTAGAACACGATTAGGAGGGAGCTCTAGATTAAAATTATCAAAATTTATAATTCCCATACTTATGCCACATTTACCCTACAAATAATCTACCAACCTAGGATGAATTCTTACCTCCAACAGATTCCCAACAGTTTGGCCCTTCAATGTCTTGACACTGTGGAGATACAGACACAGAATGTCACCTTCAGCACTATGTCGCTCACCACCCAGAGATTGAATTTTAGACTTTCTTATGTTCACCAAATACAACCACTAAACTGACAAAGACTCCAAAACAAGTAGACATAGAAGAATTCTTCAAGAGAAAGGAAGAACCTATCTCCTTCAGACTTGCTAAGAATTGGGTGCACCTGCACGACATTGTGCTCCAAACTTTACCAAGAAACTAATCCAATTGTGTCTTCCCGAGAATCAATTTTCGCCAAAGAAACTCAGTGAGACATTCAAAAAGCATACCACCCCACTGAATGGGATTCCAAAGAACTACAATGCTAATCCCATCACTTCCTACAAAAGGAGAAGGCCCTTGAGATAAAACAATGACCAACAACTAGCTTGGTTAGGCTCCATTTGACAAGTTGTTTCCAAGACAGAGGTCAAGGGTTGAATTCTCGGGAATGTTGGGTCAAGGCTCCTGTTGGCTTTTCTCCCTTCTCCAAGGACCTCGACCTATGTTCAATCCCTTCTGCTCAACGCAACAAAGCCCAAGATAGCGACAACGCAGATGTTGTCTCACCCGAGATATCTCTCTTGAATGGGTAACTGTCAGAACCATGTTTCCACAGTTGGGTGGGGGATGTCTAGTACATTGGCCTTCTACTAAGACTCTCAACGAGGTCTGGGGGTGGATTATGTATGTTCACTGTGCTTCTGTAATGACCCAAAAATTCATAAAAATTTAAAAATTTTCATGAAACATAAAATGCTCAAGGATGTTATTGCCAATGAACCAATAACTATTAGCGGTTACTCAAACAGTAATATTTAACAATGAGCATTATATTTCTTTAATTTTTAGAAGGCAAGAAAGGAAACTGCATCTAAATCTAATGCTAATTGTGTTATTACTTTCTTTTGTCAAGTAGGAAAGAATCTTAGATGAGATCAGGGCTTACTTAGCTTACAGCTAATGCAGTGAAGTGATGCTTCTTTTACAGGTTCTTAAACAGGTAAGCAGTTTTGTTACCAGTAAAATTTCTAGATCGAGAATAATACTCGACTAGCATAGGATAAAATGCTAGTTAAAATTGTTGTTTGCAGCTTGACCCCGTAAAAGGTATTATTGGTATTTCTAATGTTATCAACTACATAAATGATTTTGATAACACTATTGTGAAAGAATGGGTTTAGTGCAGTTAAGTTTACCACCACAGTACTCATTCCATTAATCTTCTTTCTTGTATTTTTAGTTATAGACTTACATCTCATTTTGGGATGGTGTAAATTAAGAACAGTTCTACTTCTGCCAAAGATAGTATAGTGGCCTAAGAAGTCTATAAATGGGAAGATATGTTAGACATTTTTGCGACCAAGACTATATATCTATCAACAGTGTTTGGTATAAAGTACTTGTTATATTTGATGGAGTTCTTTCTAACGTTAATCATTCTAGGTTAAGATTTTCCTTAACCAAGTATTTATATTTGTTTCTCGTGTGTCAAAAATCTCATTGTATATGAGCTTTATTTTGTGACAAGGCATGTAATTGAAATTTTAAACCATGTTTAGATTAAGACCTAACTTAGAGATCTCTATAATTAAATTCTTCTATATAATGTGAATTCCTTCCTTGTATATATTATGCTACACCCAAAAGGAACGTTGTTTATCAATGGGAAAACATAAATATTTTAAAGTTATGTATAAATCTCTTGTGTAAAAGAATACCTCCCAATTACAAGGTCTAGGGTTATAAAACAAGACTCACACGAGGTTAAAGATACTATATAAAGATTTTATAAGGTTTTGACTTGTATCCTAAATGATTATGTAGGTTATAAAACGAGATTCTCAAACTATAGCTCGATACCCATAATTTGCAATTGATTTTCGGAGGACATGTGGATGGTGGTTGATGATTAGGTTTTATGTTGACTTTGGAGGCAAGATAAGGTTTGTCTTAACCCTAGAATTGCATTTGCTTGGTCTTGGATGTGAGGAGGTCGAGCTGTGAGCTCATAGCCGCCATGCTTGTCACCAGTCCTTCCATTGCTTGCCCACAAACCTTCATGAGTCATACGAGCTCCTATGCGAATTCGTTTTTCATGAACTGATATAAAAGATGTGTGTGGGAAGCTTACTGTTGTCGTGAGGTGTTCGGGTACAGAGGGTACTCCCAAAATACCAAACACCTTGAGCAACCGCTTCACACAAATAGATCACAGATCAACACACCAATGTTTGTCACATGGTTAAAACCCTCGAGAGGGAAACAGCCCACAGCCCCAACCAAATAGCTACTTGGAGCAATTTATTATGCAAAATGAAAAAAGGTACATGAGCTTCTCATAATCAATCAACTAGCCAAGGACCCTCCATGCTCTTTAAATAGAGATAATGGACCAATCGGGTGTTAAGCCACAGATCAATGGTAGGTATGATCTAAGAAAAGTTGAACCGTTGGATCACTCTATATCTAGAACATATCGTGACAGTTGGATTAGAATATTTACAAATGCATACTAAAGAAACACACTTTTACCTAACGGATATATTACACAAGTTGATCTTAACTAACTCCTAAGTGTCTAAATATCCTAACACCCCCCCTTCAGAACAACTTGGGATAGGATTGAAGGATTTACAAAAGTGACACTATTAGGAGAAGGAATGAGGCATTAGAGCCTATCCCCCTTTAAGGACACATTCCTGAACTCCTAACATAGACCGAAGTTTAGAAAACTTCGCTTCTGTAAGAGACTTGGTGAAGATGTCTGCAACTTAATCATCTGTAGGGCAATAGAGCACTTTAATAACACGATCATGAACAAGATTTCTGATGAAGTGCATGTGTAGCTCAATGTGTTTGTTACGCTAATGTAGAACTGGATCTTTGGCAAGCTCGATGGCATTTTGATTGCCGCACCAAAGTGGAGTAGGCTG
The DNA here is from genome assembly GCA_001517045.1 of Pseudotsuga menziesii. NCBI lineage: Eukaryota > Viridiplantae > Streptophyta > Pinopsida > Pinales > Pinaceae > Pseudotsuga > Pseudotsuga menziesii. The sequence goes on from LPNX010548894.1 coordinate 155,377, forward strand.
CTGCTACTCGAATCCAAACTCTAAAAGGATCTGTCGAAGCCATAAAGCTTCCTAACTAGCATTAACTGTGGCTTGATATTCTGCTTCTGCTGAAGAAAGAACAAGAGCTTGTTGTTTCTTACAAGCCCAAGTGATAGGTCCAAATCCCAGACTGAAAACATAACCTGCAATAGACTTTCGATCATCAGGATCGTCGTCCCAATCTGAATCAGTGAAACCAACCAACAAAGGTTTCCCCCCTGTACTGTAATGAATCCCAAACTGAATTGTACCTCGAATATATCGAAGTATTCTTTTTGGTGCTTTCCAGTGACTTTCATGAGGAGTTTGCATATAACGAGCAACACGACCAACGACAAAGGAAAGGTCAAGACGGGAATGAGTCAAGTATAAAAGACTACCAACAAGCTGACGATACAAGGTGGCATCTACTTCAGAGGAAGTACAAGTGGTAGAAAGTTTGACTCCAGACTAGAAAGGAGAAGGGGCTAGTTTACAATATTCCATGTGAAAGTGACGGAGAAGGTCACAAGCATACTTAGACTGGGAAAGAAAGATTCCTTCTTTGGTTTGCAAGACTTGGAGACCAAGAAAATAATGCAAATGTCAAAAGTTTGGCATTTCAAAATTTTGCTTAAGACTGGATTTCACATGGGTTATAAGTTTAGGGTCACTACCAGTAAGGATAAGATCATCAACATAAAGAACAAGTATGATGAGATGGTTTCATACTTTCTTGGTATAAACAGTGGGGTTAGAATGGCATCTAGAAAAACTAGTGTCAATGAGAAAGCTATCCATTTTGGCATACCAAGCTCTAGAAGCTTGCTTAAGGCCATATAAGGATTTCTTAAAGAGATTGATAAGGCTAGAGTTATTCTGAACATATCTGGGAGGTTCTTCCATGGAAATTTCCTCCTGTAAATCACCATGTAAAAAGGCAGACTTGACATCCACTTGATGAACTTCCAAGTTATGTAAGGCTGCAAGGGAAAGAATAAGGCAGATGGAATTCATTTTTGCGACAGGAGCAAAGGTTTCATTGTAATCAATCCCTTCAACTTGGGAAAAATATTTGGCAACTAACCTTGCCTTAGGTCTTTCAACACTTCCATCTAATGCATACTTAGTTCTGTAAACCCAGTTACATCTGACAAGTTTTCTTCCTTTTGGAAGAGGAACAAGATCTCAAGTATCGTTCGCCATTAAGGAACGATATTCTTCATCCATAGCTGCATCCCAATCTGGATTTCCTAAAGCTTCGACAAAAGTTTCTGGATCATGATTCTCGGAAACTTGAGCCAAAAGAGAAGAGGCTCGCTAAAACTGAGGACGTGTTCGACGTTGATCTCTAGGATCACCGGCAAGATCACCAGCCGCTTCACATGTTGAACGGACCCATCAAGGAAGCATTGGTGCTAGTGCAATTGGAGGAACATGAGTAGGCGGAGGTGGATTTTCATCCTCACTATCATCATCAGAAACTGGAGTTGGAAACCTGTCAAGGAAGTTGGAAGAAGAAGAAGAAGAAGAAGGCACAATCGCCGAATCAGGCTCGCAAGCCAAAGATGGCACACCCGCCAAGTTAGGCTCGTAGGACAATAGATTTTCATCAAATTTAACATCTCTTCTAATGATTATATCATGTGAATGGGGCTGAAGAAGTCTATATCCTTTTACATCATCAAAATATCCAACAAATATGCATTTTTCACTTTTAGGCTGCAATGCTTTCCATTTTTCATCCGGAATGTGAGCCCATGCTTCACAACCAAACAAACTAAAGTGACTTACATCTGGTTTAATTTTACTCCATGCTTCTTCCGATGTTATACCTTGTAAAACTTTAATGGGTGTGCGATTAACTATGTAATTTGCACAATTTATGGCCTCAGCCCAATATTGAAGACTTAGGCCCTTAGCCTTGGATCATACAATTAGTCATTTATTTAAAGTGTGGTTCTTCCGTTCAGCTACAACATTTTGTTGTGGTTTATATGGAGCAATGTGTTGTTGTTGGATTCCTTGTTCAGTGCAGAAAGTAGTGAACTTGTTGTTAACATATTCTCCTCCATTGTCAGATCTTAACTTAATAATTTGATGACCAGATTGTTTTTCAACAAGGGCCTTGTAGGCCAGTAACATGTTAAATACTTCACTCTTAAGTTTTAGGAAGTAAACCCAAGTGCGTCTGGAGTAGTCATCAATGAAAGTTAAGAAATATTTGAAACCAGAAAAGGAAGCAGATGGAAGAGGGCCACACAAGTCACTATGCACAAGCTCCAAGGGAACCAAGGCGTGCCAAGAGGCACGTTTGTCAAAACTGTCCCGATGATGTTTTCCAAGTACACAACTGGAACAAACACCATCCTTGCAAGATACCATCGAAAGACCAGTCACCATATTGTCTTTATATAGTTGTTGCAATGAGCGATAATTTAAGTGACCAAATCGCTCATGCCAAAGTTTGCTCAAGTTATCACTATGAGTAACAAAAACTAAAAGAAAAAGTGATGACCCAAAGTTGTTAAATTTGTACAACCTAGTAATATCATCAACAGTTCCAGTAGCAAGGACATTTTGAGGATTTTTAAAATCCTTGATTACAACTTGGTGAGGGGAAAACGTCACAGTTTTACCTTCACTCGAATGAGTAATTTGATAGACTAATAACAAATCGCAGAAAATTTTTGGAACACATAGTACATCACTGAAATGACCATTTTCTACTAGAACTATTCCAGATCCTACAACACTTAGAGATCTATCATCACCAACAAATATTTTCGTGGTGTTACATTCATGAATAGTAGAAAAGATGGCTTGATCCTTATGCCATATGATAAGATGTTCTAGAATCAATGAGCCATTCATTTGAAGTAGAAAAAGAAGATGCAGTATAAGAGTAACCAGAAGCACAAAGTGCATGTCCATGAGAGGTAGATTCTGAAGACGAATCTAAGCTGATGTGGTGCTTCTTCATTGCTGCTTCCAAGGCTGTCATCTTCTTGAAACACTTAGATTCATCATGATTATCTTTCCCACAAAAATTGTAATGACGCTCATTCTTATTTCCTTTTAGCTTGGATCCTTTGTCATTTTTTAAAGGAGTTGACTGAGAAGGTTTGGGACCCTTGTTGTTTAACTTATTATTGCGAAAATTCGGTTTCTTGGGAGGCTTGGACTTTTCTTTCTATTGGGACAATCAGGCTTTCCCAGATGCATCTGCATTGTTAATTATTCCAAGATGAATGAACTTATCTTGCTCTATAATTAAGGAATCACAAAAGGATTCAAGACTAGACTCTTGATAGCTAGCTGCAGTCAAGGATTCTTTCATGGAGTAGAATGTAAATACAAAAACAGAATATGCAAGTCCAAGTTTGGAAATAATATGATAAATACATTGTTTGTCTTCTTTCTTAATCTTGCATTCTTCACATAAGAGTCTAAGAGTTTTATACTTAGATAAATAGTCTTGAATGCATGAAAAATCACTTGGATTCAAAGAAATCAACTCATTCTCAAGTTGATGACCTCGAATTCCATTGTGTTACCAAACACAGATTCCAACTTTTCCCAAGATTTATCGGGTTCATCAATTCCAGATATGTGGAATCTCAAATCAGTAGAAATTGACATCCCAATCAATCCACGAGCTTCATCACATCTATTTGCCCATTTAATTTTCTTATCATCATCAGTGGGTTCTGTTCCATTCTTTGAGGTTATCATGAAAAGTCCCCTACTTCGCAGAACATCCTCCATACGAGATTTCCATGAGAAATAATTAGAACTTGTAAGTATAATATCACAAGGGGTGGTCATACTATAAAATAATAGCTGAAAGAACAGAAACTAACTGTCTTGATGCAAAGAGCTTGAAAAAATATGCGGTTTAAAAAAAACGGCACTGAAAACTGATTCTGGATGATGAAGTTATGATTGATCAAAGAAAATGTTGAAGATGTCCCCAATAGTGATGTGGCAGATATTAACTTAACTAACTAAAAAAAAGAACCCCCATCTTCCCAAGATCAACATTTGACAATCACTTTACAATAAAGTTGCTTTTAAGTGAATCACTTTTGTAGAATAAGTGATGTTCACTTTTACAATAATGTTACTTTAAATAGTGCGGCAATAAATTAAAAGACTTAAGTAACTCATTTTTTATTTTATTTTATTTAAGTGAGATGCACTTTTACAATAAAGTAACTTGAAAATATAAATTGCATGCACTAAAAAGTAGCTTAATAAGACTTGAACTCAATACCAATTAAGGAAAAAAGCAACTTTGGACCAAGTGATCTAAATTTAAAAGATACGTAAAAGAATGGAAAGAGAAAGGGGTTTTTTTTGTTTTTTTCAACTCTTCTCTCTCGTTCTCTGTGTTTGCCTTTTTTTTCCTGCAAATCACAAAAAAACCGAAAAACAAACATAAAAAAAACTTTTTTCACACAATGGGGTTAGATCTTAGTTAGCTTACCCGGAAAGTCTACATTTTCAAGTTTTCTCGTTGTTTCTGATTTGTCGTGATCGCACAAGGTGCACGGCAAAGAGCATGCGTAGCCGAGAAGACAAGAAAAAAACTTTCCCTTTCTGTTTCTGATTCGCCGCAATCGCACAAGGTGTAGGCAAAGAGCATACGCATCCAGGGAAGACAACAGTCCGAGACTAAAACAATAAATATCTAATAATAAAACTGATAAAATATGAGAGATTTAAAAAAAAATTAAACAAATCCGTTACTGTAACATTATACCTTCAGATTTGTCGAAATGCGTGTTTCTGGATCAAACGGAAACGGTTTTCGATGAAACAAAAACTATTTCCCAATGGAAACGACGCTCCAAACGCAATGGAATAGCTCCCACATCCCAAAAATGCATAGAAACTCTAGAACCAGAAACCCTTTTAAAGTTTCGGTAACACCGGTTCAAGATCTTGATCAAAACCGAAAGTGGCTCTTCATAAACGCTCTGATACCATGTTCGGGTACACAGGGTACTCCCAAAAGATCGAACACCTTGAGCAACCGCTTCACACAAATAGATCACAGATCAACACACCGATGTTTGTCACGTGGTTAAAACCCTCGAGAGGGAAACAGTCCGCGGCCCCAGCCAAATAGCTACTTGGAGCAATTTATTATGCAAAATAAAGAAAGTTACATGAGCTTCTCATAATCGATCAACTATCCAAGGACCCTCCATGCTCTTTAAAAAGAGATCATGGACCAATCATGTGTTAAGCCACGGATCAATGGTAGGTATGATCTAAGAGAAGTTGAACCGTTGTATCACTCTATGTCTAGAACATATCGTGACCATCGGATTAGAATATTTACAAATGCATACTAATGCATACTAAAGAAACACACTTTTACCTAATGGATATATTACACAAGTTGATCTTAACTAACTCCTAAGTGTCTAAATATCCTAACATGAGGGGAAATTCTTTTGACTATCAGTAAAATTGTAAGTTGTGCTGTAATCGTCGTTGTTTGGTTTTAATATGAGTGTTCAAACTTTGTGTGTAACAAAAGTGAAGAGGGTTGTTTGAATGAGCGAGTGGGTTCTTGGTTTACTGCTCGATTTCTTAACAAGGATTTTGGGTCCTTACCTCCTTGCGGCCTAGGGATCTACTTCTGAGCATTGCTACTACATATCCTTGTTGTCAGAGCTCCATTGCAGCTCATAGAACTCACTAGGAAGCTAGGGTTAGCTCGCAGCTTCCAAACTGCTGCGCAATTCTCTAGGGTAAGTACTAAAAAAATAAATTATCTGTTTTGCATAAATATGAATTTCTTTTAATTTATGGGATAAATTATTAACATTTGTGTTTCCTTTGATTTGATGCAGGCTTCTCCATGGTGACTCGAATTGCTGTTAAACTCCACTAACAGATCTTTTGCGAAGGCATTAAAACTGGTAAGCCTCTGTTTCACCTGAGGTACTCCTACAAGAGTTATAAGGTGGATTGTGATGGCACTGTAGTGTGTTGTAGTTGTTGGTTCGGCCGTGGTCATTAGTTGTTCTCTTTGTTTTTTTTAATTTCTAGTTTTAAAAGCCCCAGTGGTTGTTTGTAATGAGTGGGTATGGCTTTCATAGCCGTGACTTACATATTTTAGTTTTGAGCCTTATCGGCCTTAGTTGAATACATGGTGATAATTTTTAAAGCTAGCTTTAAGCTGTGACTTTACTGTCATACTATTGGGTCGTTTCATGAGGATTTGATTAGGGTTTTAAAGGAAACTTTGATGGTTGTTCTTACAGCACTTCTCGCTTTGGTAAAAGGCTCTCATAGCTGAACAGATGGTTGTTTCAATTTTGTGAAACCTGTTTAAGTATTGATACTTTTATGTAAGTTTTTAAGCTTTGACTGATAAGTAAAGGCTGTGAGTCAAGACTCAGTTTGTTCAGTTTCGTTTTTAATATTAAAATGATTTTCACAGCTTAAGGCTGAATTAGCAGTATCTCTGTTTGCTTTACATTTATGTATATTTGGTTTATTTTAGCTATTTTTATTGTTATTTTCTTTTCGAAAGTTAGGGTTAAATAGTTCAGTAAGAAATTTTGTTTCTTATGTAAAGCACTGTGATTTGAAGACCTTTGGTAAAGAAATATTTTGATAGCAGCAAAATTAATAATACTGTAATAATTTTGCGAAATAGGATTGAGAATGTTATTATTAAATAAATGTATTTCTTTTCTGTAATTTTTGGATTATACAGCTAGGTTTTGGTATTATAAATTTTGAATTTATTCAGTTGTGAAAGAACAGATCTTTTGTAAATCCTAATTATTTTTAATCGTTTATAGAGCTAGTATTTTTGTTTCAGTAAACCTAGTTTACATGTTCTCATAAATGAACTAACTGAGTAATTATTTAATCTAAATTATTGTTTTACTAAGTTAAACCTAGTTTAAATATTTTACTGTTCCTATATTATTTATTTAGGTTTACATACTAGGTTTATAATATGTAACTTTACTAGTTTTACTGTATAAAATATTATACATACTAGTGTGTATTATTTAAACTTGTTCTTCTATCTTTATTTAGTTTATTTAAATACTTTAAAGAGATAACACAAATACGGCTAAAGTTCTATAAATAATTTTACACAAAATCCTGTAGATAGTATTCATTTGCATCTGCATTTATATTTTATTGAATCTACTTATTTGAAATAAATATACCTCTTGTACTAGAGTACTGCCTTGCAAAAGGTGTGGAAAATACAGTTTAGGTAATTTTTCTTGTCTATCAATTAACTCATAAATTTTTTTACTGATTTACCCTAATCTAGCTAGTTACTAATTTTCACAACATATATAATTCTCCTATTTGTCACTAACAGAATTAAAACAACAATAAACTATCTTAATGAAAACTCTTAAACTTACCAGATACAGTGAATAAATAAAATAACTAAACTAAACAAAACCTGGAAGTATAGATGAGGTGACAACAACTTAAGGAGGTTGTTCCTCCCAACCAACTCCTAGAGAAGAGCTGGACTGCAATTCTCAGGACCCCCGAGCTTGTCTCCTGGTCCACCTAGTAGAGTACTGGGTGAGAGATGTAGTCTTGAAATCCTCTGCAACTCCACTGAGTGTTCAACAGTAATTCAGTTCTACTTAGAGCAGTATGAACTCAGCTTAGAATAGTTGCACTAGTTCAGTCTTCAGCGCTTATCCCCTCAAACTTATTTCAGCTAGTCCCCTCCATCGAATTTACATGTGCACTTTATTCACTCAGAATGATCACAAATCTAGAATGAGCAACCTCAGTTGTCTTCAATGGGAAGTTTTATTAGCATGCCTAGATCTTTTGGGTCAGTTTTTTATTAATGAGCCACCAGCTCCTGTTCCACTTTCTTGGGGAATCATGACCACAAAAATAGGGAATTTTCCACTTGCAACAGCTAGAAGTAGTTTGAGGATGTTTCCACATGTCAGTCTGCTCTCAACCCAGCCTCCTCCGCCAAGTGACCAGTAAACACTCATTTAACAGCTTCCCTAAGCTGTTGTCTCATCTTTCATTTATTTATTAATAAAATATTATGCAATACATTAAATTATCCTTGACCCCACTTGGTCATTAATTACAAACTTTAACATAAAATATAACATAATGTTCCCCAAAAATATAAAATTGTTTTGCAAATCAGGGCATGTGACATACACACCCCCTTAATTTATAACATCGTCCTCGATGTTATTTATTCTTTGTCCTTAGAATTTCCCTGAAATAGAATTGGATATGCATCCCGCATATGACTTTCTAATTCCCAAGTGGCTTCTTCTAGACTAAGGTGCTTCCATTTCACCTTCACCTGACCAAAGGTGCGATTCTGAAGCGAGATCTCCCTCCTTTCAAGGATACAATCTGGTTCCACCAGAAAATCTCCTTCGAGCTCCACATGCACATCATTCCAATTAATAACATGAGTAGCATCATGTACATACTTTTTTAATATAAATATGAAAAACATTGTGAACCCTTAAGTTTGGCGATAAAGCTAACTGATATGCTACATGTCCTATCTTAGACAGTATTTCAAAAGGTCCACAATATCGAGGTGCTAACTTAGCACAACTTCCTAACCTCAGAGAACTCTTTTTAGGTCTCACCTTAATAAAGACATGTTCACCTACATTGAACTCCTTTTGAGTTCGTTTAAGATCTGCTTGACTTTTCTGTCGGTCTTGCACAACTTTCAAGTTACCTTGTACCTGTTTTACAATTAACTCCATCTCTTTTAATAATTCAGGTCCTAATACTAGCCTATCAACTGGATTACTCCATGAGATGGGGGTATTGCACTTCCCGCCATACAAAATTTCAAAAGGACTATATCTTGCTGAGGCTTGATAGTGATTATTGTATGCAAATTCTACCAGGTGTAAGTAATCTTTCCATTTATCTGGTTGTTCTTTTACATACATTCTGAGCAGATCCTCCAGTACCTGATTTACTCTTTCAGTATGTCCATCTGTCTGAGGATGAAAAGAGGTACTGAAGTTTAATGTAGTATTTAAGCCTTTAAACAAAGAATTCCAAAAGTTGCACATAAACTTAGGGTCTTTGTCTGAAATTATTACTTTCGGTATTCCATGTAACCAAAAAATTTGTTTTAAGAAAATAACAGCAATATTTGCAGCTTTATAAGTAGTTTTTATAGGTATAAAATGAGCTACCTTGGCTTAATTTGTCGACAACAACCATTATTGAGTCATTCAAGTTTTGATTTCCAGGTAGTTCGGTGATAAAATCAAGGCTGATTATCTCCCACTTCTAGATAGGAATAGGTAATGGCTGAAGTAACCCAGCCGGATGCTGATGTTCACTCTTTACTTGCTGACACTCAAAGCATTTAGCAATGTATTCTGCCAATTCATTTTTCATGTTTGGTAAAAAATAATCCTTTCTTAGCATAGTTATAGTTTTCTGATAACCAGGATGCCCTGAATAAGGAGTTTTATGAATTTTGTTTAAAATCAACAACTTAATCTTAGGTACATTAGGTATGTATAGTCTATATTTATATAATAATAATCATTTTTCGTTTAAACTATACCCTGTACTTAAACTTTCAATTAAATTTTCTCTTACCTTTGCTTGTAATTTTCGATAATTTTCATCCTTTCATATTCCTTCTTTTAGCTATTCTTCTAAATCTGTTTTATAGGTGTTGATTGCTGCTGTAAAATTCAATTTTGCATTTCTGCTTAAAGCATCAACAACCTTATTTTCCTTTCCTTTGATATGTTGGATTTCAAAATCGTATTCGCTGAGGAAAGCTAGCAATCTAGCTTGCCTAGCGTTTAAGTTAGGTTGATCCAACAGATATTTTAACCCTTTATTATATGTCATTAATATAAACTTTTTTCCAATTAAATGATGACGCCACATTTTTAAGGCATGTATGACAACAGCCAATTCTAAGTCATAGGTCGCATAATTTTCTCATGAATCTTCAGCTTCCTAGACTCATAAGCAACAGCGTGTCCTTCCCGAGTTAAAACTCCACCTAAACCGTCATTGCATACATTAATACATACTATAAAATCTTTATTAGGGTCAGCAATTCTTAGGATTGGTGCGGTGGTTAATAACGTTTTTAACTTTTTAAAACTATTTTCACACTTTTGACTTCACTCGAATTTATTCCCTTTCTTCTGTAAATAAGTTATGGGATTTGCAATTTTTTAAAACCCTTCGATAAATCTTCGATAATAGCAAGTAATCCCCATGAATAATCGTAAGTCAGTTATGTCTTTTGGGACTGGTCGTTCTTCGATTGCCTTTATCTTTTCAAGATCAACAGAAATTCCTTCTTTAGTCACCACATGACCCAGATACTGTATTTTATCCTTAAAGAAATCACATTTACTAAATTTTGCATGGAGTTGATGTTCTCGTAACTCTTGTAAGACAATTTTTAAATGTTCTTTATGCTCTTCTTCAGACTTTGAGTAAATTAAGATGTTGTCAATGAATACAACCACAAACTTATCAAGGTATTTATGCATTACATTATTCATCAGACACATAAAAACAGCTGAGGCATTAGTAAGCCCAAATGGCATAACAACAAACTCGTAATGACCATACCTGGTCCTAAAAGCTGTTTTAAAAATGTCTTCATCTTTGATTCGGCCCTAGTGGTAACCAGATCGTAAATCAATCTTTGAGAATATCGTTGCTCCACGTAGCTGATCAAACAGACCATCTATGCGGGGTAACGGATATCTATTTTTTATAGTCATTTTATTTAGTTGATGGTAATCTATACATAATCGTAGAGTTCCGTCCTTCTTCTTAACAAAAATAACAAATGCTCCCCAGGGAGACACACTGGGTCTAATATAATTCTTATCAATGAGTTCTTTTAACTGCGACTTTAGTTCATTTAATTTCAGTATATTCATCCGATAAGGGTCTTTTGAGTTGGGCACTGCACTAGGTACCAACTCAATAGTAAAGTCTAACTCCCACTTTGGAGGGAGTCCCAGAATTTCTTCCGAAAATACATCTGAATACTCCCTCAAGATCGAAATATCTTCCAATTTTAATTTCTCTTTGTTATTAGTATTTTCTTCATTAATTATTGTTACAGCAAAGGCTTTACAGCCCTTCCGAACAACTCTCTTAAGTTGCAAAGCAGAAATCTGTTTTACAGTTGTTTTCCTAGGGATTCCTTTTACATTTATTGTTTCTCCATCATTATTTACGCAAGTAAAGGTTTTATCGAAACAATTCAGGACTACCCTATGTTGTTCTAACCAATCCATACCAATTAACATATCATAAGAACCTAAAGGTAAAACATTAAGCTTAACAGAGGTTTCAAACTGATCCATTTTTACAGTACAATTCTTAACAAAACTAGTCACCTTTCTCTTTGCACCCGTAGCTAGCTGGACTAACCAAGACTTTGCAAACTTTTCTACTGATAACTTACATTTTTCTACTAAATCAAAAGAAATATAGCTTAAACTAGCCCCTGGATCAATTAAAATAGATATAGGTATTTGATTCAGCTTACCTTCCACTTCCACCATGGAAGCTTGGTAATATGTCTGCCTGTTCTCCAGTGCTGCATTGATCCTGGCCCATTGTCCTTGCTAGATCACCGACAGTCATCTCCTCCTGTACCGTATGTATGTTGCTAACAGTATTCTTCCGATTGGTGCAAACTTATGCATAATGAGGACCATTACATTCCTAGCACTTTACTGGTTCCTTTCGTTCAAAATTATTGGTATAGTTACTGTGATTATTAACAGATTATTTACTTCTTTGACCATTTGGATTTATCTGTGAATAACTTTTGTTCCCTTGAAAATTTTTATTAGGAAAATTTCGTGTGTTGTTATTCTTAAAATTTTGGTTAGGTACAAAACCTTTCTTCCTCTATTCAAAATTATTAGTTCTTTTAGCTTTCCAGTTTGTCATACTTTCCTTTTTGTGATTCTGTTCATAACAGAAATTCGCCTTTCTCATTGCTTCTTCTAAATTTTTTGGATTGTCATACTCAATTCTGTCTTTTATATGAAAGAGTAAGCAGCTTAAAAACCGTTGTACCTTAGGCTTCTCGTCCACAATATACGACACATATCTGAGTAGACTTAGAAATTTACTGTTTAGTTCTTTCATGTCCATTGTTCCCAGTTTTAATTCATAAAATTCCTTAGCCCGCTCCTCGTAGTACTGTTCAGACAAAAATTTCTTCTTAAAATATTTCTTAATCATACTCCAGTTAATGTTTTTCTTCCTAATGCCTTTTACTCTTTTTAGGTCCTGCCACCAAATATCTGCCTTTCCAGTAAGGTTATAAATAGCAATTCTGGCTTTCAGCTGATTAGAGTAATTATAAATTTGAAAATATTTCTTCATCCTAGACAACCATGATTCAACCTCTTCTCCCTTCTCAGTTTCACCATTAAAGGTTGGTGGCTTAATTTTCTTGAATTCTCTAGAGATATCTTCGTAAGGTTTAAACTTTCTCTTTCTTGTATGATGATTATCTTAGCTACTATCACTAGTATATTGATAATTCTTTTTATGTGGATCGCCATAAACCTCAGAAGATGAGCTACTTTTGATTTTAAATTGTTTAGACTTTTTATCTTTATGTTGATAAGGAATATCTTCAGACTCTATTCGTTTATCTTTTTCTTCATTCTGAGATCTTTCCATTAAAATCTGATTTAGCTCCTCCTAAGCTCTCAGAATTCTCTCATTTTCTTTTTTTACCATTTCCATCTATGTTCTTAGTTCATTGATTGTTTGTAATAATTCAGAAGAGTTATTAGTTATTTCTTCTTGTATAGGTTCTCTTTTTGAATTACTTCGTTCAATGAATGGGGACTCCTCATTCACATATTCTTCCAATCTTTCCATACCTGTAGTTAACTCAGAAAAATTCTCTGTATTATAATTCAAAAAGAAAAGTAAAAATCAATATGCATGTTTTAAATCTATTGTTCTATTTATGCAAGTTGAGCCACATTCAGGCCTAGTGTCTGAACCTTGTGCTCTAATACCACATGTAATAACCCAAAAATTCATAAAAATTTAAAAAATTTCATGGAACATAAAATGCTCAAGGATGTCATTGCCAATGAACCAATAACTGTTAGCAGTTACTCAAATAGTAATATTTAACAATGAGCATTATATTTCTTTAATTTTTAGAAGGCAAGAAAGGAAACTGCATCTAAATCTGATGCTAATTGTGTTATTACTTTCTTTCGTCAAGTAGGAAAGAATCTTAGATGAGATCGGGGCTTACTTAGCTTACAGATAACGCGGTGAAGTGATGCTTCTTTTACAGGTTCTTAAACAGGTAGGCAGTTTGTTACCAGTAAAATTTCTAGATCGAGAATAATACTCGACTAGCATAGGATAAAATGCTAGTTAAAATTGTTGTTTGCAGCTTGACACCGTAAAAGGTATTATTGGCATTTCTAATGTTATCAACTGCATAAATGATTTTGATAACACTATTGTGAAAGAATGGGTTTAGTGCAGTTAAGTTTACCACCACAGTACTTGTTCCATTAATCTTCTTTCTTGTATTTTTAGTTATAGACTTACATCTCATTTTGAGATGGTGTAAATTAAGAACAGTTCTACTTCTGCCAAAGAAAGCATAGTGGCCTAAGAAGTCTATAAATGGGAAGATATGTTAGACATTTTTGCGACCAAGGCTATATATCTATCAACAGTGTTTGGTATAAAGTACTTGTTATATTTGATTGAGTTCTTTCTAACGTTAATCATTCTATGTTAATTTTTTCCTTAACAAAGTATTTATATTTGTTTCTCGTGTATTTATATTTGTTTCTCGTGTGTCAGAAATCTCATTGTATATGAGCTTTATTTTGTTGACAAGGCATGTAATTGAAATTTTAAACCATGTTTAGATTAAGACCTAACTTAGAGATCTCTATAATTAAATTTTTCTATATAATGTGAATTCCTCCCTTGTATATATTATGCTACACCCAAAAGGAACATTGTTTATCAATGGGAAAACATAAATATTTTAAAGTTATGTGTAAATCTCTTGTGTAAAAGAATACCTCCCAATTACAAGGTCTAGGGTTATAAAACAAAACTCACACAAGGTTAAAGATACTATATAAATATTTTATAAGGTTTTGACTTGTATCCTAAATGATTATGCGGGTTATAAAACGAGATTCTCTAACTATAGCTTGATACCCATAATTTTCAATTGGTTTTCGGAGGACACGTGGATGGTGGTTGATGATTAGGTTTTATGTTGACTCTGGAGGCAAGATAAGGTTTGTCTTAACCCTAGAATTGCATTTGCTTGGTCTTGGCTATGAGTAGGTCGAGCTGTGAGCTCATAGCCGCCATGCTTGTCACCAATCCTTCCATTGCTTGCCCACAGACCTTCATGAGTCATACAAGCTCCTATGCGAATTCATTTTTCATGAATTGATGTAAAAGAGGTGTGCGGGAATCTTACTGCTATCGTGAGGGGAAATTCTTTTGACTGTCAGTAAAATTGTAGGTTGTGTTGTAATCGTCGTTGTTTGCTTTTAATATGAGTGTTCGAACTCTGTGAGTGTAACAAAAGTGAAGAGGGTTGTTTGAATGAGCGAGTGGGTTCTTGGTTTACTGCTCGATTTCTTAACAAGGTTTTTGGGTCCTTACCTCCTTGCAGCCCGGGTCTTTACTTCTAAGCATTGGTAATGCATATCCTTGTTGGCAGAGCTCCATTGCAACTCATAGAACTCACTAGGAATATAGGGTTACCTCGCAGCTTCTAGACTATTGCGCGATTCTCCAGGGCAAGTACTAAAAAAAAATTGTTTATCTGTTCTGCATAAATATAAATTTCTTTTAATTTGTGGGATAAATTTTAACATTCGTGTTTCCTTTGATTTTATGCAGGCTTCTCCATAGTGACTCAAATATATGTTAAACTCCACTAACATAGATTTTGCCAAGGTATTAAAACCGGTAAGCCTTAGTTTCACCTGAGGTACTCCTGCAAGAGTTATAAGGTGGATTGTGATGGCACTGCCGTGTGTTGTAGTTGTTGGTTCGGTCGTGGTCATTAGTTGCTATGTTTGTTCTTTATAATTTCTAGTTTTAAAAGCCCTAGTGGTTGTTTGTAATGAGTGGGTATGGCTTTCACAGCCGTGACTTACATATTTTAGTTTTGAGCCTTCTCGGCCTTAATTGAATATATGGTGATAATTTTTAAAGATGGCTTTAAGCCGTGACTTTATTGTCAACCTATTGGGTCGTTTCATGAGTATTTGATTAGGGTTTTAAAGAAAACTTTGATGGTTGTTCTTACAGCACTTCTCGCTTTGGTAAAAGGCTTTTGTAGCTAAACAGATGGTTGTTTCAATTTTGTGAACCTTGTTTAAGTATTGATACTTTTATGTAAGCTTTTAAGCTTTGACTGATAAGTAAAGGCTGTGAGCCGAGACTCAGTTTGTTCAGTTTCGTTTTTAATATTAAAAGGATTTTCACAACTTAAGGCTGAATTAGCAGTATCTCTGTTTGGTTTACATTTATGTATATTTGGTTTATTTTAGCTATTTTTATTGTTATTTTCTTTTCAAAGGTTAGGGTTAAATATTTCAGTAAGAAATTTTGTTTCTTATTTAAAAGAATATGAATTGAAGACCTTTGGTAAATAAATATTTTGATAGCAGGAAAATTAATAATAGTATAATAATTTTTGGAAATAGGATTGAGAATGTTATTATTAAATAAATGTATTTCTTTTCTGTAATTTCTGGATTATACAGCTAGGTTTTGGTATTATAAATTTTGAATTTATTTAGTTGTGAAAGAACAGATCTTTTGTAAATCCTAATTATTTTTAATGGTTTATATAGATAGTATTTTTGTTTCAGTAAACCTAGTTTACACGTTCTCATAAATGAACTAACTGAGTAATTATTTAATCTAAGTTACCGTTTTACTAAGTTAAACCTAGTTTAAATATTTTACTGTTCCTATATTATTTATTTAGTTTTACATACTATTTTTATAATATGTAACTTTACTAGTTTTACTGTATAAAATATTATACATGCTAGTGTGTATTATTTAAACTTGTTCTTCTATCTTTATTTAGTTTATTTAAATACTTTAAATAGATAACACAAATACAGCTAAAGTTCTATAAATAATTGTACACAAAATCCTGTAGATAGTATTCATTTTCATCTGCATTCATATTTTATTGAATCTACTTATTTGAAATAAATATACCTACTGTACTAGAGTACTGCCTTGCAAAAGTTGTGGAAAAATACAGTTTAGGTAATTTTTCCTATCTATCAATTAACTCAGAAATGTCTTTACTGATTTACCCTAATCTAGCTAGTTACTAATTTTCACAGCATATATAATTCTCCTATTTATCCCTAACAGAAATAAAACAACAATATACTATCTTAATGAAAACTCTCAAACTTTCCAGATACAGTGAATAAATAAAACAACTGAACTAAGCAAAACCTGGAAGTATAGATGAGGTGACAACAGCCTAAGGAGGTTGTTCCTCCCAACCAACTCCTGGAGAAGAGCTGGACTGCAATTCTCAGGACCCCCGAGCTTGTCTCCTAGTCCACCTGGTAGAGTACTTGGTGATAGATGTAGTCTTGAAACCCTCTACAACTCCACTAAGTGTTCAACAGTAACTCAGTTCTGCTTACAGCAGTATGAACTCAGCTTAGAATAGTTGCACTAGTTCAGTCTTCGGCACTTATCCCCTCAAACTTAATTCATCTAGTCCCCTCCATCGAATTCACATGTGCACTTCATTCACTCAGAATGATCACAAATCCAGAATGAGCAGCCTCAGCTATCTTCAATGGGAAGTTTTATTAGCATGCCTAGGTCTTTTGGATCAGTTTTTTACTTAATGAGCCACATGCTCTTGTTCCACTTTCTTAGGGAATCATGAACACAAAACTAGGGAATTTTCCACCTGCAACAGCTGGAAGTAGTTTGAGGATGCTGCCACATGTCAATCTACTCTCAACCCAGCCTCCTCCACCAAGTGACCAGTAAACACTCATTTAACAGCTTCCCTAAGATGTTGTCTCATCTTTCATTTATTTATTAATAAAACATTCTGCAATACATTAAATTATCATTGACCCCACTTGGTCATTAATTACAAACTTTAACATAAAATATAACACAATGTTCCTCAAAAATATAAAATTGTTTTGCAAATTGGGGCATGTGACAGCTTCAACAGCTAGGTCGTGCCCCATCTTTTCCTATGCAACTTATTAAATAAGCAGTAGACATGAAACATAATCATATTCAACCAATATAATGTGACTGTTATACATTCATTCATCCATAAGAAAATCTAGAATCATTCACTTAATGCAACACTTACACAAGTATGGCAAACACCTTCAGCATTCACACATATACACAAGATAGAATATGGAAACCCATCAAGGAAAAAACCACAAGGTGCTCTTCATCTAGCATGAGGAAATTGATGCACCTTTCGTTTGCGCACTAAGATGCAAACTCTGCTCAATATCTTCTTCTATAACTTCACAGACTCTCCCCCCCTCTCATGCTCTATGATCTTATCTCTACTAACGATCCACACACAGCCTGGATCAACTCAACCCTTCCTACTCCTCTGTGCACTCAGCTGCAGATCCTCCACCCTGATACAGTCAGCAATACTAACAGACAAAATACAAAGCCATCAATCAAAAGCTCACGCTCTTCAGCTAGTGAGAGTCTTCCTTTCTCTACTCGAAGTCCAGCTCGAGAGTCTAATGATAAATACTGACCATAGGGAGGCTAACCCACATACAACTTGGGTTCCTTCTTTTATATCCTTATTACAGACTCGATACAGATTCCATACATACTTGATACAGACTCAATACATACTCATTTTATGTCGCTTTCTCAACCGACTTCCTATATCCAGCCAAACGGTTGTATTTCCTATTCTGGTAACACCTAACTAGAGGCACTAACGGCCTTACTTACACAGATTCCTTCACATGTGCAGTTTTCATCGGCTCTATCCGAGCTCATACCCACGATCGTTAAGTCCTATTACTTTCTCAGCATTATGCCTTACTATCATTTTCCAGCCATTATGCTACTTGCACGCCTTCTATTGTTGATATTTTGTTGTACCTTCTCATGTCATACTCCTTCCTTTTTTCATGATTTCCTCCTCTAGGGCGGTTTCCTCTTCTGGCGCCTCCTCCTCCTCTTCTTCTTCTCTTTCACTTCATATGTCGCAGCTTCATTTCTCTTCTTTCCTTTATGTTGCTACTTCAGTCGTAGATCCTTCTTCCTCTCCTTTAGCTCTTCTCCATACTTGGGAAGAATCCTGACTAAATTCCACCTTACTATCCCTAGGCCCAACAAGCCCCCAACACTCACATCTGGCTCGTCCTGAGCCAATTGAAGCTATTCCTCCATGTTTCTACTTGCGTTGATTTTGTTCTGAAAATATTCCATGATTTTCACCACTTTCTCTGCTTCTGTGTGCACTTCTTCCTCTGTCTTCCGCATTTGTTCCACCAAGTCGAAACTGACATGTTTCGACATGACTTTCTCTATTGATGTTGCTACATCACGCACCTTCTGATGTACATGTTGAATGATGCTTGTAACTTTTTTTGCTTCAGCCTAAAACTCTTCCACTTATCCTCGCGGTGTTGTCGGTGTGTGCGTAGCACGGTAATTTGTTGCTGCAATTTTCTCATCTCTGTCGACTTAGCCATTTTCTGTGCTAAGGGTAGCTGCTTCATATCATTCATTATCTGCGTAATGTTTACTTCAAACGCAATCAATTCATTTGCAATACTCTGTGATTTCTCATCGTCCATTAGGGCTTCCCAAGTCTGGGATACTTGGTCGACATCCTTGACATATATTTCTTATGCCTCTTCTATTTTCTTCACAGCTTCCATTGTTGCTTCTCTTCTCTTCTCCAGCACTTTTGTAGGTGTGCTTGGTCTTACCTGTTCCTCTAGCTTTGTAACTTTCCTCCTAAGGTCAACTGCTATTTCAACTAGTTGAGATACTTTGACATCTGGTGCCATTTCCTCTGTTATTGCCTCTCCTGCAAAGTTCTTACAGGCCAGGGCTAGTGCTTTTCTCATTTTCTGACAATTTCCTTTGGCTTCTATTCAGTTTCCTGTACTTCTAGTTTCATTTTCTTGATATCTTTATTTGTATACTTCACTTGCGTGGCCAAGGTACACTCACGCAGTTTTATTTATGCACTTACAACACTTTGTATTGAGTATATCTCAGTTGTATTCATGAATGAAAATTCTATGGTGATCTGGTCGATGTCCCTTGCAACATCATTAAACTCTGGAGTTCCTAGATAAACAACTCCTTCGGACACTTCCACCTTTATTGGTGGGGCTGGAACATGTATCATAGTTTGTTTCATTCTTAACGTTTCTTATGGATCTTGTGACTCCATTGTTGGAATTGGACAGTCAACAACAATTTTAACATCTTCAACTGATTTACACAAAACTTGAAGCAGATTAGTAACAGTACCTGAAAATTCTTCTTGTCACTCTTCGTTGGTCTTGAAGTTGGTTTGCGTTGCTTGAGTTATTGCCTCAGTCATTGTTTGCACATCTTCATTGTCCAAGCTAATGGTATTTGCATTTTTGGCAGCCTTCATCTTCTTTTTCTTTCTTCTCGACTGTACTTGTTCTTTCTGAGATTCCCCCCCTTTATTTTTTTGTTTCTGGCTTTGTCGGTATCGAGGGGGGATGACTCTCTGTAGATTCCAATTCCTTCGATGGATCTTATTCTTCCTTTGTGTTATCTGAGTTCCCTTCTTGTAATTTTTCTTCCTCTTGTGAAAGCTGATCTTCTGGAACTGGAAGACGTCATTCCTTCGGCCAATCATTAACAATTTCTTCAACTTATTCCTCAGTCATTACGAATTTGGTTGGTAAATTTTGACACTGTTCTTATTGGCGTGGTTGTATGTTAATATGGTGCGGGCCAATCTCAAATCTAACAATATGATGAAATCGATGAACAGTGGTGTCATTTAATCTGTACATGTTCTTTACTTGGTGTCGTATAGCCTCTTCATGCATAAAGAATTCAATATTGTTTTATTTCTGTCGATATTTTAGATCCTTTTCAAACCAAAGATTTTGATATCTCGCTCCCCTGCAGTTGACTGGAAGGTCCACTCCTTGGTACTCTTATGGGTTGAACCATGCTATAAATGAAATTAAAATTAATAGCCATGAGTAGAGAAATACCCTACCCTTTTCTTGTGCATAAATTGCATCTTGTACAATGTAACACCCTGGTTTTGACCCCATTTGAATTAAAAGGTACATGATGTATATATTGTAATTAATCGTGGTGTGTAGCTAAAGGAAAAAGCCCCACCATTGATTTGGTTGTGTTATGTTTCGGCGATTGGAATCATTGCCGATGGTATATCGTGCTATCTAGCACCTTATAGTTTTGGCATCATGTAAATATGCATTTTAATTAAAATGAACCCCAACCAGCTACGTCAATGCAACCATGATGAAAAGGGCATGAGTTTCCTAAGGATAAGGAGGGGGAATTATTAAACCTTGGGCCAACGGGGAAAATCCATGTGTCAGTTGTTAAACCCATTTAGTTGTCACCCACCCTTTTGACTCACTCACCTTTCCTTGTCTCATCAGTCAACTACCACATTAAAAATTTTGTTGATTAGTTGGGGGTAGTTATTGTTGGGCAGTGGTGTGTGGCAAGACTGTCAGCCCTTGCCCACATGCACACTCGGGCCAGCGGACTCTCACTTCACGTGGGTAGGGAGGAAAACAACTCCATTCCCCCATTCCTCCATTTTTTCCATCCACACACAGAGACGGTCGCTCCCTTCTCCTCATGCACAGGCTGGGATTCTGCATTTTTTTCCTCACGCAGCAAGCTGGGGAGCTGTTTTCTGCCATCCACGATTTCCCTGTGAAGGAGCCATTCACGATTTCTGCTGTGGGGTGTGTTTCCATATCGATTTTGTGGTCTATGTGTATGTTTTCCCTGCCCAGGATGAGAATCTAATCACCTCTTCTGTTTCGGGTTGTGTATTTCCCGTTGTTTTGATGTTGAGATCGGGGCTATTGTTTTCCCCATGATTTGTGGTTTGATGTGGGTTCTTTTTTTTGTTTTGGTTTGTTGTGGCTATTATTGAGTCATTTTGGCCACGATAGGGCCAAGAATGACTCAGGAATCGGATTTCCCCGCCCAAGCTGTGAACCGCTTGTTTTGCTCTGTGTATGCAGTGGTTGGTCTTCGGACTGTGTTGGCTTGGCTGATTTGTTGATGGCCTGATAAACCCAATTGTGTTGGCTTGCTGATTTGTGTATTCTTGGCTATGTGTAAGCTTGCTTGTTCCTTATTCCTTGGGAAATCATGCCCAGCTCAGGGGTGGTAGTGTTGCTGAGAGATTATGGATCACATTGGCCTATGGTTGGGTGGAACGTTGCAGTGACGTAGCTGGTTGCGGGACGAATACTGCATAAGATAAGTATTCTTGACTATTCCATCTCTACAATTATATTTGATGTCTAATGATTTATGATGAACTTGTTGAATGCTTGAATGTATGGTTTTGTTTCCGTTGTATGCTTAATAATCATGCATCTCTGCATGTTTTACTTCAAAGCATTTCAGTTTGTCAGTTTTTAGTTATGTAAAACTTCATGGGGCTAGTTTCTCAGGTTATATCATAGTGTGGTAGCGTCCTCTTCGCCGTTCGGAGGGTCGAGGACGTTACAGATTGGTATCAGAGCTCATGTTGCAGCATGGGCCTCAATGGGCCATGAAAATGGAGTGACAGAGGAAGGTTTCCCTCTCCCCAGTAGAACAAATGAGAAAATGATAGGAAAAATTTCAAGAAAATTTTCTAAGTGTCAAGACCGTCAGGTCATCAGAAGACTTAGTTGGAAGACCCTCTGATACAGACCTCGGCGGCGGCGAGAGATAGAGGAATTCTGAGCCGACGAAGCAGATGGAAAAGCATGAAGGCGCCGCAACGACGGCAGAAGAAAGATGATGAAGGCACCGATACGTCGGCAGGAAAAGGAAGATGGAGCCGATACGTCGGTTGGGTTGGCAGGTTTGAGCTGCAACGACGGTGGCAGACAGTACATGATTGAGCTGACGTGTGTGAAAATTCAAAAAATTTCTAAGTGTTGAGATCATCGAAAGGATTCAGCTGAAGACTGCCGAAATGTTGGCACATTTAGATGGAAGGAATTCTGATGCTGCCAACAGAGAAAAGGTCGACGGATCCGAAGTGTCAGCAAGGATCTCCTGAAGACCGCCGAAACGTCAGAGAAATTTAGTCGATCGAGTAGCCGATGCGGCGGCGGACGAAGGGAGGAGTTTTTTTGAAGAGCTGGAAGCGTCGAAAAAATGTAGACGATCGAGCAACCAATGCGAGGGCGAAAGGAAGAAGAAAAATTTCCAAAATTTTTTCTAAGTACAGAAAACGTCAGAAAAATTTACTTGATTGGACCGCCGATGAGCGTCGGATGAAAGATGGAGATCAGACCGCCGAAGTGTCGGAAGCTTAGTCAACTAGCGACCCGATACAATGAAGATTAGTCAACTAGCAACCCGATACGTCGGAAGCTTAGTCAACGAAGGACCCGATACATCGAAATATTAGTTGGGAAGAGACCCGATTTAACAAAGGAAAATTTTTAGTTTTCAAGTGGGATTTCTCAACGGATTTCAGCAGTTTTTCAGTGGGATTTTTAGCAGTTTTTCAGTGGATTTACAGGGCTGAAAAGGAGAAAAATGGGAGCAATCTTATGCGCCAGATTGCATGAAAATCAAATATTTACAAAAAAGAAATTCCCCTTGACCCTCGTCGTCCCCAGAGACAGTCGTTCTTGTGAAAAGAAAATTCTATGTTTTGGGCAAATTAGTCAAACCCAGAATTCATAAAAGATGAATGGTGCATCAGAATTGAGCTCCGTAAGTTACTGAGTGTTCCTCGTTGTATGCACTGACTTCGCCCGATAGAAAGGTTTTCTTGAATCTTCCTAGACTTGCTCCTACAAGTGGCTGAAGTTGGCACCCAGACCAAAATATAGTTGTGTGTAAAAATGCAGAGATTTGGTGAAAATCGTCATTTTAGAAGTAGTGTGATTTTCACATCCAAAGTCAGAATGGAGCATGGGGATAGGCGTTGGAAAGCGTATCCAGCAGAGAACAGTGGAGAACCCCTAGAGTTTGAATGAGGAGTAGAAAGGTACTAGTGGTTGTTTTGACAAACAATGTTGCTGTCAATATGGACAAATCCGATAATTACATGCCTAGAAGTAGCAAAGACCATGAAGACGAACTAGTTATTATGTGGAAGAGGAATTCCATGCAAAGATGAGGGTTTTGAAAAGGAAAATTCCTTAACCCCTATCTTGCTAACTATATTTATATTTTATAAATTTTGTACATAAAATGTATGAGGATATTCTTTGTGTGCATAGGATATTACATATTGGTAAGAGTAGTGGGAGTTATACATTTACAATGAACCACTAATGGTAAATATTGTATTGGTGTTGGTATTGGTGGAAAAACCAACGAAAACATGAGCATGGTTGAATATGTTGCTGATGTTGATGAAGGTGACCAGCAACCTTATGGAGAAAGGGATAAGGCAACAAATCCATGATCAAGAAGATGGAGAGCGAATTCCACAATCCTCTGCAAGATACCGACTAAACTGGTAATGTCGAGGGTGTAAGTAGGATCCATGTAGGTAATGGTTTAATTATGACAATTGCATGGGGTAGTAAAAGCAAGAGGTCTCACTCCAGGTGGTTATTTAAAAATTTATACTACATTCATATAGAAATATATCTTGCCCTGCGAATGTTGATATGAACTTAACAACCAGAACAAATGAGGACTGGTGGTCGTGATTATAGCAATGCATCCTATATGAGGTAGTTATGGTTAGGCCATGGTATGTTTGAATGCATAGTATTCTTGAATCAATACAAGGTAGCATTGAGTGGATATGCATTAAGAGATTTTATAAATCTTGTAGTTATGCATTGAATGAATGCATATGAAAAGTTTGATTAAATGTTGTAAATATGCATACATAAATATGGGTGCAAATGTCGTGATGCATTGAGATAGTGCATGCGTTATTATGACTAACCAATGGCTGAAATGATGAATTGATGACAATTCTAGAATCCTTTCAAGAGTTGTTATGAATGCAGAATAGTAAGAGCATGAAGAGGGTAGTCATGATCGATTGGCTGTCGAAATGCTCTATGGAAGGGCAAGGTGGTACAAATGATACACCTGTGAAGTAAGGAGTATCTAAACATTTCATTTAATTGCATAAATGATGTGACTATACCTTACAATTTTAGTATGATAATGATTCGCGTAAAGTAATGGAGTTTTGTTAATATTGATGTGATTAACAGATGGAAGTGTTTGAATTCTATAATTCTGAAAATGCTTCAGTGATTGTTATAGCAACGAAATGTTATATCCATGGAGACTTACAAAGTGTTTGGCTGATTGAAGTTCAGATTTCAGGTAGATTGTTTGGGGCATGGCAATGTGGGTAAGACCATGAAAAAGGCTAAAATATACCATGTCAAAGAGCCAAAACTCATGAGAAGAGTCTCATGGCTGTGAAAATAGTTTGTATGTAGAATGGGTTGTCAATTTGAACTTGTAAAGTTCAGATTTGAGAAATTGTTGACAACTACTAATCACTATTGGCTTGCATAGAATTGTGTCAGGAGGACGTGTTGTAAGTGGATGTTCATGTTATGCTAGTAAGCATAAAATTATAATAGGCATGGTGGTGCCGCTTACAAGAAGCCAACAAATGAGGATCACCCCATTGCTAAGCAAATCAATTTCTGTAGTAGACAGAGTTGCAAATTCATATTGAATTTAATTACTAATGCCATTGCTTGGTTATGGAACAATCAAATTTGGATTGTATTAGTAGATAATGATTGACTGTTTGGCTACTTGATGAATGTGCCAGGAGTACACATTGTAGGAAGACCATGTGTGATGGCCTGCAGGAGCCAAAATTCATGGGGAGGTTTGCCCTATCTTGGAAATGGGTTTTGGGTGAAACTCCATTGCACATTTTGGAAATGTCCCATGTGCACTACATGTTTGGTAAGAAACATGAGTGAGATGGTATAGATTATGTTAGTAAGACATGTGTGGGATATGGAATGTAAAAAGGAGTTGGGATGGCAAACTAAGGGATTGTCAACTCGGAAAAGGGAGCCCCATTCCTCGTTAACGAAGGAATATCGTATCTGCAAATGGATAAGTGTTCTGTGACCCTAGCTAAGAATATGCATGTCTAATTGTTAGATTAAATATGCAGGGCATGTTTTTATTTTATTTCCATTATGAAAAATTGCTTGAGTATGCATAGGGCCTACATGGCTCACATCGGAAAGGGTTACACACTTTCCCGATGTTGGGTCATGAAAGGGTTTTCAATATTGACTACACCCTAGGGAGTGGATGCACTCCTGGTGTTTCAATACTTGATAGTGAATGATATGAAATATGGTTACAGTTTTAGAGTAATGACACTAATGAGTTTGCTCATATTGCTTATGTTGTCAAGCTAAACAGATGCAATTTGGTGTTGCACACTAAAGAGAAAAGGTAAACGGTTGTTGTGAGGGGTTGCGGTGTAAGGGTTGATGTGTATAAAAAGATGTTATGGAGGTTGTGGGGATTTTGGGGATTTTATGAGGATGTTGTGGAGGTTGTGGGGATTTGATGAGGTGTTGTGAAGGTGTTGCTGAAATAGGGCTGTTATATGCCTAGGGGCGCTCCATAGTAGAGCCTTGACTTAGAAATGGTCGTGGAAAAGATTTCCTTCCAAGTTGGCATGAAGGTGTACTAATTGGACATTAACTATTTGATGTTATGGAGTAGCCTGCGTGTTGACCTAACATCCAAGTCCATGGGCAATTCCAAGGCTTGCAAAGCAAAGCAAGAACCTATGGACCAGAGAGGAAACGCACAATATAGATAAGTATTGGATTCTCTGCAGCTTCTTGATTTCAAATATAAATGTGTATATGATTTGGTTATGATATTCTAAGCTCTTGTTTAGAGGTTTGAAAAAACAAAAAAACAAAAATAAAAACAAAAATAAACCGATGAGAATAAACTAAACATGTGAATCCATTCGATGTTTGAATATAGGTATCGCTGCGAGTGAGGACTATGAGGGCATCCTAGGGATGCATATGGACATGTGATTGTCCTAAAGAGCTCAAGATGAGCAATAATGAAGAAGGTGCTAGTGGAACTATGAAGGTCCTAGAAGCCAAGAGTTGTAGACAAACCATGTGGAGAGACTCCATGGTTGAGAGGTCTGGAATAGACCATAGACACTAAGTGTCATGGCCAAGAAGGGTTGGTCCAACATTCACGGTGAAGTGAAAGAGGCTAAGAGCATGAAAACCACAGTGGTGGTGTGGGTTCCAGAATGGAACAAGACAAAGAAGGGAAAAACTCTTGCTGCTCTCTCTTTCCTTTATTGATTATATATATATATATATATATATATATATATATACTTATGCATTTATGAAAACAGAATATTGTTGAGTGCATGTATGGCTGAAAATAGAATGTGTTTATTTGCTTAAAATAAATTGTGAATGCTGGAATAGATAATTCCCTGCGCAAGAATGGACATGAATGAGCTCATGCGCCTGTTGGGAAGGCATGAAAAGTATGAAAGTCTCCTCGATAAGACTCTGACTGCCATGCCAATTGGGCAATTAATTGACTGATTTTAATGCCTATATTATGCTCAGTCTAACAGAATTACAATGATGCATTTCACAAGTGAGAAAAGTGAAATCTAGTTGTGCGCATTGATCATGGCAGCTGACCAAAAGCTATTGGACTTGGCAGGAAGTCTCCTTCAAACAATTTCCAAGACCCAAGAAAATCTTGGAGAGATGCTCAACATACAGAAAAGGCAGAATGAGATGAACAACCATATTTTGCAGGAATCTATTGGTTTGCAAAAGGAGGTAAAAATCCTTCTGGGAGCAATTCGTAAGGGGAAGGAAAGTGGATCAATGATGGGGCATTCGTTCAATCAATCCATTAAGAAATGTTCCAGGCATGAAGACTCAAAGGAAATTGAGCAGGTAAAGATGAAGCAACCAGTGAAATGTTGGAGATGCAGAGGACATCATTGCCCCCGGAACTGCCCAACAAGAGAACATCAAGATGGTAGCAGCCAAAAAGTTCCTAGATTTGGGGATGAGCTGAAAGCTGAGAACCAGCAGGAGAATCTTGTAGAAGCCAAGGGGCTTGGTCCTAAAAGTTCAAAGTAAATAATTGAACGTAGGACAGATCTGCAAAATTTTGGAAATTTTGGATGTGTAAATTGTATATGTATTCCTAAGTATTGGAACACCAAGGACGGTGTTATTCAAAGGGGGAGGGGAATGTAACACCCCGGTTTTTACCCCATTTGCATTAAAAGGTACATGGTGTATATATTGTAATTAATCATGGTGTGGAGCAAAAGGAAAAAGCCCCACCATTGATTTGGTTGTGTTATGTTTTAGCAATTGGAATCGTTGCCGATAGTATATCGTGCTATCCAACACCTTATAGTTTTGGCATCATGTAAATATGCATTTTAATTAAAATGAACCCCAACCAGCTACGTCAATGCAACCATGATGAAAAGGGCATGAGTTTTTTAAGGATAAGGAGGGGGAATTATTAAGCCTTGGGCCAATGGGGAAAAGCCATGTGTCAGCTGTTAAACCCATTTAGTTGTCACCCACCCTTTTGACTCACTCACCTTTCCTTGTCTCATCAGTCAACTACCACATTAAAACTTGTGTTGATTAATTGGGGGTAGTTATTGTTGGGCAGTGGTGTGTGGCATGACTGTCAGTCGTTGCCCACATGCACACTCGGGCCAGTGGACTCTCACTTCACGTGTGTGGGGAGGAAAACAAATCCATTCCCCCATTCCTCCATTTTTTCCATCCACACGCAGAGACGATCGCTCCCTTCTCCTCACGCACAGGCTGGGATTCTGCATTTTTTTTCCTCACGCAGCAAGCTGGGGAGCCGTTTTCTGCCATCCACGATTTCCCTGTGAAGGATCCATTCACGATTTCTGTTGTGGGGGTGTGTTTCCATACCGATTTTGTGTTTTGTGTATATGTTTTCCCTGCCCAGGCTGAGAGTCTGATCACCTCTTCTGTTTCGGGCTATGTATTTCCCGTTGTTTCGGTGTTGAGATCGGGGCTATTGTTTTCCCCACGATTTGTGGTTTGATGTGGGTTCTTTTTTTTGTTTTGGTTTGCTGTGACTATTATTGAGTAATTTTGGCCACGATAGGTCCAAGAACGACTCATGAATCAGATTTCCCCGCCCAAGCTGTGAACCGCTTGTTTTGCTCTGTGTATGCAGTGGTTGGTCTTCAGACTGTGTTGGCTTGGCTGATTTGTTGATGGCCTGATAAACCCAACTATGTTGGCTTGCTGATTTGTGTATTCTTGGTTATGTGTAAGCCTGATTGTTCCTTATTCCTTGGGAAACCATGCCCAGCTCGAGGGTGGTAGTGTTGTTGAGAGATTATGGAGCACACTAGCCTATGGTTGGGTGGAACGTTGCAGTGACGTAGCTGGTTGCGGGACGAATACTGCATAAGATAAGTATTCTTGACTATTCCATCTCTGCAATTATATTTGATGTCTAATGATTTATGATGAACTTGTTGAATGCTTGAATGTATGGTTTTGCTTCCACTGTATGCTTAATAATTATGCATCTCTGCATGTTTTACTTCAAAGCATTTCAGTTTGTCAGTTTTTAGTTATGTAAAACTTCATGGGGCTAGTTTCACGGGTTATATCATAGTGTGGTAGCATTCTCTTCGTCGGTCGGAGGGTCGAGGACGTTACATACAAGCTCATTCAACAAGAAATGACACCAACTAATCTGAACTCCCTCCGCACAAAGTTCCTTAAGCGCAATTGCTCCCGCAGTGCACTGGTCCGGACACATTTTGTGAAGTAACTTGGATGCCAACACTTTTGCAACAAAGCGAGCAGTGTCATTATTAATGGACTCAATCGAGAATCTTCTTTTACTTCTTACTATGTCATATTTTTTCTTCATCCGCGTAGCTATTGCCACTTCTTGATCCTTTTTGATAAGGTCCGTTGGGTCTGTTCCTGCGGATGGTAGGCCTATGATGGTTGCAATCGGTTGAATATCTACATGTATATGTTGGGCCTAACCATAGAACCGATCCATGAAAAAATGCTAGTAACTGCTTAACACATGTGTTTATTGGTGTACTTAGGCCAAAATGTGGCATATATAGCAGCGATAATATTCCAGACTGTTCAAATTCCCTGGCCCATTCCTTTGCAACAAATCGTTTGGGATCCTCGGGTGTGTCCTACACAATGTCCATGCAGTTTTGGCTATCTAGGTCTGTTTTTTTTTTCGTATCATGATTAGCATAAGATAACTTCCTCACATTGAGAAAAATATCCTTTAACACCTTCAATCCTTTGGGTACCAGTGGCACTATCAGTGGGGCCCCTGTCCTTTTTGGAATTGTAACTCTCAGTGCATCCCTACGTCTGGGTGGGACATAAGGTGGCATCAAAGTTCTTGTCTCAAAATTTTCCTATACTGGTGGGGTTGGTGCTGGAGGTGTTGATTATTTTCCCTTATTTTTTCTATTACTAGTATGTTTTCCCCATTTGGTCCCAGACGGACCTGGTCTTTCTTTTTTAGATTGTTTACCAATGTTCGGCTCTGCTCTTGGATTATTCTATGCATCAGTTGGTGTCGTCTGCGATGGGATGTAACCAGTGGTGTCTTCTATAATAGGTGTAAGTGATGCAGGCTCAAACTCAATTGTGCTTGTGTTGGAAATAGAGATGACCATACTACGACCATGCCAGTTCGACTCTCAAGGTTGCAAGTAGTAGTAGATTTATTCTCTTACAGACAGGATAAGAGGAGTCTTGGCGATGAAATCTGATAATATACCTTAACTTTCCCTAGTTGTTCTTTACACGCACGAGCAATTAATTAGAAAGAAATTCATCCTTTCAGGAACATGGGTGTGTTGTGGCCTCATTAACGAAACTTTTTGTTTTATGCCACCATCTAGTTGTCACTTTAAATGGTAGTTATTGTCATAAATCCAAATGGTACCAAAGAGCTCATCGTCCTCATTTTTTTTTACCTGATCAAGTCGTAGTGAGCAAGATAAGGTGTATCTACACACATACCAACTCTTACTGCACGCCTACCTTCTGACTTAGGTATGTTTATCTCAAGCGGATCATCATCATCCAATTCTCCTGTAATATTGTAACACTCCATCCAGTTGTGTATTATCATGGTGCATTGATGGAAATTCATAGTTCTGACCAGGATTTCTTCAAATATATTCTCCTTTACTATTTGTAGCACAACATCGACTCTCGGGTGTTCACTTGTGAACTCAAATATATGGGTGAATCTTACAGCTAAACTTTCCCATTCAACAGTTCCCCATCGCATATCCAATGATGTGTACCAATTTCTTGGTACCATTTCCACAGTATGGATGAATCGATGAACCCACTCATGTCACGGATATTCTTAACAGTTCTTGTGACAATGCTAAATATGTTCCACATGATCTGTCAATCCTATATACTTTTGATCAGAGTAGCTGATCTCTTCCCCAAATATAATCTCCATTAATCTTCTATACTATGGCCATTCGGAGATAGAATGTTTGTGTGTATCCCACCATCTAGCGGGTGTAGCTTTCAGGACATAGTCCAAAGTAGACAATCGTTGCGATTTTGTGACTTTTTATTCAAATTCCACCAGAAAAGATGCAAGGTTAGGTAATTCTTCATATGTAGGAAATGCACTTGCTTCAGCTCCTACCCTTTGGACAACTATTGTGATTCTTGTGCATCTTCTAATGAAGACTTCATGTAGCCTGTTTTGCCAATTTTGTAGGGAATCACCTGAGTTGGATGTGCACGAACTTACACTTCGCCAACTCAGTTTCCCGTCAATTGTTGGATTAATATAATCTTCTTTGGAATACATAATATTATACAACTGATATAGATAATTTCCTTGACCTTCACTATTTACGGGATCAACATATATGTGCCCTTCGAGCGGATCAATTGGCGCAACCACACTTATTTCATAATATTCAAATGATAAGATCATTTTCTTGAAGTTTATAATGGTTTGGTTTTCTATCTCCCAATCAATTCCCAGCAGTGCACGATATGGATTTGTTTCATCGACAATTTCAATTACTTCGAAATCGACATATTTATTAAGCCTTCAACTTCTACAGGCACTTGAGTTAGTCTACCAATTGGTAGAACCTTCTACTGGTTTGCAAGCCTTAGCTGAATGGGAGACCAATATAGTCATGGTTTATTCATGCTCTCCCATGTTTGTCTTGTTAATATGTTAACATCTGAGCCCAAATTTAATATGATATAATCCATATGATAATCTTCTATATGCGTAGTCATTCACAGTTCTCAGCCTGTTTTTAGTCTCTTCCCGATATGGCTAACTATTTTTTTCAAGTCGCAGGCCATCTGGAGTTTCTTCTATTAATATTGTTAGTTCTGCGACAACATCTTTATCATTGATTAGTGTTAAGCAACTTTTGAAAAATTATTTAAGCTTACTAACCTTTTTCATTGGTGGCTTCCTGAGTAGATGTTCAAATCATTTGGGCATGGTCTTGACTTGTCCAAATGTTGATGGTTGATTAGCATCAACAAACTCTGGTCGCACCTCCAAGACAACTTCTTTCTCCTTTTAGACATCTAGCGGAGATTTATTTTGTGCCACGGGTCTCACCTACGACTGTCCTTGATGTGTATTCTGGTCTGGACCTATCGCAACACCTCCCCTCATGACTAAAGCAATGTGAGGTTCGTGTGGTTCGACAGAGATCATCTGAATGTTCTGATTGGGGTTTTGATTCTAAATATGCATCGAGTTGGGATTTACGACAGCTCTATCCTTCCATTTCACAATTAGTTGCGGACATTGTTCAACAGTGTGATCAAATGCTTTACAGTATGTACAATTTCTTACAGGACTTTCGAAATCTCAAGAAAAATGTCCTAGCTGCCCACAATTATAACATATGACTTGGCCTCTTCCCCGACCAAATCCTCCTCCTTGTTGTTGTCCTCGACCTCTAAATTTTCCACCCCACCTTTGCGTAGGGTATTGTTGTTGTTGTGGATACTAATTCTGTTGGTATTGCGATTGAGGATACTGTGGTTGTTGATATTGAGCAGGCTGATACTGAGGCTACACTTGTTCAACTTTCATATGCTCATCCATTTTCATTAAGTAGGTATCCATCGTCTTTTCTTGTAGTGGTTGAAATGCTCTGCAGTCCTTTTCATCATGACCTACTGATCTACAAAATTTACAATACAAACTAGATGGTGCACTTACAATCTTATATAAGTTAGAAATTCTTCAGACTTGTGGCCCCTAGTTAGGAATTCTTTAGGTGTTTAACGGATTCGGCACTCCTGTTGCAACGTAGTTCATGAGTGCTGGGAAATTGTCTTTATGGTGTCCACCTGTTCTACATATTGTGCACCATATTTCTTCTTGAACTTCCTTGCATCGCTTGATGTCCTGGAGCTGCACCGTAAGGTTGGCCAACTGCGACTGAATTTGCATCATTCTCATACTAGATTCTCCAATCAGCGAGGATTCTAACTTCATTTCTATCTCTAGAGATTTTCTCTATGACAGAATATTCTATTGCATCAACGGGGTTCGGATATGTGATAATAAGGAGGCAATAAACCATTCCTTGCGTTGTACATCCGACATTTGGAAGCTCACTTTGGCCATCAATGTCTTAAATATCTAGTCAAAGTCCCAAATAGATTTTGTTGGAGGCTACTTAATTTATTTGATTTCAGTGATGCACTGTGATTCAGACTTTGGATTTTTGAACTCATCTATCATACCCACTCGAATCTCATTGAGTATTTTCTGGACAACTCCTACTGACACTATGGAAAATTTCATGTACCAATCAAGCGCACCCACGTAGAGTCACGATCATCTGTTCTTTCTTGATATTCTCATCTTGAATCTGTCGCACAGTCCACACAGCTTCACAAAGGAACCAATGTTGTTATAGGTCTTCCAACCCATTTCCATTGAATATTGGTAACTTAATGTCAGCTACATCCATTATATTTACTATTGGTACAGTTGGAACAAAATTTTGGCTAATCGAACTTCCTTGTCCGCTATTTACAACATTACTACTTGTATTTATAGATGTACTTGGAGATAAGTCTCTAGATCTTACCTCTGGCGATGTATGCAGTGTTGTAGGCGAGTTGTGCCAACGTTCTCATTCTGGGGCTTCAATCAAATTTTCTGACTCTACATCTCCTTCAAAGATCAGTTGATATTATTCTTCTTCGTCGCAAGATCCTTTGTCCAGGTATGATGCAAGCTTATAGCCTTCTTCTTCTATATTCGTGTTGCAACTCCCTCTTCCTAACAAAGTCTTTCTTCGCTTACCAGATCTAAATTTTCTTCTGCTTCTTAGAAAATTCGACTCTAGTTCAGTTCCACTATATTCTAGGAACATCTCAATATAGGGTTATGCTGAGACATAGCCAGTCTATTTATATACAATCTTGTTACATTTGCATAATACCCTTTTCACATACAAACATTTTTATCCACATATTTAAAGATGACAGATATCTACTATTGAAAAAATTTCCACTCTGCCTCCCTGTATGAGGTTATTGTGTCAACAAGTAACTTAGTAATATATCCCTCTAGGATATTGTCTATCCAAAAATCTACATCCCTTGACACAGGGTTTCTTACTCCTTCTAGTCACTCAATTAACTGAGGAGTCCACTTCTTCGGTTCTCCGCCTTGAAATTTTATTTGTTGGGTTTCCAACTTAAAAAATCATTCATGCAACACAATGGGAAACTTAGAAAATAAAATCTTGTGAATGTCTGTATAGATGTATCAACCCAACCACTATGTTGGGTTCCACTGAGATCCTTCGCTTTCTTTTCATTTGAATTCCACACACTCTTGGATTTTCAGTTCGTTGGTTGCCACAACATATCCCTCACCACAATGGTTCGGGTCCCAGAAACATAACCATTTGTTGGATTTTCTCCCTTCTCCAGGGATCCGACCCAGGTTCAGTCCCTTTTTCTCAGCGCAACAAATCCCGATATATCGACTCGAGATATCTCTCTTGAATGGGTAACTGCCAGAACCATGTTTTCAGAGTTGGGTGGGGGATGCCTAGTACCTTATCCTTATACAAAGGCTCTCAACGAGGTCCTAGGGTGGATTATTTTAATATACCTTTTTGAAATTTTATTAATTGACCAATTTTTCCACTTTTTCCCCAATTTCGACCTTAATTAGTTTTGATGTCTAGACCTCCAAATTGACCCAAATGCTCCCAATTTTCTAAAAAGGTACATGAATGATATTATAACTTAAATATTATGTTCATGGATGTTTTATGACCCCCCAATTACTTCTAAAAAATTTTTTAATGTTCTGCTCAAAGTAGGAGTCTTTACTAGCAAATTGGGGCTCCAATTCCCCCTGGGTAATTACCGGAAATGGCTTCTCAAATGGTCCCAAAGTCACTCAAATTTATGAAAATAGGTAGGGGATGTGTAAGGTGAATTTTTAAAGTCTCATATTCATCATGGTTCATTTTATACAAGCTGTTATGACTCTCTCCAAAATAGCTCCCAAATCACAATTTCGACCCTTGGGGAAAATGCACCAAATCTTCTCCCAATGCAATAAAAATGAGTAAAATGGATTCCAATGATTAAGTACTGAACATGAGACTTGAAATAAACATTAATTAAAGTGCATTCATCATACATTTACCATATATACATTTCTCCATTTGAAATAATAAGCATCACCATGGCATTAATCAAAATAGAGTAGAAAAGGTCATTATTTGCTCATTAAAAGTCATTTTGACATACAACTCTTGGGTATTTCGACTTGAAACTTTTTGAGAATGAAAAATAAATAAAAATTTAACTGATTACAATCATAAATATATCATTAAGAGCTATCCCAAAGAGTACATGATCTCACCCAAGGCACATTGCCTCCATGAGCATGAATATGCAACGAAAACTGGAAATGGTTGAGAGAAAGTGTTGCAATAGAAGAATACACATGTTTCCCTGTAGCTTACATATAAAAATAAGACTCCATTAAATATCTATGAAATATCTGAATGGCCTCTCCAAACACCAACTTGGATGGGAATCTTTCACCCTTGAAATTGGCTAAGGCAAGAAAACTAGTCATCCACTAGCTCTCACAATTCACAAATGAAAATTTATCAAATGATCAAAAGTCATTATCTTGGTTGATTCCTGTATTTTATAAACATCCTTAACCTTCTAATGTTCCAAATCCATTCACAAACTCAATCCAATTCGAATTTGGGTGTGTTCTAACGATTTTCCATGTGTCCTCCCTTTCCTAGCCTTCCACCTTCCCCAAATTCGAGTTGAAGCCCATTGAGCTTCCTCAACTCACATGAGATCTCTCTTGGATGCTCTATTTCAACCTGACATGTTAGATATGTCATATGTCAGCCTTCAGATCTAGTTTGTGTCAGAGGTGTCATAGCATCTTCATTATTGTTGTCATAGAGCTAGGGAATCTAGTCCAAGTGTCTCACTAGCTCCAAAATTACTCTTCATTTTCCATGTAAGTTACATTTCCTCCCCAATTCGACCTATGATGCATATGGCCAAGTGTATTGTCTTTCTAACTCATCCAATAACCTTTATATTTACCATGGATTTGAAATTACAAGAGGAGGATACCATGTGGCACACAATTTCTAGCTTGTGTGGGCCTCATAGTATCCATGTGTCTCCATGCTCCATTGCCACTTCAATTTTCTCTTGTATTTATTTAATAAGCTACATTATTAAATATTTATCCCATTCTAATGTCTCAACATCATTTATTATCTCCCTTATTAAAATTCCAAATGTATCCATCCTACCTAGGAACTAGTAGGGTGATGAAATTGTCCTGCTATGCAATTATTTAAATGGTGACATTACAGTCCTCCCCACCCAATATTGTTCGTCCTCAAGCAATTTCATATTTCTATGCTGCATTACTCTGATTACAGTCATCTTCTCAAGTGATGAATAAATCTCCAATGTTTCTTTTTGTCCCCACAATTGAAACCAATGAAACCAAAAATGATCCTAGGGTCCCATATGATCCTCCAAGTAAGTACATCACCATGTAGCCCATACACACAAGCATGAAGTATTATATCGTATCTTCCCCAATGACATAGGTGAGGATCCCATGTCCCATAATGATGCTCCCAAGGTATATAATGTGCATCAATATGATCAGCCATGTGTTCTTTCATCCA
Source organism: Pseudotsuga menziesii (assembly GCA_001517045.1). Lineage (NCBI taxonomy): Eukaryota > Viridiplantae > Streptophyta > Pinopsida > Pinales > Pinaceae > Pseudotsuga > Pseudotsuga menziesii. The sequence goes on from LPNX010548894.1 coordinate 191,975, forward strand.
AGAAGTGAATGAATAACTTCCACCAAAATCTGAACCAAATAAGGAGCAAATAAAACATGGAGACTTCAAGTGGCTCATAGAAGTCTCATCAATAAATTCATGAATATGTATATCATCATGAAATAACATAGTATGTTGCTGCCAACAATAATTCCCTTCGATCATATTTATCTTCACCCAAGTGTGGGATGAAGTTCCCCCAATATCAAATGGACTAGGCAAGGAACAATGAAAATCATGAGTCTCCAAGTGACTCAAGGGAATACCACAAGTGCATCCATGTGGATGTGTATCATCATAATGTGACAAGAGATGTGCTGCAAATGTAAATAATATGGCTCTCTAATCATGTCATCATCAAAAGGAGATATAGAAGTTTTATAGTCTTTATGTCGCACCATAAAAAAGGAACCTTTCACCCATACTTCATTTGAATGAATGCTGCAAATTTTTGAAAGTGTAGGATGTAGGAGAAAGAACCAACTCACCAACAACCTTTATGTTTGGCTTGGGATATGTGATATGACATTCATCAGCCCATTCTATGTCCTCATGCCTCAATATAGGTCTCATATTATTGCAAGTCATTACTTGTTTTGGGTAAGTGTTCTGCCCTCTTACAACCCTTAGTACACCTTTCAAATATTGAAATTTCATCTTATAACCAGTCGAGGTTCCAACTTGCTTCAATTGTGCTAGTTCTTTGAAAGACAATTCATGATCTTTTTGCTCAAATATCTCTAGTACCCTGTCAATAAACTCTCCATATGTGTTAACCTGATCATGACCCAAAGTTTTCAGGCCATGGAATCACCATTCATTGGCATCTCCTTCCAAGTGAAATATGGCTATTTTTAAGGCATCTTCTTCCACCATTGGATTCAGCTGAAAATACACATCTAATTTTTGCACCCAAGTGTTAGCAGAACTTTGAGAGGAACCATAAAAAGTAGGGAGTGGCACTTTACTAATGGAACAATTTAAGTCTTTGTTTTTGTATAGAGACTTATTAGCTTCCTTTTTTTTGAGTTTGTTTGCAACAAGAAAGTACTGATCAAATGGTACACTTCTTTTACAATCTTCATCCAATTTATCCCATTCTTTTTCGATTGTAGCAAGTTCAAGTTGAATGTTAGGCTCTTCTTTGGGTAAAAGAAATTTAGGTGCAGTAGGCCTTGTTGTGCTCTAAAATTCATGGGGTCTATTATGAGGTCTTGTTCTTGGGGAAATATGCTCACCCTTTTTCTTCTTTTCTTCTGATTGTGAACTACTGCTATCTCCTATTACTCCTAATTTGCTTCCAAATTTGCTAACCAACAATTCAAATCCTTTCATAAGTTGTTGGTTCATGTTATTTGTTATGTAATCAAACATAGGTTATAGGAGTTTAATATATTCCACCTTATCATGATCAGTGTATCCCTTCCCCTCGCTAGTCATAGTTTCAGCAGAATGTACCTCTTCTTCTACGACTTATTCTTCTTCAACAAAAACACCTTCAACTTCAGGATATAAGGGTGGTGGATTATTTATGTGAATCCTTGTTAATACCATAAGGTGCCAATACCATGCTCTGATACCACTTTTAATGTCCCTTTTTGAAAATTTATTAAATGACCAATTTTTTCACTTTTTCCCCAATTTCGACCTTATCTAGTTTTGATGTCTAAACCTCCAAATTGAACCAAATGCTCCCAATTTTATCAGAAGGTACATGAATGATATTAAAACTTAAATATAATGTTTAGGGATGTTTTATGACCCCCCAATTACTTCTGCAAACTTTTTTAATGTTATGTTCAAAGTAGGAGTCTTTACTAGCAAATTGGGGCTCCAAATCCCCCTAGGTAATTGCCAGAAATGGCTTCTCAAATGGTCCCAAAGTCACTAAAATTTATGAAAAGAGGAAGGGGATGTGTAAGGTACATTTTTAAATTCTCATATGCATCATGGTTCAGCTTATACAAGCTGTTATGACTCTTTCCAAAATAGCTCCCAAATCACAATTTCGACCCTTGGGGAAAATGCACCAAATCTTCTCCCAATGCAATAAAAATGAGTAAAATGGATTCCAATGATTAAGTAATGAACATGAGACTTGAAATAAACATTAATTACATTCCATGCATCATACATTTATCGAATATGCATTCCTCCATTTGAAATAATAAGCATTACCATGGCATATATAAAAATAGAGTGGAAATGGTCATTGTTTGATCATTAAAAGTCATTTTGACATACAAATATTGGGTATTTTGACTTGAAAATTTCTGAGAATGAATAAAAGAGAATATTTAACTAATTAGAATCATAAATATATCAGGAATATCTCTCCCAAAGATAACATGGTCTCACCCAAAGCACAACCCCTCCATGAGCATGATTATGCAAAGAAAACTGGAAATGGTTGAGAGAAAGTGCTGCAATAGAAGAATACACATGCTTCCCTCTATATTAAAACTTCAAATAAGAATCCATTAAATCTACATTAAATACCTGAGTGGCCTATCCAAACACCAACTTGGATGGGAATCTTTCACCCTCGAAATTGGCTAAGGCAGGAAAACTACTCATCCGCTAGCTCTCACAATTCACAAATGACAATTTCTCAAATGATAAAAATCCATTCTCTTGATTGATTCCTATATTTTATAAACACACTTAGTGTTTTAAAGTTCTCAATCCGTCCACAAACTCAATCCAATTTGAATTTGGGTGTGTTCTCATGATTTTCCATGTGTCCTGCCTTTCCTAGCCTTCCACCTTCCCCAAATTTGAGTTGGAGCCCATTGAGCTTCCTCAACTCACATGAGAACTCTATTGGATGCTCTATTTCGAATTGACATGTCAAATATGTCAAATTTCAGCCTTCATATATGTTTTCTGTCATAGGTTTCATAGAATCTTCATCATTGTTGTCATAGAGCTAGGGAATCCAATCCAAGCGTCTCACTAGGTCCAGAATGACTCTTCCTTTCCCATGTAAGTTACATTTCCTCCAAAATTTGACCTATGATGCATATGGACAAGTGTATTATCCTTATAACTCATCCAATAACCTTTATACTTCCCATGGATTCGAAAATGCAAGAGGAGGATGTCATGTGGCAGAAAATATCTAGATTGTGTGGGCCTCATAGTCTCCATGTGTCTCCATGCTCCATTTCCACTTCAATTTTCTCTTGTATTTATTTAATAAGATACATTATTAAATATTTATCTCATTATAATGTCTCAACATCATTTATTATCTCCCTTATTAAAATTCCAAATGTATCCATCCAACCTAGGAACTAGTAGGGTGATGGAATTGTCCTACTATGCAATTATTTAAATGGGGACATCACAGTTATTTATGTTCACTATGCTTCAAAAGCTAGGTCGCACCCCAGTTTTTCTTATGCAATTTATTAAATAAACAGTATACATGCAGCATAATCATATTAAACCAATATAATGTGATTGTTATACATTCATTCATCCATAAGAAAATCTAAAATCATTCACTTAATGCAACATTTACATAAGTATGGCAAACACATTCAAAATTCACACATATACATAAGATATAACATGGAAACCCATCTAGGAAAAAACCGCAAGGTGCTCTTCATCTGGCATGAGGAAATAGATGCACCTTTCATCTATGCACTAAGCTGCAGACTCTGCTCAAGGTCTTCTTCTCTAGCTTCATAGACTCTCCCTCCCTCTCATGCTCTCTGATATTCTCTCTACTAACGATCCACACATGACCTATATCAACTCAACCCTTCCTACTCCTCTGTGCACTCAGCTACAGATCCTCCACCCCAATGTACTCAACAATACTTACAGACAAAATACAGAGCCATCAATCAGAATCTCATGTTCTTCATCTAGTGAGAGTTTTCCTTTCTCTACTTGAAGTCCATCTCGAGAGTCTAATGTTTCAGAGCTAACTGTAAAGACTGACCATAGGGAGGATAACCCGCATACAACTCGAGTTCTTTATTTTATAGCCCTATTACATACTCGATACAGATTCCATACATACTTAATACAAACTCAATACAGACTCATTTGTTGTCACTTTCTCAGCCGACTTATTATATCCATCCAACAGGTTGTCTTTCCTATTATGGTAACACCTAACGGGAGGCACTAACAACCTAACTTACAGATATGCCTTCATGCGTGCATTTTCCATCGGCTCTAGTCGAGATCATACCCACAATTGTTAAGGCCTGTCACTTTCTCAGCATTGCATCTTACTGTCATTTTCCAGCCGTTATGCTACTTGCATGCCTTTTGTTGCTAATATTGTGTCGTACCTTCCCCTGTCGCACTCCTTCCTTCTACCACGACTTCCTCCTCTGGCACAGCTTCCTCTTCTGGCGCTTCCTCCTCTTTTTATTCTTCCCTTTCACTTCATCTGTCACAAATTCCTTTCTCTTGTTTCCTTTATGTTGCTACTTCAATTGTAGCTCTGTCTTCTTCTCCTTTAGCTCTTCTCCTATAGCTCTTGCCCATACTTGGGCATAATTCTGACTGAATTCCACCTTATTGTCCCTAGGCCCAACAGCTCCTCTGTCAGGGTATCAAATTCCTCGGGGTAATTGGTGTTGCAGGGTGAGGCCCCTTCAGGTGGAACCACTAGTCATTTACAATGAAAATAAATAAAACAATGACTAGATTCCAAGATGTGACTTCATTCTTGTCGGTGTTGTGAGGTTGAGGTAATTGATTTGAAAGCTTCATCGTGGCCTCCAATTCCCTATGTGTAGAGTGTATAAAATGAAGATTCTTCCTTAATTCACCCTCGAGTTCACTAATATCTATATTATTGACAAATCTAAACCTAGGATTTCCCTAACACTTGTCAATCTCACCTTGAACAACAAGGACACTACTCAAATGCTTACATTTGCAATGATAATTTTGCATGAATTACAATGTTAGGGAATGGTAGATTGAATAATTTATTCATCATTGCTTATTAAATTTAATTTAGGGAGGTTACATGCCATGTTTGGTTGGTGATCAACCTCTTTTTTGAGATCCCATAACACATTGAAAAATCTAACTTCCCCTAAACCACTAATCAAACAACGAATTTTCTAGAGCAAGTGAGCTAAGACCAAATATTTTGGATTGGTTTGAGGGATAAGTGGCATATTATAATCATGGAATCATCTATTGTGTTCAATTGTTGAATTTTCATGCCTTTGTTCTGCTTCAAACCCTGCCACAAAGCCAATGCTTCCACTTGATTATTATCTAGATCCCAGACCCCAAGCATATGTTTTCTCAAATTTTCCTATGGGATCAAAGACCGCCTCACCACCCCACCCATTCTCCCTCACAACTACCAACCATGTGGAGATTAATTCTTAAACATCCACATACTTAGTGGGTTATACATGAATGAGCTTAGAACTGAATCTTCCAATTGTTTAAGCATAATGGAAAATTTGTGTGAAATTCCACTCTTCATAATAAAGTTCACTAAAAATTTCATTAACTTTAACAAAGTTGAGTATTTTTCACTTAAATTATTTTATAAAGATAACGATGATGATATGTTTATTTGGTCAATTATTTAATAAAGATAACGATGATGATATGTTTATTTGGTTTCTAGAAACTTGAAAGCAATATTTTTTTTATAGATGTATAAATTTTAGGTGTATCCAATTTAGCCAGGGGCATTTTTAGTAAGCTATGTGAAAGGAGTCGTGTGGAAGAGTGGAAATGAGAGAAAAAAAACCATATGGTGGAGAGAGTTAGGTTAACAAATTATTCTTTATGTTGTTGAACATTTGGTTAGTAGGTGTCTAATTTAAATGTCCTAGGTAAATTCAATTGGACATCAATTTTATCATGAAATAATGTTTCAAAGTAGTTTTGATCCACTATATTCAGATTGATAAGATATTTGTAGTGTTTAAACTTCCTTGATTGTCATCTAAGATATTCACTTTAAACTTTATAGGGATGTGAGACTTGATATTATGGATATTCTCAATTTATTTTATTGTTTTACTTTTTTTTACGTCGAAAGCGTTGAAACAACAACGAACACAATGTATCTGCACTATTCAATATTCCTAGTATGTTTGTGTAATAGAAAATGAGCACACGTATGAGTCTTCTGCAATCGGTAAACTTATTCTTGGTTTGTTATTTTGGCAGTCGGTTAAATTCTTCTGTCAGTTTGTTAATTTGGCGGCTTAATTCTTTAGGTTTTATTTGATGCTTGAGCTCAAAATTGGAGTTTCAGGATTATTCAATCAATACTCAGCCTACTGCAGAGCATTCAATGGGACTACAACAGGCATCCAAACGGTTGGATCTTAAACAATTTTAATCCAAGGGTTAGCATCTATGTTGCAGTCGCATCGAATGCTCTGCAGCAGGATGAGTATTTCTCAGCTCGCATACAAGGATTCCCTTCACTTTGTTCAAGAATTCAAACGATGAATCACCTTCCTAAGAGCAGTTTCGGTCAAAAATGGAGTTTTGAGGTTGTTTGATGCCCTCCAATGCGTTCTTGTTCTTGGTGATTCTTCATTCTTGTTCTTGTTTGACAACATACTCGAGCCCATATTGGTGATTCTTCGTCTGATAGAAGGCACGATAAGTGCTTCTATTTCCAATTTTCCAAGTACTGGGGGGTCCTCTTTCTAGACAAAAAGCGTTGGAAATAGCCCTAGGCCCACAAAAGTAGCACACATATATATGCAAACCCAAAACAAAGAGGGTTTCCCCTTGACATAGTATTCTTCAATGTTAAGTATAAGGAAAATCCAACAAAACAACAAATGATGAACAAAAATTGGCACTCAGGTGTTCTCTGCAGCAACCCCCTCTTTTAGTAATCTAGTTGCTTCAAACCCCAGTTTATCCTTCAGCACACCCACTGCATCCTAGGCTTCAACCTCAGGTTTATTTTTTGCATCTCTAATATCCTCATCCTTGACCAACGGTTTGTCTTTTGGTGTAGTGTCCCAGTCAGGTTCGACTCTAGGACCTTCTTTTGTGACATCCACATAGCCGGTTTCAAGCCCAACTCCATTTTTGGGACCCCAGCATTAACGTTCAAAACTCCAAAGACTTATTTTGGAGAACCCACACAAGCATCTTCAATTGGATGGCCTTTGTGTTCAGCACCACAGCGGCAGCCTCATTGAATTCAACCCTAAGTCTGTGGCTCGAGTGTTTATGTATTTGTAACTTCGAAATGTATTCACTTGTTTATCTTATATTGTACCCCGGTGTTCCTATCAGGATTATCGGTTGTATTTCATTGTACCCTGATGTTCCTATCGAGAGAGTCATTAATATAATAAATTCATGTAAATTCATTGAGGTTAACCCTTCATTGTAAGTCAGGGAAATAGTCCCCACAATTGAGTTAACGTTAACCCTCCTTGTTGATCAAAGGGAAAACTCCCCACAGTTGATGGGAACTAGGGTTATTAGACTCTCCTAGTGATGTCAGCCTTGTTAAGTAATTGTCAAGTCAGAAGCTAGTATAAATAGAGAGTGAGACTCTCTATTTTACACACACACTCACTCAACTGGGGTGCATGAGTGAGAGAGGAAGTGATCACACAAGTGAGAGAGAGAACAGTTGTTGGAGATCATCTTTCCCGTATTTGGGTTTTAATGCTGCCATTTGGTGCTCATTCTATCTCTGAGGAAGTTGTGGGGTTTTCTCCTTTATGGTTTCCCCGAGGAAAATATTTGTGTCTCTTGTCTCTTGTGATTGATTGATGTGCATGTTATTCTCTCAGATAAGATCCTAATATCCTATTGCTTAAATGATAAAAATATAACATCGAGTTTCTGAAAACTTAGCGAACACGTTAAATAAACCTGATGTCTCCTCATTCCATACTCCCATTCATTCAGATTTTTTGCATGATTTTGTCATAGCTGGAGGATACCCTAGGAAAGGATTATGGATTACCATCGTTACCCCTAAGGAAATATGAGAATACCTTGTAATTAGTTTGTACATTTCCCTCTCCATATTTGCTCTCCTTGACAATGAAATTTATACCTTGTGAAATGAAGGGAAGGTAACATATGTAACGCCTTAATTCTCCTTTAGGATAAAACCCTATGAATTGCTTGCAAGATTTGACTCTTTCCAAGCCTTTGACAATATCTTGTGTGAAACAAGAAAAGATGCAGTATCCTGACCAACAATGAACCTACAAAAATATATATGTAAATTAATACCATATGGGCAACCGATTATGGATCCCTCTACGTTTAGAATTGAGTGTGCATCGAATTTGAAAAGTTTTGCAAGTTAGGGAATATAGACAATGAACAAGTGTTATAGGAATTTTCGTTCAATGCAGACAAAGACCAAAGTCCCTAGTCTGAATGATTCATATCTAGAACAAAATACCACAAAGATACATACTTTCACCTAAATCAATCCAATTGAGGAAAAGAGATAGAGTAACAAGAACTTACCTTGGATCTGACGTTTGCCATCACTATCTCCACGCAAATGCAATCTAACTTTGTGGACACTAGTATTTGCAACCAATAAGACATACACAAGATAAAAAGTAGCTCGATCTAGTGATTACAAGATTGATCTAATAAAATGGCCAAGGACATCTGATATAATATGATGAACACAATCAAAGTACTAGAAATAACATATCATTTGTATTAAAAGACATAAAATGAAATGGTACCATCGTTTAGGCCTTGGTGTTGTAGCCTCTTCCCAATGGTCTCCTTCCACCAACAAGTCACACAACCAATGATATGTAGCACACCACACACACTAGAGTTCTGGACCAAATCCTCCAGCATATACCTACTATAGGCTTCCTCCTCCAACCCAGGGCCCAAGGCCTCAATATATATGACAATGTGGATAGGGGTAGATTGAGAGGATTAAGGAAAGTGGGTAGGATACAATCCTAAGAACCAAGGATCTTGTGCCATATCCATTACCATATGGATAATGCTCTATCCATCAAGATTACTCTCGAGAACCTTCTCGAAATTTCATTTGTTTTCTCGTATAGAGGTCGGTGTGCTTTGTCTGTGCAGCAAGGGGCATCAAGATAGGTCGACACACTCTGCAATGGAGGTAGGATGCAACAATGACACATGTTTCAGAGGGAGAAATACACGTCGAGGGAGTTGGCACCTTCTGCTAGATGTGCAAGGTATGTCGATGTCATAAGACAAGGTAATTAGTGTTGATGTAATTGTAACTTAGGAATGTATTCATCCGTATATCTTATGTATTGTACCCCGATGTTTATTCCAGGATGTGTCTGTAATGTATTTGAGTCATGTCATGCCCCGATGTTCCTATCGGNTTTTGGGTAACCCTCCTATTGGTCAATGGTTAAAGTCCCCATAGTCGTGGGGCCCTAGGGTTATTAGGCTATCCTAGAGAAGTCAACCCAAGGTGAGTCATTGTGAGTCGAGGCAATAGTCCCCACCATTGTGTTAAGGATAACCCTCCTTGTTGGTCAGAGGAGGTAAAGTCCCCACAAGTTGTGGGGCACTATGGTTATTAGACACTCCTAGAGATGTCGGCTCTAGTAAGTAATTGTTAAGTGAGGCCGACATGTTGGAGTGTGTTTCAAGTGAATGAAAGAATCTAAATAGAGAGTGAGCCTCTCTATTTATCACACACACACTCACTCATTTGGGAGCGTGAGTGATAGAGAAGTTGATGGGATCAGAGAGAGAGACTACTGTTGTCGAGAGATCATCTTTATGTTTTCGGGTTTTACTTTTGGTGTTGATTCTCTCCGAGGAAGTTGCGGGGTTTTATCCTTTATGGTTTCCCCAGGGAAAATTATTTGTGTCTCTTATCTCTTGTGTTTTTTATTTGCATGTTATTCTCTCTGTTAAATATCCTAATATCATAATGCTAGCTTGAATGATAAAAATCTAACAATTAGCAAGGCATGGGAAATAAGGATCCATCCACTCTAATATTGGATTTAGGGATTGAGGCAATGAGTTGTCACAGAGGTCACTAACACTAATGAAAATTCAATGTAACAGAATGCCCCCCACAGTATGAATCTAAAGGAAGGTTATAGGTGATGTACTTTGATGTGACTTGCCGAAAAAATGAACCATCGGTCGAAGAACTGACAACAATAACCGAGGACTTCACAAATCTTTGACAACTTTGAACCAAACACATTAACAACTCAAAGCATGGTTCTTTACCAATATGTTGCAGATCCATGCAAGTGTTGGAGGTGGATAAGGCTACTGAAGAATACAAGTGTGGATCCATACCATCAATACAAAAATGTAAATCGTAGCCACAAGATCATACATAGTATATCTACGAATTGGACATAACATAACCACTGACCAATACAATGTAGATCTATGTGACATAACACGTAGATGATATCCATATGGGGAATGACTCAAACAATCTCCATCATAGCTTGGGTATGATATGCAACAATGAAATACTCCAGGGTCTTCAAACCAAAGTCGTAACAGATACAATCCTAACCATGCAAATAAAAAGGAGTTGAGGCCGAACATGGTAGGAACAACTTGATTACATGTCAATGAGGTAAATCATTAACAAGTGCAAGGGAAATCACCAGTGATGAAAATGAATCCCAAGGTATCATGATACATTCCAACGAATGCGAATAGATAAGCTGAAGTCGATAATTCTCATAATCATTCAATCATAGGTTAATAAGGTAAACCCATTGTCGAAATCGAGAAGACCTTCCATTGAGGCATGCAAGCTTCAAGGTACTAGGTGGTCTCTAATTCCAAATCCAGTGAAGATGGGCTGATGTCTAAAAGGAAAGACTCATCAAAGGTGGGCCATGATGTATCCCACATCATCGACACGAAACCAGTATATGAGGATTATTTTCAAATGGTAAATCAGATGAGCATAGATTGACACAAGGTATATAGGTAAAGGTATTGAGAGACTGGTTTAGGGATTGATATGACACATGAGTGTAATTTTTTTACTCAAACGGAAGACTACCTTTGAACATTTCACAGCACAACAGAATATTTGGCAGCATTGATTGGCAGAGACGGGGATCAAAACACAATTCGACATGATCGAGGCAATATTTGGATGAGCCAAAAGAGTACTGGAACTCATGTATTTGACATGGCTTAAAGACAAACTAAATACCCAACTGTTCGGATGAAAGACAAATAGGTGCCATGTTCAGGGGTTATGACACTCTTCCATTAACACAAATTCAAATACATTCCCTTCCCTTATTCCCCATCATGATTGATTAGTACCCCTTTCTTTATTAACAAGCTTGAGGAGGATAACAGATGCTTGGTATATCTCGTCTTTGGGAAGAGTCCAATCTCACATGTTTTTCGAAATTGAGAAAGGAGGGGTTTGGTCCTGAAAAGGGTCCTTCTGTGTTTGTTTCACGGGTCCAAAGAAGTAAAACTCAACATTTTTTCATGTTTAGAGAGTCTAAAAAAGATAGAGAATAATCCAAGCTAAACTTTTTTGTAAATTTAGTCCCCAAGGCCAGAAAAAAGTATAAAATAATACCTAGGATAACTCTCTTAGTCAATGGTTGACTGAGGCACTCATTTTTCATAGTTAGTCTACCATGTCTAAAAAAGGGTTAAACTACTATCAGACAAACACTCCTTCGAAAACAAGCCCAGGATTAAAATTTTAACAAGTGTGAAGGGATGCAATATCACTTGCGTTATTCCATTGATTCACAAGTATGGGGAAATGAACAATAGACTCAACCCTATTTACTATGGTTTTAATGAGCACGAAAACAATATAAAAAATGCTCGAAATATTTTTCATGTTTGAACCAGAGCACGAAAAAGGAAAAAGTAAGATCAACACCTCTTAATATTTTTTAACGAGCTTAAATAAAGGTTAGAAGGATGCTCGAGGCACCTGCTTCATTTTTTAATGAGCTTGCAACAAAGAATGAACTATTCTCAGGATGTTGTTTCATGGTTTAGCGAGATCAAAACCCAAAAGAAAGTATGTTCAACATGAGTCCCACTGATGGGTATATTCCCAAAATGATGCCTAGAGTTCGATACTTGCCCCCAATAAAACAATCAAGTGGCTTAACTCCATCATAATGCAAAGAGCTTGGATACATGCTCCCCAACCTTTGTTTCATCTGCCAACTATTTTTCTTCACCCAACTAGACTCTAGGTTACTATTAGAAGAAGGGTTCACGAGAGACAGAGGAAGAAAGAGGATCTAGTAACAAAGGAAGATGAAATGAAGATTCAAATATAGGGTTCGATAAAAGACTTGACTCAATGGGATGACGTGTTTCATTGTTACACAAGCTTTAAATATAAAACAACTATGTTTGTGGGGACCTGTTTGATTTTTACACAAGATTGAAACATAAAAGAACTATGCTTGTGGGGACATGTTTCATTTTTACACAAGCTTGAAACATAAAATAACTATGCTTAAGGTAGCCCATTTCATTTTTTAACAAGCTTCAAAGGGAATGAAACTATGCTCAAGGTAGCTTGTTTAATTTTTTAATGAGCTTGAAAGGGAATGAAACTATTCTCAATGTTGATTTTATTTTTTAACGATCTTGACACTATAAATAAACTATGCTCGGGAATGGTTTCATTTTTACCCAAACTTGAAACCAAAGGAAAACTCTGCTTGGGAATGGTTTCATTTTTACAAAAGCTTGAAACCAAAGGTAAACTCTACTTGGGGATGGTTTCATTTTTACACAATCTTGAAACCAAAGGTAAACTCTACTTGGGGATGAGTTCCTACCCAACATGATGAACAGAGGTTGGTAGCGTGCCCCCTAACATAAGAAGCTATCGAAATAACTCCAACATGATTCCTAGAGGCTGGAGACATGACCCCCATCCCTAAGAAGGAGAAACCACTAAAATATGCAGAACATTCACAAAGGCCTAATGACTAGCAGTCATGCAATGATTAGGTTTAATAAAGGAAAATTTGTCAATAGTCATGATTCTCCCATCATGGGGAAAATACATCACTCAAAAGAGTGAGGATACAACATCTTTCATTGCATAAACATAATCAGGTCCAAGGAGAAAATTGAAATCCAACAGACCTTGGACTACAAAAACATCGAGGTAGACGATATTTCCTCCCAAGATGATCATAGTTTCATTCTCTTTCAAGATCATTAAAAAATGAAATGAGCTACCGTGAGCATAGTTTCATTCCCTTTCAAGCTCGTTAAAAAATTAAATGAACTAGCTCAAGCATAGTTATTTTTTGTTTCAAGCTTGTGTAAAAATGAAACAGGTCCCCACAAGCATAGGTGTTTTGTGTTTGGAGCTTGTGTAAAAATGAAATAGGTCCTCACAAGCATAGCTCTTTTCTATGTCAAGCTCGTGTAAAAATGAAACAGCTCATCCCATAGAGTCAAGTCTTTTACCGGACCCTATGTTTGAATCTTCATTTCATCTGCCTTTGTTACTAGATCCTCTTTCTTCCTCTGTCTCTCGTGAACCCTTCTTCTAATAGTAACCTAGAGTCTAGTTTGGTGAAGAAAAAGAGTTAGTAGATGAAAGAAGCTTGGGGGGCATGTATCCAACCTCTTTCCTTTATGTTGGAGTTAATCCACTTGACATTTTTACTAGGGAAAAGTATCGACCTTTGGGCATGTTGGGAATATACTTATCAATGGGACTCATGTCGAGCATACTTTACTTTGGGTTTTGAGCTCTCTAAACCATGAAACAACATACTAAGCATAGTTCATTCTCTATTGCAAGCTCATTAAAAAATAAATCAGTTGCCTCGAGCATTGTTCTAACCTTTCTTTCTGCTCGTTAAAAACAGTAAGATGTGTCAAGCTCAGTTTTTACTTTTTCATGCTCTGGTTTAAACATGAAAAAGATTTCGAGTGCTTTTTATGTTGTTTTCGTGCTCGTTAAAACCATAGTAAATAACTTCGAGTTTATTGTATTTTTCCCCATACTCGTGAATCAATTGATCAACACGAGTGATATTGCTTCCCTTCACACTCATTAAAATTTTAAGCTTAGGCTTGTTTTCAAAGGAGCGTTTGTCCGATGGTAGTTAACTCTTTTTCGAACTTGGTAGACTAACTATGAAAAAGGAATTCCTTAGTCATACATTGACTAAGAGATTTCTCCTATGTATTATTTTATACTTTTTCAGGCGTTGGGGACTAAATTTATGAAAATTTTTGTCTTGGAGTCTTCTTTAGCTTTTTTAGACTCTCTAAACATGAAAAATCGACTCATAGAACAAAGAACATAGAAAGGATGGTCAAAATCATGACAACTAGGCCAAGTCGCAAGCAAATAAGGGCAACATAAAATCAAAGAAGCACACCCGCAAATGGTGTGAGTTTGACAAGATCCCCTAGAACAAAACTGATGAGTGTCACTCAAATAAAATCCTCATATCTGGATTGTAGCTCAAAATATTATTCCGAGCAAGAAAATGAATCATTTATGTGGAATCAAGTGTCACCATTGCAACTGCAAATATTCAACCAGAAGGTCGTAGGAGCCAGAGGAAGGAGAGTGCCTCTTCCATTCACAACTATGGGTGAAGGGGAATTTGCTACATTTCATTGTTGACAAAGGTAGGTAGAAGAACCTGATATTTGCATAGGTCATCTAGATATTGAAGTTGGTGATGACACCACACCCTTAACCATACACCATTAATTGGTTGAGCCAAGGACGAGACATCTGTGTTAGTCAACAATGTCACATATCCTACAAAATCAAGCCCTTTAAAGATGATGTAATATGCGATGTTATCACACTTGAAGTTTGTGATGTTATTTTAGTACAATCTTATATGTGGAAACATCATGTTGTTTACGAGTTCAGTCCTCGTTGTGGCATTGTTACTTTGGAAGTCCAACTTTTCAGGATACCCAAGGTAGTCTCAACTACTAAAGATTTCTTGATTTCTGTAAAGCAATGTCAGAAGGTCATCTCTTAGACTGGAAATTTTGTCTTATTCATGGTTTATTCAAAAGGTGGATGGAAGGTCACTACAACCACCATAGCCTCAACCCAAGGTCTTACTAAATAAAAAAATTAGGTGGAAAAGATTGTAGAAGACAACATATATATCTTTTTCTTGCCTAAAGGAGTGCCTCTACATTGCCAAGTTAAGAATTCAATTTTTTTGATACCTGATGCTCCTTTATTTAATGGCCCATTATATAGATGCTCACTTTTGGAGAATTAGGAAATAAAGCATCAAATTCAATATCTCATCCGAAAAGGCCACATTTGATTGAGCTCCTCACCTTGTGTGAACCCAATTGTGTTGGTACATAAGAAGGATGGGAAATAGAAACTCTTTATTCATTACAGGGCCCTAAACAAAACCATCATCAAGAATCAATACCCAATCCCATGGATTGATGATATAATTGATCACCTTAAGGGTGACAATTTATTTAGTAAGATTGATTTGAAATTAGGTCACCCCCAGGTCCCGATTAAACGGGACAATGTATGGAAGAGATCCTTAAAGTCTAAAGAAGGAATTTTTAGTGGTTGGTCATGCCTTTCGGCTTAACTAATTCCCTAACAATGGTTATGAGGATGATGGTTGATATCTTTCACCTAATCACAAGCTCTTTTGTGGTCATATATTTGGACAACATCCTCATCTTCATCAAAGCTTGGGTGGTACACTTACAACACATTCATCACATCCTTAGCACCTTACACAAACACAAATTATATGTCAATTTAGAAAAATGCTCATTTGACATGGAGAGAATTCAGTACTTAGGATACATCATAGATAAACATGGGGTGCATGTGAACCCAACCAAGATCCATGGCATTCACGATTGACTAGCCTCGACAACTCTAACAGAGCTCTCTATATTTTTAGGCCTGGTCAGCTTTTACCATAGGTTGGTGTTGGTTTTCTCTCATATCACTTGGCCCTTAAGCCATGTGACCAAGGTTGGAGACAAATCCAAGTTTGCTTACGGTGCATCACAATAGAAATCCTTTGAGGATTTGAAACAACACCTTTACTCGATGCCAGTCCTCACTCTACAAAACCTACAACAACCTTTTAATATTGAGATGGATACCTTTGACTATGCTATTGATGCAATACTCGATCAACATGGACATCCGGTGGCCTATCATAGTGAGACACTCTTTGATAGTGTTCATGGGTATCCCATATGTGACAAGGAAATGTACTCCATTATGCATGCATGTTGTTAATGGAAACATTACATCCTAGGGAAGGAGATCATCATTCACATTGATCATGATCCCTTGTAGCTCATGTAGACATAGGGAAAGTTACAAAATGACCACCATTAAAAGTGGTCCACATACATGTAACATTTCCACCTAAACATCAAGTATAAGTAAGGAAATACCAAGAAACATTGTAGAATTTCTCAAGCAACCTCCAATTGCTACGATAAATTCCGCACTCAACTCTTATGAACATGAGACATCCATGTGGCCCAACATTTACGATAGTGACCCTGACTTTGTTATTTCCTATCATACATTACAAGAAATAAGATTGGTCTCAAAATTTCATCTTTGGGATGAACTTTTATTCCATATTTACCACCTCTATGTTTATTCAAGTGAGCATGAGAAGCTGATTTGGGAGGAAAATTACAGTTGAGTGGTAGGGAACTTA
Source organism: Pseudotsuga menziesii (assembly GCA_001517045.1). Lineage (NCBI taxonomy): Eukaryota > Viridiplantae > Streptophyta > Pinopsida > Pinales > Pinaceae > Pseudotsuga > Pseudotsuga menziesii. The sequence continues at coordinate 208,654 of LPNX010548894.1, forward strand.
GGCATAGAGAAGATAGTCATAGTATTGCATAAGTACTTACTATTGGTTGAAGCTCTGACAAGACGTTCATAGGTACATTCGATCGTGCACCGCCTATGCCATCACCAAACCCGCCATCAAGAAGCAAGGATTGTACACTCTATTGCCTACCCCATACATCCCATAGGATTCTATCCCAATGGACTACATGTTCGACTTGCCTTCAACCAAGCACAATAATGACTCTGTATTTATGGTTGATGACCAGTTCCCTAAGGTGGCAATTTTAGTTCACAATATGAAGATCATCACAACAAAGGCTGTTGTTAATATCTTCAAGCATGTTTGGGTTCATTTTGGCCTCCCAAGGACCATTATTTCATAAATACAACAGGTTCTTGAGTACAATCTGGTCCAGCCTATGGTCGATGATGGACACCAATACAACCAAATATATTGCCTTCAAGCCCCAAACCGATGGGAAGATAGAGGTGGTCAAAAATATGGTTGTGCATATCCTAATAATGTACAACTCCAAAACATCCATAAACTTTGGATGTGAGCCTTTTGTATGTTACAACATAACGCTTCACAACTCTATTAGTCTCAACCCTTTTGAGGTATGCTTAAGGTTCCTACCATTAGCTCCAATTGATGTAGCACCGCCCATTGCATATGCATAGGAAGAGTTCTCCCATGTTCAAACTAATTCTGATCAGCCATCCAAATTTGTTGATCAGATCCAACACATCCAACAACAAGTTCATAATTTCTTGTAGAAATTTAATTCCAAGTATAGAAGAAACATAACCAACATTGGCTTCCACATACGTTTCAGGTTGGTGATAAGGTTTGGTTACATTTATAGAAAGAGCACCTCATAGGACCCATTGGAAGCTCTTCCCACATCGACATGGGCCTTACACCATCACCAAGGTTATGGATGAGAATGATTTTGAGTTAACTACTACTACTCCCCCTTTTATCGGCGTGCACCCTATATTTAATGTGGAGCTACTTTGACCATATTTTCCACCTCTCTTGGAAACCTCAAAGGTAGTCAAGCACTTGAACCCTACGAAACTCAATCATGATTACACTGAGAAGGATACAATCGATTGGATCATGGACACTGATATTAAGGGCACTCTCTAGCAGAAAATCTAGGTGTAACAGGTCAATAAAGAAGGGAAACTTCTTCACTAGGGCAAGTGGCTCACTAGGAGTCAAATTTAGTAAAAGTTTCATCATCTTATGGAGGAACTTGATGCAATGGGGAACATTTCTCCCTAAGGAGAGGTGGATTGATCCAGGTGGATACTAGTATCCACACAGCATTTCATCTAGTTACAACAATTATCCATCTTCATTGTAATTTTGTACGGTTTTTGGGTCACAAAATTTCGAGGCCAATTTGAGGCCTTAAATGATGTTTATGGGACAACCAAGGGCCAAGGGATGTCACGTCATGCTTTGTCCTCAACCCATGGTTTTAGTTCTTAGCTAGTTATTTCCAACAATTTATCAAGCACTAAATGGAGATCGTAAGCAAAATTTGTGACCCCGAGAAGTTGATGTATCAACTATCCACCTTGGGGCCCACAAAGATTTTTTGGCACTTCATCTCCTACCATTGGGTTTTCAGATGTTAGGGTTTCTATCTCTTTATGCTTATGATAAAAAATCCCTTTATAATATCTTTGTAATCAATTCTTGTGATTGAGCGTATCAAACACATCTCTCTTCAAAGATAAGCTACCACCATATGAGCTAATTTGTATTGCTTTGCAATCTACAGTGTTTTCTATTCCATTCTAGAATTTGGGTTTTATTATACTCTTGTGATTTCTACAAAATGTGTTTGTGTGTGTGTGTGTATGTGTGTGTTTCCATTTTATACTATTGCTTTCATTTTGTTCTCCAAATAATTCATGTTACATCGACATTTTTGAAGAAATAAAAAGCACAAGGATTCCCTTGTGTTGGGTGTTAGGATTATTAATCCTCCCTTGCCCAATTTGGTCATATGTCTAAATCGGGAGTCCATCCAGTCTATTTTTAGTCACTAGCACCATTGGGTCCACTTGGCCTGATTGGGGCACATGTTTCAATTACTAAAGTGTGGGGAACACTAATTGAGGCCTACTGCCACTGATTTCACTTCCATGCATCAGTTTAGGATCCTCCTAGACCAATCCCTACAATTTAGGAGCCACTGGGAGTGCTGAAACCAACCAATGTCAGTTGAGTTGAGTTGGTGACTAGTCAAGCTAATTTAGGAGTCAGTTACATTCAGTTCTAGTCCTCTACATTATATTAGCACTAGGTTTGCATGGTTGCATGCATGAGGGGTGCATTTCTCACCTACCGCAATCAGTTAGCCTTAGTCAACACTGAATGTAACACTTGAGTTGTGTTTAAGAACTTCGATGAACTCCAATGATGGTTTAGACAAGGTCAGTTAACTATTGAGTCCTCCGACAGTGATTTAGACAAGGTCTTAGTTACCTACAGTCAAGTAGAGTCTAATCAATTCGAATTTCCTCATGTGGATTCGAATTGCATGTGGCTATTTAAGCCATCGTACTTCATTGTAATTACTATCAAATTACTCTTTGATTAATGAAAAGCATTCATAGCTGCAATCCATTTTTGCATTGTTTCATTCTTCAATAACTGAGTAAATTGTGTGATCTTTCCTGTGAGTGGTGTGTTTGTCCACAGATCTATGTGCTCAATTTAATATGGTATCAGAGCCTCGACGGACAAGGCACTTCTCCTCCTCATATATCCTACTCTATCATTTTTTAGAAAAATTGCTCCTTCCAGCTCTACACCAGAAGCATAAGGTTTACTACTTAATACCCCAAGTTAAGGAATTGTTGATTAAGCTTGCTTGATCAATTATGTTGGATGCGATGAAAACCTGAAATGTGCAAGCTGTCGAACTTACGGTGCCCTTTTTTGTGTTTTGTAGGTACAACTTCAAATGGCTACATCAATTCTGGATTCATCAGTTCCTCTTCTCACCCTATCCACAAACTATTCAGAATGGAAGATGAAGATGATTACATCTATGAAGAGACAAGATCTCTATAAGGTGTCTATTGGACTTGGTGAAGAGTCCTTTGAGAGAAAGTATGACTAGCTAAATGAATGTGATGCAGCTTATGGAACAATGTGTATGGCCATTTCTCCTAGTATGCGCTACCTCAAAATGTCTGTTAAAAACCCAAAGGATCTCTGGAAAATATTGGACAGATCCTTTGGAATGATTGATGAGGATCATAATATCAATTTGGAGAGCACATCTTGCACCATGAGCATCCCTGATCCAAAAATATCAGCCTCCACTCTCTCTGATGAAGTTGTTCAAGATGAAGAAGAAGTAGAAGCTTCTACACAGTTATTTCGAATTGAAAACAGTCTCCTTGCAATGACTCCTTCTCCTGATGCTCCGGAAGTTTATGAGATCTCTGATATCTCATCTCCTCATATGGCTGAAACAGAAGAAGACATTCAAATCTCTGATATTGAAGAAAAATACTGCTGCAATTCCATGCAAACATTCACCCGTGACTTTCCTTTGAATTCTGTGCAAAATTTGCCAGTAATTGCTTCCGAAAGTGAAGAGAAACTTGATTTTTCTCCCTCTAATGTTGCTACTGGTGTGAAAATATATAATACCTTGGATATTTTGGAAGAAATATCAGATTACTAGAGTGATACATTCACTCCTCATGATCTAGATCTTCCAGCGAATTCCTACAGGATTGCATGCACCAAAATTCAGAATTTTGAAGAAGAAGAAAGTTGTGCATCCACCGTCTCGATTGACCATTTCTTTGGATCTAATATTAAAATTATTGGATCTGATATGATCTTATTTAGATCTGATCTGATATTTCTTGGTTTAATATATCAAATTCATAATCTTTCAGTACTGCTTGTAGTTGTTCTCATCAACGGTGTGAAGAAACAAGTACCGCAAGTCTCCTACAAAACTGCTGCTGGGGATTTGATCTCATTTCACAGTTTTGGATCTGTTGTGAACTTATTTAGATCTGATTTAATTTCTCATATGATATTATTTGGTTTAAATTTTAAAATCCAAGAGCCTTCAGTCATGCTTGTAGCTGCTCTCACCAATTTCGGTGTGAAAAATCAAGTACCGCACTTTCTCTTCAAAACTGCTGATGGGGATTTGGTGTTAGTTTCCTCTTATGAGGTTGCTGATATTTTATTATGTGATTCATTATATATTTCAGAAGCTATATCAGACTATGTATCTCAAGCATTCGCTCTCAACAGTCCCAGTTCTTCTCTACCATTGATCACATGCTCATCTCCTCACAGAACCGTTAAAGAGGAATATTTTCTGCATCAGCTTGGACACTTGCTCCTAACACTTGGGGCTGTTATTACCCCTCATGTTTTTTTGTTCATGGTTGCAACATATCATTTTATTGAGTGTTCCGCACATGTTCTGAATCCTCAAGAACCTTTTCTCACTTATCAGTTGACTTCAGTTGCTCTACATGGGTCTAGTCTTCATCCGGCAGCTATCTATATTTCTGATTTAGTTGAGCATATCATTCTTCTTACAAAGAGGAAGATTACTCTAGATATAATGATGGAGAAGCTCACATGCCAGGCCCCAGGATACCTGTGCACAAAAGAACCAAATTGATCTTGATTCTACTTGCTTAATTAGAGGGGGGGTTTTTTTCCCATGTGGTTTTTTCCCAAGCACCTTGTTTTTGAGCAGTTACTTTACTTTACTTGATGTAATGGGTGACCTATGGTCTTAGTTACCAGGGCCCACAAATTGTCCAAGTTAGAATTCAGGGGGGGTGTTAGTATTATTAATCCTCCCTTGTCCAATTTGGTCATATGTCTAAATCGGGAGTCCATCCAGTCTATTTTTAGTCACTAGCACCATTGGGTCCACTTGGCCTAATTGGGGCACATGTTTCAGTTACTAAAGTGTGGGGAACACTAATTGAGGCCTACTGCCACTAATTGCACATGCATGCATCAATTTAGGAGCCTCCTAGACCAATCCCTACAATTTAGGAGCCATTGGGAGTGCCGAAACCAACCAAGGTCAGTTCAGTTGAGTTGGTGACTAGTCAAGCTAAGTTAGGAGTCAGTTACATTAAGTTCTAGTCCTCTACATTCAATTAGCACTAGGTTTGCATGGCTGCATGTAGGAGGGGCGCATTTCTCACCTACCACACCCAGTTAGCCTTATTCAACACTGAATGTAACACTTGAGTTGTGTTTTAGAACTCCGATGAACTCCGGTGATGGTTTAGACAAGGTCAGTTAACTATTGAATCCTCCGATAGTGATTTAGAGAAGGTCTTAGTTACCTACAGTCAAGTAGATTCTAATCAATTCGAATTTCCTCATGTGGATTCGAATTTCATGTGGCTATTTAAGCCATTGTACTTCATTGCAGTTATTATCTAATTACTCTTTGATTAATGAAAAGCATTTACAGCTGCAAGCCATTTTTGCACTGTTTCATTCTTCAATAACTGAGTAAATTGTGTGATCTACCCTGTGAGTTGTGTGTTTGTCCACAGATCTATGTGCTCAATTTAATATTAGGAATCCTTGGTTTTCTATCAAAGAAAAAATAAATCTAGTTCATATTAGTTACATTGCTTTTAAAGGATGTTGTTACTTAGAGGGATGTGTAAATGAGAAAACAATGATATTCTCAACTAAACAAATGAAAAAAGAGAATAATTTCAAATGGAAAATATTACTTTTAACTTTGGAAGAGATGCTTAAAAATAAACAACAAAAGAAAAGCATAAGAACCAAGTAGAACCTTTCAAAACCTAAATGATACACAATTTTTTCGAAAATTAATGTTACCAAAACAAGCAATTCTTTATGATTTTCATGAGAGCTTGCTATCGAAGATGCTCTAATAATTATCTCTTATATGCCAACACTCCCAAAGGCATCATAATACCTAAGAGATTCCTACACTAACCAAAATATTTTTTTACTTTTCATTTAATGAATAATGAAAAAAAAACACTAAATGGTGATTTTCAAGGCTTTAAAATAAGAATTTTGAAAATATCAAAAGAGATCCATATCTCAACTAGACCTAAAAAAACCTAAAACTCGTTTTTTAAACTTTTTGTGGCCATTATCATGCCCATGCCACTATGAAGTGCATGTCACACACCTGGTTCCTATTAAAAAGCATGTGTAAACACTCTCCTATTCTCTTCTTACAAACAACAGGCATGTGGATGTTTGTTTTCAACAAGAAAAGAAAAAGACTCTCTCTCTCTCTCTCTCTCTCTCTCTCTCTCTCTCTCTCTCTCTCTCTCTGTGTGTGTGTGTGTGTGTGTGTGTGTGTGTGTGTGTGTGTGTATTATGGGGAGAAAATATACTTAATGAACATAAGAAGAAAGCAAACCTTACTAAATGTAGACCTTAGTTTCTTAAGATGGTCTCAACATTAATTTAACAGGGAGAAAAATGATAGAAAGACAATAAAAACTACCCTATAGGGAACCCATACTCTTTTACTTGTAGTAAAGTGTGTGGCCACACACTTTATGTGTAGAATAGTCACATGTACATGGGATTGATATGACTGGAAAAAAACATGTATACTAAGTTTCAGTTAGGAATTTTTTCAAACATAAAAAAAACGCTGACACTTTGGTCTACAGGACATCAAGCAAGGTGTAAATAACAAATTACTACCAAATACCCTACAAAAAGTTAGCAAACTAGAAAGGAAGACCCTGATGAGGAGAAACCAAGGAGTTCTTCCCTAGTGGAGTCACCAATTATTTTAGGGAGAAAATCCCAAATAGCTAGGGTCGAACAATTCCAAAGAAAATTTAAAAAATAACAAAATTATTTCCCTAAATTAGATTTCAAATATTTATAATAACTACCTATTAGCTAAGGACGTTGTGTACCTTTTTCTAGTGGTTTCCTTGAAAAATATATATATGCTAATCCCAATGCACCTGCCACCAATTCAATTCAAATATCCGAACCCTGCAGACCAAACAAAACCACCTTTATTAATGCAATTGGTCATAAGGAAAACAAATATGGAAAATCACTAATGTAAATTAACATGGTCAGAAAAGGAAATTCAGCCATGCAAATACAAAATGAGATCAATAACCAATCATAGAACAATTGCATTTGGAGGGGAGATAGAGAAGATGAGATATTATTATTTTTAATAATAATAATAACATAACATAAATATACTTATCTTTTGATTTAGTCACCCTTCATAGCCACCATCCAAGTTCCTTCAATCCTAGGCCACTAATGACAATTCTCTAGACTAGAATTTATTTCTACAGAAAAGATTGAGGAAAACTAGGGAGTCCTCAGCACTCGAGAAATAAGTTGCTACTCAAAAACATGGGTTTTGGGGGAAAGGATGTCATAAAACCTCATAAATGATCACAAGTAATTGTTCTAATAGAAGGTTAGTATCATGATAGTGCTTTCTTTCTCCAATGGTAGTCTTCATGTTATAATTCTTTTGAAATGATTTAAGGCATATGGAGATAGTTGCACATAGATACAAGTGTAAAACTATCATAGAAACCACTCAGTGGCACAAAATAGTATTTTTTTCTTTTTTACATAGTTTTTAAGGTCTGTGTTCCTTTCACACATGAAACTTTGCATATATGTGCCTTGCTTTAAGTCACGGTGCATGTATGTGGAAAAAACACTTATTTTAATAATCTTATAGTTTGAGAAAAATAGGAAGTGATAATATGAAGGCCATATGAACATTATAGACACATAGCTATCGGATAATGTTTTAACATATTCCTCCTAATGTATGAGGTGAGAAGTGAAGTTGATGGTTGAAATACATTAAAAACAACATAGGAAGTTGTCAAGTGGGACCAAGTGGAGTTCATCAAACTTTGGATTGGAAAAATACCTAAAACAAAGACAAAATATTAGATGAATCTCTTCCTTGAGGCAAGCGTACCCATGCTTAAATGTAAACAAACATGGACGCCAAATTAAGTACACTTCAAATCCATGAAAAGTATGAAGTTTAGAATCATTGTCATGAAAAAATACACTATGGATCCATGTCAAAAATAGATCATAAAGTAGATACAAAGTGGATATGTGTCTTAGTGTATGTCAAGAGAAAAATTGGAATTGAAAATAGTACAAAATTGGTTCTCCACAAAGTACCAATGTCAAAAATTGTGCATTATGGTCTTACGCAACTTGAGTAGCAACATAATCATGTAATGCTAAAGTGGCTGAAGGACTTGAATCCAAATCCATCTATTTGTATGAGTATACACCATGCAAATAAATGATTTCAAGTTGAACATGGGAGACATTTTGATTATCGATCATTTATGTATACTATTAACAAACATGAGGAAACCCACCAATAATGGTAATGGGCATCAATTTCAAAGTACTTAGTACATTCTAACAAGTGTGAATAGATGTACTGACACCAAACACTCGTAAACTCCATCAATAATGGGTCATTGATGTATTCCCACAGCCAATAGAGATGTAACTAGCCACTAATGACTACAAAACCCAATGTACTATGATTTCTTTCTCTAATTCTCGTTCTAAGGACGAATGAGATGGAGTTGATAGGAAGGGATCCATTGGAGGAGAGACATTAAAGAATTCCTCATTGACTAACATGATCATATATCAGGATTTGATTTGATTTGAAAGGTCTTGAACAAAATATTTGCATGAACATACCACCAAGTATGTCTCTTACATGCATTAGATGCAAATAGCACACACAAAAATACCCTCTAAGCAACAACTAACAATGAAATTTATTGACAAAAGAGAGGAATTCCACCAATAAGGAAAATGGAATCCAATTTACAACATGAATCCTAAAATGTGACTAAAGGTATTAGCATCGAACACATGGAAAACCATTCAGTCAATGACTAATGAAGAGGTGGAATTGACTAAGCATAAGTTAATCTACTAATGATGGATATAGGCCCATGGTGATACTAAATATAGATCAATTTCTTGAAGAAATGTATCTTAGTAAACTAGAAACATCAACCTAATGAGAAGTCAGTGAACACATTCCACACTAGCATGAGTAGAAAAAACTGGTAATGAAGATGAAACTAAGAGAAAATTGAGAACATGGAAGGTTGACATGAATAGAAAGGGAATATAAGAAATGCACTGGAGAGATTTTTAATTGCCTTCTAATTCCATAGAAAACAACTAAGAAGTGTGCACTAATTGTCAACCCAGGGTTTGTTGAGAACTTGGGAGTTATCGTGCACTGTATGTGCAAACCACAATCTCCTCTTACATTGGTTTATCTACTATGAAGTTAGAATTCAATAACCCTACTTACAAACAATGGTATGAACAGTTACATAATCTTGGAAAGGAACTAACCAACTAAACAACTACTAAAACTAAACAAGTACTGAAACTAAGTTGCAGGAAAGTAAATCACACGACAGTAAAGTAAAATTACACTCTGTTATAAAGTAAATACTAAAACTAAATTCATACTTTGCATGAAACGTAAATTCTAAAACTAATTCACACTTAGCGGGAAAAGAAAATTATAAACTAATTCACACTTTGTAGAAAAAGTAAATCCTAAACTAAATCACATTGTGTACGAAAAGTAAATTCTAAGACTACATTGACATTGTGCAGGAAAGTAACTTCTAAATCTATGTTCACACCACACTTAACATAAAGGCAAATTGCATAAATAAAATCTAAAAGCTATCCTTGCCAAATATGAGTTATTGTTTATGATCCAATGTAGTAAATAACATTATTGCATTAAGCACATTCATTACATTCATAAATTGTAAAATAAACTTCTAAATCACTAATCTACATATTAAAATCACATTGTGGAAATGAACTGCATAATGAGAAAAGCAAAATTAGCTAATTGAAACAAGGCAAGAAATTATAGCTACATGATCATAACATAAATAAAATCACATTACAATAAGGAAATGATAAAACTAAGAGCTATATGGAATTAAGATGAAATTGAAGTTATTCCATCATTATTTGGATTAATACTCTAAGAGTCCTCCATTTGGAATGGAGAATGAGCTCTTATTTATACATTTGTTCTCCATAACAAATAATAAATGAGGATACAAAATATCCTCAACAATTTCCTAAAATTTGGATCTCAAAAACTAATTCAAAACTAGTTCCAAGATCTTTGTTAACTACATGCCATTTAGAATACTTTTGAAGTCAAATTCGAATTTAAGGAGAGAGGCTATAATAAAATATTCAAAACTCATCCCAAGTGTCTCCTAACTACTTTTGACTTCTTAGGTCCATCATGTATTTGATAGAGATCTTCAAATATTTGTGAATAAGCCAAATATGCACTCATATCCACCTCCATTTACCAACTTTAATTTAACATCATGATTTGAGACATATAAGAATAATAGAAATAATGGATTTATAAAAATCTATTACTCCTAATGAACATCTTTCTCCAAAGTTGGTGGTTGAAGGTAAATTTGAATTATTGACTTTATGTAGCTTCTGTAAGAGTTTCCACAGCTAGTAGGCTCTGTAGAGGTTCTGCAGATGGTAGGTTCTGTAAAGGTTCTGTAGCTACCTATAGAGTTTCTACAATTGCATACAAAGTTTCCACAACAACCTGCAAAGTTTCCACAACTTCCTGGAGATTTTATGCAGCTACCTGTATGGTTTTCGTAGTTGCATATATAGTTTTTTGCAGCTGCTATAGAACTCCCTCAAATATACTGTAGTTTCTTCCAACAGACGATTTAATATTCAAAGCAAATACATAGTACACTATTTCCCTCAATGTTAGTAAAAAATCAAATCAAATATTAAGACATGTAATGGAAAAATAACTTGAGCATAAGAACCTGTATATGAGCATAAGAAGGGATTAGCGCATGAATATGAATAAGAAAAAAATATTATAAATAAGATGAAATTATGATAAAAATGTCAAATCCAAGGCTCGTCATCTCCCCCAAACTGAAAATGTTGCATGTCCTCATGCAACCCTATGTCAACCAAGATGAATGATGTTTCTTTTTACGCATGCCTCAAAATTCATCATAAAAAAGCCACCACTAATGTACCTGGTCATTAAGAGGTGTGAAATATGATCATGAACAATTCTCCATGCCAACATAACATTTTCAAGGAAAAAATGCAAGAAAACTAAGTTTTGTAGCAATGGACTAGTGATCTGCAGCTTTCAAAAAATTGTGATTTCTCCAAAATACGAACTGGGTTTTTACCAAACTTTGTAGGGGAGTTAGGAATGCAGTTATGCTTCTCCCAGCCAAAAATTGGAGAAACCCACATCACAGTTTTCGAGAAAATGAGAAAATGGTTGTAGGTCACTATGCTTGATTTCTTGAAAGTCGTGCATTGGATTGAGTTGAAACTTGTTGGATTTGTTCTTCTTACCATAATTCTTATCTCGACAAATTTTCATGGATACCCAGTTCATTGTTTGGAACATATCTGCAAGTATAATTCTACACTTTTGTAGAAAAAAACAAGGGTAAATGAGAGGAAATGTGAATTAGTTATCATGAAGTTTTATGTTTCCGGAAGCCTGATCTCATTCATCCAATCATTGATCATCTTGTGGACTAAATGACTCAACCACATGAAGATTGTTTATGAACCCTATCATTAGCTGCAAAACATGTAATCAAATGGTATTTTTGAAATAAGTTTCAACAACAAATTCCTCATCCATTGAATCACAATTGTTGCTACATTAAAACTTGTCATTAATACTTATTGCACCATCCTTTTAATAATCTTTGTCTTCCATTGGATGCCATGTACAAATCTCTTCATATTCCATTGTCAACACATCATCTCTCCCCACAAATTGAAATTTTTTTACCTGCCCTCAGGTAAAAGAAGCACAGTTCAAAGAGATGAGTATAGAAACCATCTAATATTGAGTTCAAAGTAGAATCCATCATAAATATGATATGAAATGACAACTATGTAAGCAACAAGAATATCTAGTAAAGACCTTCATACAAATAGTGAACATGCCAACCTTTCAAAAGTTGTCATAAGGAGTTCAAGAAATAATCTAGCATAAATGTTGATCATGAATGGTATTAAACCTGGTGATGAAGAGAATGTTGATCCAACCAACACAAGGAGAATCTTTCAAGTAACAACACGACCTTGGCAATTTTCAATACGAATTCCAGAAACATACAGTTCTTGTCCCAAATTCAATATTTTGTCAACCACTACAGGATTGCTAGATAAGTTTGTCATATCACCAATTACCTTCAACTTTGCTTCAAAAAATACATGTGCTTTGTTTGTTCACCCAATCTCTCCCTAAAATGTTACTGAAAACCGCCGTTATTATGATTCTATAACATCGTACAAGAATTTTGCAGCAAGCTGCTACAAGATTTCTGCAACAATACTACATGTTTTTGCAGTAAACACTATAGGCCTAAGAAATAACAGATTTCTCACAAATTGGAGTCTAGATAGTTGAGAAATATTGTAGGCTTATTTTTCTTACTGCCCACTGAAACTTGCAGCTCTCCATTTCATAGAATTTAGAAAGGATCAAATCAATTTATGCACATAATCTGTAATTTGAAAATACTAGCAAATCAATTGTGCAAAATATTACCAAATTTTCCAATGTAAATTCTTTTGATTAAATTATTTTCCAAATATATTTAATTTATTTTTATAATCTATCCACCATCATGTCATGATTATGTATTTCATTCGGAAATTTTTGCTATCATCTCTGCAATGTGAGAACAATCGAAATTCATGAAGCAAATCTTATGTAAAAGACAATGGTTCACATGCTCATGGAAATTTTGAGCCAATCCTCTGTCATGAATATCTAAAGGTTGGATGGATTGCATTCATTACTCAAACTGATTATGTGCATAAAGAAACAACAAAGTCATCTTGTAGATATCATATTCACTGACATTCATAAGTTGTCTTGACTCTATAAAAATGTTGCATTGCATGCAATTATCACCATTAATCCATTTTTTCTCAAGTTGTTCATAAAATATTGATAAACATTGCCCATGGATTCTATGTTTCTATATTTAAAGTTAGACAATCTGTAGTAGTTTCTAGAACATATGTTTGTTGGTGGGAAACAAAGTGACTTCAACTCGTACCTATTAATGTGTTTTTTCCCTCTTGTTTGACAACAAGTCCTTATGTAGGAATGTGTTCTACAATAGCTTATTCTACTATAGGTTCTTGTAGCCAACCTATTCCCTTGTTCCTGTTGTAACATCCCCAACCCTCCGACCGGCGAAGAGGACGCTACCATGGTGTTAACCATCCGGGATACCAGCCCCATGAACATGTGAATTCATAAAAATGCTGAAACAGAATGCATTGAAGTAGAACATACACAGATGCAATTATTTATCATACACAGCGGAAGAAAACATACGTTCCTACAAGCATTCTACATGTTCATCACATTCATTAACAGAAAATATAATTGCGGAAGTAAAATAGACAAGGTTACTTATCTTAAAATAAATCGTTCCGCAACCAGCTACGTCGCTGCAACGTTCCACCCAACCATAGGCCAACGTGCTCCTTAATCTCTCAGCAGCGCTGCCACCCCCGAGCTGGGCATGATTCTCCAAGGAATAAGGAACAAGCAGGCTTACACATAGCCAGGGATACACACAAAACACAGCCAAGCCAACATGGTCAGGTTTATCAGGCCATCCAGGAGTTAGGGAAAGGCTAAATGCTAAGCTGGTGAGCTCATTATAGAGCTAGGAACACCTACACCAGAACTAGCTTGACTTCTAAGACACCCACACACACCCAACACAAGGAATCATTCCCTTCTCTGCTACACAGTCCCTCAGGCCCTGCATTCCCTTCCAGTGCTATTCAGGGGTTGTGGAGAAGAAAGCCAGCCCTCTAGCTCTATCTGTGTGGCTTCCAAACACACCAGGTTTATCAAGCAAACCAAGCCCCCATCCCTGCTCCCAACACAGTCCGAATACCAACCATTGCACACCTACAATCAATCAGTTGTTACAGCTTAACAGGGAAAACGACTCCAAACAGTCTGCGGCAGCCCCAAAGCGTAACAACATACACAACCGACAAACGTGGGGAATAACAGCCCATTCTGCACAAATGAAGCCACCGGGGAAAACTTACGCAACCCACTCTGGGGATGAAAATGTAGTTTCCCAACCTGTGCGTGAAGAAAACTTGCACCAAACCCCAAAATGTAAAGAAGACCGCAACAATCACAACGTAAGGGAGACCACAGCAACACAATGAATCTTGAGAAGAATGGTGGTAACCATAACTCACGGGAAGAACAACGGTCCCAATCTCAACATCGAAATGACAGAAAATTAAACGGCCATACCAGTCTATAAGGAGATCATTCAGCCGAAAACGTGAATGGTCCTTCATAGGAAAATTGTGGGTAAAAGAGCACGGCTCCCAGCTCGCTGTGTGAGTCAAAACCAAGAAAATCCTATGCGTGAGAATAATGAACCGACAAATGGTTCCTGCATGAGGATGAACAGCTCCGCCCATGCACGTGGATGAACAGACAATGGCGATAATGTGTGGTAGTCATCCCTCTGCCCAACATGAGGTTCAATCCGTTGGTGGAGTGTGCGTGTGGGTAAGGACTGACAGTCCTGCCACAATCCATTCCCAGCCATAACTGCCCCAACTACCAGCAGTAGTTTTTAATGGTAGTGGTTGGATAAAGCAAGGGAAGGTGACACATGGATTTTCCCCCCCATTGGCCAAGGTTTGACATCCCCCACCCTTATCCTTGTGAAAATCATTCCCTTTTCATTATGGTTGCAGTGAGCGTAGCTGGTTGGGTTCATTTAATTAAAGATGTATATTTACATGATGACAAAACTCAATATGTATGCCGCACGCCCCGATATACCATCGGTGACAATTTAAATCCGAAACATAGCATAACCAATCAATGGTGGGGCCTTGGCCTTTAGCTCCGCACCATGATCATTTACAATATATACATCATATACATCTAATGCAACGGGGTCAAAACCGGGGTGTTACATTCCCCTCCCCCTTCAATAGCACTATCCTCAGTGCTTTACAAAATTGAACAAAATGCTACACTGGTATCGCCTCAGTGTTCCGCAGAATTCAACAAAAATGGATGTGCCAATCGCATGGCATCCTCCAGCTCCCATGTAGCCTCTTCAGGCCCGTAGTGCTCCCATTGCACCTTTACCTGCCCTATGGCCCGGTTCCGGAGCATTGTGACCTTCCTGTCGAGGATGCGCATTGGCTCGATTCAGAACTCTCCCTCGGGTTCCACCTGAATCACATCCCAATTTATCACATGGTTAGGATCATGTACATATCTCTTAAGCAAAGAAACATGAAAAACATTATGAGCTCTAGTACTAGAAGGCAATGCAAGTCTATATGCAACTGGCCCTATTCTTTCAAGCACTTCAAACGGCCCACAGTATCTAGGTGACAGCTTGGCACAACTTCCAAGCTTCAAGGAACTCTTCTTTGCTCTCACTCTAAGGTAAACATGATCCCCAACACTGAACTCCCTATTCACCCTATGCTTATCTACATAGATTTTCTGTTTGTCCTATGCTGCTTTCATATTCTACCTGATCTTTACAACCTCTTGCTCCATTTCCTTGAGCAATTCTAGTCCAAGCACAATCCTGTTCACTGGTTTATCCCAAGTCACTGGTGTACTACACCTTCTTCCATACAAAGCTTCATATGGACTCATCCCCAAGGATGCCTACTGTCCATTGTTATAAGCAAACTCTACCAAGTGTAAGTAATCTTCCCACTTGGTTGGTTTGTCCATCACATACATGCGAAGCATATCTTCAAGCACTTGGTTCACTCTCTCCGTCTACCCATCTGTCTGAGGATGGTATGCAGTGCTGAAGTTTAGCTTTGTACCCAAATCTGCAAACAACCCCTTCCAAAAATTGGAAGTGAACTTGACATCTCTGTCAGAGACTATTGCCTTCGGCAATCCATGCAATTTGAAAATCTCCTTCATGAAGATCTTGGCAATGTCATTCGTCTTATGCGTAGACTTGACTGATATAAAATGTGTTGCCTTAGTCAACCTGTCTACCACAACCATGATGGAATCATGTTGTCTCCAAGTCATCGGCAATCCTGTAATAAAATCCATGGAAATAACTTCCCATTTCCATTCCGGAACTGGCAAAGGCTGCAACAAACCTGCTGGATGTTGATGCTCCACCTTTACCTATTGACATTTCATACACCTCAAAATGTACTCAGCCATATCCCCTTTCATTCCTAGCCAAAAGTACTGCTTCCTAGCTGTAGCAATTGTCTTCTGATATCCTGGGTGACCAGAATACGAAGCTTGATGGATTTCATCCCTAACAACTCTCCTCAAACCTGCTACATCTGGAATATAAATTCTACCTTTGTAAGTGAGAAGTCCATATTCTTCCAATTTATATCCTTCATATCTCTTTTACCTGCTCATACAATTCATCTCCAGCAGCATGATTAACAATCTGCTACCTCAAATCTGATTGGCAAATACTAAGAGATGCCACATGCATTTCTTGCATCTTCCTGTTGAGTGCATCAGCTACCTTGTTTTCTTTTCCTTTTATTGCTTGATTTTGAAATCAAACTCACATAAAAATTCGAGCCATCTTGCTTGCCTAGCATTCAGAGTAGGCTGATCAAACAAATACTTCAGTCCACAGTGATCTGTTCTGAGCTCAAATCTCCTGCCCATCAAGTAATGTCTCCACATCTTGAGAGCATGTACTATGGCTGCAAGCTCTAGATCATGAATGGCATAGTTCTTCTCATGTTCCTTCAGCTTTCTTGACTCATAACATATCACGTGGTTGTCCTGCATAAGGACTCCTCCAAGCCCTTGTTTGCATGCATCGGTACACACCACAAAGTCTTTCTCTGGATCTGCAACTTTCAATACGGGTGCACTGGTGAGAAGATTCTTCAACCTCTGGAAACTTTCTTCACACCTCGATGTCCATTCGAACTTCATCCCCTTCTTTTGCAAGGAAGTGATGGCATGTGCAACTTTGGAGAATCCCTCAATGAATCTCCTATAGTATCCTGCAAGTCCCATAAAAGATCTTACGTTTGTCACATTTCTTAGAGTAGGCCAATTCATAATGGCTTCAATCTTTTCAGGGTCCACAGATATACCCTCCTCTGAGATAATGTGACCCAAATGCTGAATTCTATCTCTATAGAAGTCACACTTGCTCAGTTTTGCATACAACTGGTGCTCCATGAGCAATTGCAATGTCAATCTCAAATGCTCTTCATGTTCTCCCTCATTCTTAGAATAAACAAGAATGTCATCAAGGAAAACAAGAACAAACTTGTCCAAATACCTGCTGAAGACACTATTCATAAGGCACATAAATGTAGCTGGTGCATTTGTGAGACCAAACGGTACCACTACAAACTCATAATGTCCATACCTTGTTCTGAAGGCTGTCTTATGAATGTCTTCATCCTTGATTCTTACCTGATGGTAACCAGACCTCAAGTCGATCTTGGAAAATACCTTTGCTCCTCTCATTTGATCAAAGAGGTCATCAATCCTAGGTAAAGGATATTTATTCTTCACAGTAACCTTGTTCAACTGTCTGTAATCAATACACAACCTGAGTGTATCATCTTTCTTCTTTACAAATAGAACCGGTGCTCCCCAAGGAGACACACTCAGCCGAATATACTTCTTTTCCAACAACTCTTGCAGTTGCATCTTCAACTCTAGCATCTCCGGTGTACTCATCCTGTAGGGTGCCTTGGACACTGGTGCTGCTCCTGGTAGAAGCTCAATTGTGAAATCAATGTCCCTCTTTGGAGGAAGTCCTGGAATCTCATCAGGAAACACATCCCTGAATTCCTGTAAACCTGATAGTCCTCCAACCTAGGAGTTTCATCTCCTGATGTCTCCAAAATATGAGCTGCATACAACTGGCATCCCTTCCTACAGAACTTCTTTAACTGCATTGTTGAAACCTGCCGTACTGAAATCACCTTTGGAATACCTTTCACAACTACTAGGTTCCCTTCTTCATTCATGCATTCGAAAGTCTTATTATAACAGTCAAGCTTCACCCTGTGAGCTTCTAACCAATCCATTCCACTGAGAACATCATAGGAACCAAGCGGTAGAACATTCAGATCTACACACGTGACCAATCCATCCATGACCAATGGACATTTCTCTGCCACTTCACTGACCTTTCTCTTAGTTCCAGTGGCTAGCTGAACTAACCAAGATTTCCTATGCTTTACTTTCTTAAAAGCAAAAATCTCCACTACTCTAGGAGTAATGTAACTGTGAGTGGAACCAAGTTCAATCAAAATAGAAACAGATTGCTCAACAATCTTACCTGCTACTTCAACCACAGTTGACTGGTGATCCGCCTGGCGGTCCTCCAGTGCTGCATAGATCCTAGGGACTACCCTTGCTACTTGACCCACTGTTTCTGCTTCCTGAATGTTATAAGCTAGCCTTGCACTCTCATTCTTGAGTGGACAATTTATGCACATGTGGGGTCCTCCACATTTCCAACATTTAAGTGGTCCTCTATTCTGTTGTGGATCCTTAGGTTTTTCTCCTGTCACTCAAACTGGCTTACTCGCAGCTTAGGATGGCTGCTTCTGCTGATTCCTGAAGTTAGAAGGTCTGAAACCTTTCTTTCTTTGGTCAAAATTCTCGTTCTTCTTATCCTTCCATGCCTTGTGGTAATCAAGTTTACCTTTGCTTTTCTCATAGCAATACTTAGCCTTCCTTATTGCCTCTTCAAGAGTTCTAGGTTCATAAAACTCAATTCTATCTTTGTAAGACTGAGGTAATCCACTTAGAAAACGCCGGACCTTCACTTTTTCATCTCTGATGTACCGGACATACCTCAACAACTCCAAAAACTTATTTGCATATTCTTCCATGGTTCGCTGTCCCAATCTCAGCTCATGGAACTCCTTAATCTTGTCATCATAATACCTGTCAGAGAGGTATTTCTGCTTGAAATACTTCTTGAACTGTTTCCACTTAAGTCTTCTTTCACTGATCCTCTTTACTTGCTTGAAGTGTTCCCACCAAATGGATGCTCTTCCATTCAGATTGAATATGGCAACTCTTGCCTTCATGTTCCCTGAATAATCATGCACTTGAAAGTACTTCTTTATCCCAAGAAGCCAAGCTTCAGCCTCTTGTCCAGTCTTCACCTCACCATCAAATGTAGGAGGTTTAGCCTTCCTAAATTCATCTCGAGAGTGATCCCTATGGTGTCTCTTTCTTTTTCTTTTCTGAGAAGAAGAACTTGAATCCCCGATGGATTCTTCGGAGTCAGATGATCCACTAGAAGTCCTTCTCCTTCTCCTAGTACTGCTCTTACTGCCTTCTAGTCTTGTTGTACATCGTCCAGAGTCTATCTTTCTTTGCAAGTCTGTCAAACTCTGCAACATTGCAGCATTCAACTGATGCTTCTCTTCCTGGGCTTTGATCAAGCTTCTCATGGTGGCTGCAACATCTGACGGTGTCTCTTGGAATCTCCATCCATTAGACTCTATGTCATCATTCCTATTATGGGCATTTTCTCCCATGGCATCACGCGCATGCTCGTAAGAATCCTGAGCATCATGTCCATCATGGGTTCTCATAACTGAACCACCACTTACTTACCAAACTGCACTACCTGGAATACTGCCCTTGAAGGGGACTATGATTCTGCAAACGTGTTAGATGCATAACATTGATATAAACCAGCATTGCTTACCTCCTCCTGGAATAATCATAAAATAACAAGTTTTTTTTCCAAAACATAGAATTTCCTTCATCAAAGAACGACTGTCTCAGGGGCACGACGGGGGTCTCAGCCCTGAAAATCCACTAAAAACAGCTGAAAATCCCACTGAAAAACAGTCGAAATCTGCTGATAAGTCCCATTGAAAAACTCAAAATTTCCCCTATACAAGATCGGGTCTCATCCCAACTAACATTTCGACATTTCGGTGGTCAGTACAACTAACTTCTCCGTTGTTCATTGGCGATCGGATCCACTATCCGAACCTAATCGGTGATGAAACCAGACTATGCGCTGCATCGGCGGTCGGGTGTCTTGTGCATTGGGTGGTTAGTTATCTAGGCAGCCGCAACGATGGACGTTCAATCCACTAACCATCGCCGATCGCTGATGACTCCAGGACTTAGAATTTTTTTTTGAAATTTTCCCCTTTAGTCTTCCTTCTTGCCGCTTGATCGGCTCAATTCTCTTCTTTTCGTCGGTGAAATAGTTCTATCAGCAACCGCAAAGGTGTCCCACCATCTTCGATCTTCCTTTGATCGGTGGCCCAATTTGTTGAGGCATGACCTAATCAGTATTAGCAATCTCTTCTCGTCGGAAGGCTAGTGCTCTAGGCTTCCAAAACGGTGAGCGCACGAGCAACTTTCTGCTTCCGATGGCCGATGTTTTCACTACTTAGAAAAATCTTGAACTTTCTTTACTGCGTCAGTGGCCGGAGGCCCTACTCGTCGGGAGCATAGTGGTCTAGCCATCCGCAATGGCGGCGCTTAATCGGCTAAGTATCGGTGATCCAAACCATTATCTTTCGCCGATCGCCGATGGTCTTCAACACTTAGATGAATTTTTTTCAAAAATCTTTCTCTTCTTCTTTCTGCGAAGCATAACGGTGGTCAGAACCACTAACTGCTATGCGTTGATGAACCCAAGAACTATTTTCTGCCAACGACATCAACTGTCTGAACAGCTAAATTTCGTTGACACCGAAAGTCAATATCGGGCGTTTCTTCCACTACATCGAGCCGGCATTTCGGCGGCCTTCGCCTGATCTTCACCGAAACTGCGGCTCCCACATCCACTAAGTTTCGCCGACGGTCGACAAAAACTTAGAAAAATTTTCCGCAATTTCTTCCAACTGTCCTCCGTCGGGTATGCTTCCACCTAGCTCTCCGCTACATCGAAAGTCCTTCCCACTAAGTGTTCCGATGAACCGACAGTTCAAACATTTAGACAATTTGGTGGAAGTTTTATGTCATAAACTTCTAATCTCTGCTGTGCATAAAGAAATCCTGCCTCTGTCACTGCATCTTCGTGGTCCATTCAGGCCCATGCTGCAACATGAGCTCTGATACCACACTGTAACGTCCCCGACCCTCCGACCGGCGAAGAGGACGCTACCATGGCGTTAACCATCCGGGCTACCAGCCCCATGAACATGTGAATTCATAAAAATGCTGAAACAGAATGCATTGAAGTACAACATACACAGATGCAATTATTTATCATACACAAAGGAAGAAAACATACGTTCCTACAAGCATTCTACATGTTCATCACATTCATTAACAGAAAATATAATTGCGGAAGTAAAATAGACAAGGTTACTTATCTTATAAGAACTCATTCCGCAACCAGCTACATCGCTGCAACGTTCCACCCAACCATAGGCCAGCGTGCTCCTTAATCTCTCAGCAGCGCTACCACCCCCGAGCTGGGCATGATTCTCCAAGGAATAAGGAACAAGCAGGCTTACACATAGCCAAGGATACACACAAAACACAGCCAAGCCAACATGGTCAGGTTTATCAGGCCATCCAGGAGTTAGGGAAAGGCTAAATGCTAAGCTGGTGAGCTCATTATAGGGCTAGGAACACCTACACCAGAACTAGCCTGACTTCTAAGACACCCACACACACCCAACACAAGGAATCAGTCCCTTCTCTGCTACATAGTGCCTCAGGCCCTGCATTCCCTTCCAGTGCTATTCAGGGGTTGTGGAGAAGAAAGCCATCCCTCTAGCTCTGTCTATGTGGTTTCCAAACACACCAGGTTTATCAAGCAAACCAAGCCCCCATCCATGCTCCCAACACAATCCGAAGACCAACCATTGCACACCTGCAATCAATCAGTTGTTACAGCTTAACAGGGAAAATGACTCCAAACAGTGCGGCGGCAGCCCCAAAGCGTAACAACATACACAACCGAAAAACGTGGGGAATAACAGCTCGTTCTGCACAAACGAAGCCATTGGGGAAAACTTACGCAACCCACTCTGGGTATGAAAATGTAGTTTCCCAACCTGTGCGTGAAGAAAACTTGCACCAAACCCCAAAATGTAAAGAAGACAGCAACAATCACAACGTAAGGGAGACCACAGCAACACAGTGAATCTTGAGGAGAATGGCGGCAACCATAACTCACGGGAAGAACAACGGTCCCAATCTCAACATCGAAATGACAGAAAATTACACGGCCATACCAATCTGTAAGGAGATCATTCAGCTGAAAATGTGAATGGTCCTTCATAGGAAAATCATGGGTGAAAGAGCACGGCTCCCAGCTCGCTGTGTGAGTCAAAACCAGGAAAATCTTGTGCGTGAGAATAATGAACAGACAAATGGTTCCTGCGTGAGGATGAACAACTTTGCACATGTGCGTGGATGAACAGACAACGGCGAGAATGCATGGTATTCATCCCTCTGCCCAACATGAGGTTCAATCCGCTGGTGGAGTGTGCGTGTGGGTAAGGACTGACAATCCTGCCACACTCCATTCCCAGCCATAACTGACCCAACTACC
Source organism: Pseudotsuga menziesii (assembly GCA_001517045.1). NCBI lineage: Eukaryota > Viridiplantae > Streptophyta > Pinopsida > Pinales > Pinaceae > Pseudotsuga > Pseudotsuga menziesii. The sequence goes on from LPNX010548894.1 coordinate 231,345, forward strand.
AGCAGTAGTTTTTAATGGTAGTGGTTGGATAAAACAAGGGAAGGTGACACATGGCTTTTCCCCCCCATTGGCCAAGGTTTGACATCCCCCACCCTTATCCTTGTGAAAATCATGCCCTTTTCATTATGGTTGCAGTTATCGTAGCTGGTTGGGTTCATTTAATTAAAGATGTATATTTACATGATGACAAAACTCAATATGTATGCCGCACGCCTCGATATACCATCGGTGACAATTTAAATCTGAAACATAGCATAACCAATCAATGGTGGGGCCTTGGCCTTTAGCTCCGCACCATGATCATTTACAATATATACATCATATACATCTAATGCAACGGGGTCAAAACCGGGGTGTTACACCTGTAGTGTCCTTGGCTTGTAGATGAGCTTCTCCCCTTTTTCCTACTGTTGGTTCTTGTGTGACAATAGTAAGACTTCTTCTCCCTTGTTGTTGGTTCTTGTGTGGGAGCAACTAGGTTTATGTAGCAACATCCTCTTCATGCTTGGTTTTAGGAGATGTTGGAGTGTACTTATCTAAGGAAGTAAATATAAGGTCATGCTTAAATGGAAGGATTAAGGTTTGGGTTGAGAAAGGATGGTAGGGGATGGAAAATAATGATGATGATTATTGTAAGGATAATGATGGGTAATGGTGTGGTCACAGTACGTAATGGTGTTCCCCTTCCCCCAAACTGAAAGATTTGACTACCCTGAAATATAGGAGGAAGTAGGGGAAAAGACTAAAGTGATTTTCCAAAAACAAATCCATAGCATTCAATGAACTTTACTAACAATAAGGGAAAGAAGCATATAGGTACTTCCATATGAATATCATGAAATGTGCAACATCCTCTTGGGAAGCATGAGATCCGATGTGGTCCACAATGATGTAAAAAACTTGCAGGAAAGAGCAGTGTGGAGCTCATAGCATGATGAATTGCAACTTGGATTTGGAGTTGAAAAATGACCTTCTGATGTAGTAGCAAATCTTGAAAACTTTATTTAAAGAACGTGATATAAGACTTTATTTATCACTTATTTGCAAACCTTTTCTGTCAACAAGCTGGTTTTTAGACAAGATCTCTCTGATTGCGCCCAAAGGGTTTTCACAATCAATTTTTTTATATTCCCGATGGATGCCTTCCTGCGAGATGGATTTCAAGCATCTCAAGGTATGATGGTACCTGAGACATATTTTCACCATCAAAATTTATTTGGAAAGGGGGTAGGGAGGTGAGGGAGCTCAACATTGTAAGTGAGCTAAGCTAACTTTATTGTGTGGGTTAGGGATGGATGGAGCAGAAATTCATGGAAGTAATGGAATGGTGGAGGCTGAAGTTAATTTGATGACATTGGTGACATTAATGATGTGCATGAGAAAACGTTATCAACCACATAAGGAAATGAAAGCTTTATTAACTTCAACAAGCATGCATATCAAAATGGGAAGAAGGAAATACATAAGCATACCATGGCGCTAGTGAATGAGCATGATGAATCTTGGGTCTTCTGAAAGGATTATTTATAGAAATCAGGGATGTGGAAATGGGAATGTGGGAATGTAACTTGACCTCTGGAACATTGTTCTTCATATGTCTCATTCTGGATCCATCTGCAATTTTTGATAAAATTTCTTCTTGTTGTTGTATTCTGGCGAGACACTGTTAGATTAGGATTGTAGGAACTTGAGCTTCAAAAGTAGCACATCTCATGATAATTAATACTAATTTTTGGATGTTTGGATGGAATTCCCATCGGCATTAAATTTGGTCTTCATGAATCGCGCATGCATAGATCAATATTCTTTGATCTTCCAAAGACCTGCAAAAAAATTTGACACTTACCTGCAATAAAACGTGAGGTCATGGAAGAAGAGAGGTGATCAGTATCTATTAATAGAAAAAATATTCAATATAAATACAACAAATTCTTATAAAACAAATCCAAGGAATATAAAACAAACAAAAATTATTTTTACCTGTCAGAGACCGGTGGCCAACCTAGACTACCCAACTGTATTTTGTTGATAACTTCTTCGTTTCGTGACCGATTTGAGTGATTCAAAATCCAAATGAAATTGAATTTAAATGGATATCTCTAGTAGAAATGGGTTTTTAAAATCCATTAATATGGCATTCTAAATCTTCCAAATAATATTATGCAAGACAATCTGGTTTGCAATTTCCAGCCTAGACCAACAGTCATTAAATTGAGCATAACTTTTTCGTTTGATGATGGATTGACTCGATTCCAATTGGAGATTAAATTAGGTTCCCATATTTACCTCAAATTAAAACATGGTTTAATTATAATAACAAATTATGGGTCATTTATTCCAATGGACAACCTAGGAGACAGAGTTCTGGGAGTGCTGATTTAAGATAGGCAATTAGTATTTTTGGCATAAATTTATCGTATGTTATCATAATTGAGTGATTCAAATTAAATTGTAAACTATATTCATAGGATAATATTCCTTATAAATAGTTTTAAAAAAATCATGCATTTAGGCACCAAACAATTGATTGTTCGAGCTTTGTTTTTAAGCTTCCTACCCCACACCTAGTCAGTATTTTTACCATATCTTTTTGGTTTGATAACCAATTTGAAAATTTCAAATTGGAATAGAAAATAAATTCAAATGGATACTTTTTCTAGAAACAATTTTTAAAAATGTGTCCATATGGTCTCTCAAAACATGACTGCCCCAACTGTGTTTTTCAGTAAGCCCAATAAGCCAAAATTCCCCAATAGCCAATTTCTCAATGAATGATGATCTAGATGGAAGTGAATGTTTTTAGGGGTATAATTTTAATGTAATACTTCCAAATAAATAAATAAAAAAAAAAAACAATCCAAACCCTGAGTTAACCTACAATTACGTTATTTAAGGTTCCTCGGCTGAGTTATGAATCATCAAAAAATTTGAAAAGTTTGCAAGATATAAATAAATTATTATATGAAAACTTTCAAAAATGTATTTTAATGTTCAATGATGCATTTTTATGACTCGAATGACATATTACATACCCTTTTGAAACTTTTGAGTCTTGTGTACTCCTTCTTCAATGGATTCCTCTTAAATCCTTCAATAGAATCTTCATTCACCAAGCCTTCTTCATGTTTCCAAGCTTTCTATAAAATCCAAATTAGTAATATGTGTGGCTCTTACTGCACCACATAATCATCCTCTTGAATATTTAACTTTATTCATGAAAATAGAAGACATACACAAATCTACTGCTATTGCAAAAATTATTAACATGGTCCAAATTCGCAGAGACTTGTGCTGGGCTATTACACTATAGTAATGCTACGATGAGGTCATATTTGCCTCTTACATGTCTCTACACGTCCGTCATTCAACAAAAACATATGCATATATGAATGAAAAACAAATAGCTCACTACCAAAAGAAAATTTACTCAAAAAAAGAGGAAAACTTCTCACACAAAAATAATTACGTCAACCAAGTAAGGGGTTACAATGATTGTGGTAACACCCCGGCAACGGCGCCAAAATGACAGGATTTTTAATTTCCTTCTAATTCCTTAGAAAACAACTAAGAAGTGTGCATTAATTGTAAACCCAGGGTTCGTTGAGAACTTGCAAGTTACAGTGCACTGTATGTACAAGCCACAATTTCCTCTTACATTGGTTTATCTATTGTGAAGTTATAGTTCAATAACCCTACTTACAAACAGTGGTATGAACGGTTACATAATCTTGGAAAGGAACTAGCCAACTAAACAACTACTAAAACTAAGTTGCAGGAAAGTAAATCACATGCCAGGAAAGTAAATTTACACTTTACTGGAAAGTAAATACTAAAACTAACATACTTTGCATGAAAAGTAAATTCTAAAACTAATTCACACTTTGTGGAAAAAGAAAATTGTAAACTAATTCACACGTTGTGGAAAAAGTAAATCCTAAACTAAATCACACTGTGCAGGAAAAGTAAATTCTAAGAGTACGTTGACACTGTGTAGGAAAATAAATTCTAAATCTACGTTCACACCACACTTAACAGAAAAGTAAATTGCATAAATAAAATCTAAAAGCTATCCTTTCCAAATAAGAATTATTGTTTATGATCCAATGTAGTAAATAACATTATTGCATTAAGCACATTCATTACATTCATAAATTGTAAAAGAAACTTCTCAATCACTAATGTACATATTAAAAGCACATTGCGGAAATAAACTACATAATGAGAAAAGCAAAATTAGCTAATTGAAACAAAGCAAGAAATTATAGCTACATGATCATAACATAAATAAAATCACATTACAAAAAGAAAATGATAAAAATAAGGCTATATGGAATTAAGATGAAATTGAAGTTATTCCTTCATTATTTGGATTAATGCTCTAAGAGTCCTCCCTTTGGAATGGAGAATGAGCTCTTATTTATAAATTTGTTCTCCATAACAAATAATAAATGAGGATACAAAATATCCTCAACAATTTCCTAAAATTTGGATCTCAAAAACTAATTCAAAACTAGTTCCAAGATCTGTGTTAACTACATGCTATTTAGAATATCTTTGAAGTCAAATTTGAATTTAAGGAGAGGCTATAATAAAATAGTCAAAACTCATCCCAAGTGTCTCCTAACAACTTTTGACTTCTTAGGTCCATCATATATTTGATAGAGATCTTCAAATATTTGTGGATAAGCCAAATATGCACTCATATCCACCTCCAATTACCAACTTTAATTTAACATCATGATTTGAGACATATAAGAATAATAGAAATGATGGATTTATAAAAATCTATTGCTCCTAATGAATATATTTCTCCAAAGTTGTCAAAACCCCAAATTTTCACAAAAATTTAAAATTTTGAAATAACATGAATTGTTGAGACTGCAGTTTATTAACAGTTAATGGTTAGCAAAAAGAGAAACAGTTAATAGATTAATTTTCATAAACGCAAATATGTTGACTCAGCAGTTTTCTTATTAACATGATCTTAAGTTTATCTTGCACATAAATTATATATTTGGTTTACTGATGAGTTCTGTTTATGACAGTAGGTGGAATCTGACTTTGAATTCTGGGGCTTACTTAGAATTTATGCTAATGCAGATGGATTATTTGTTCTTACATGTTTACAGGTATAAATGACCGAGTATCATCTTTAAATTCATAAAGCATCCTGCAATATTTCTATTTGCAATTAATAAGCTTAGATTATAAGTTGTTGTAATTCAACCTACTTCCGTAAGGTAACACAGTTTGTTTTCTTCTGTTGCTATTGAAAACGAAGTTCAGATGATTGTATTTCTTCCTGTAGAGTATGTAGCGACAGTACTACTTCCTTTAGTCCTGAACAGTTTATTTTATCTGCTTGATATTCTTTATTTTCAAAAATGCATACCCTAGCAATTCTATATTATATTTCTTGTATTAGGTTCTATCTAAGAACAACTTCCAGGGTTAGTGTGTTTTCTTATCGAGCCAATCCTTTCGTCTTATGTTAACCTTAGTAATTTGGTAAGAATGTAAAACTATACTCCAAGTAATGAGAAACTGCCACAACGTCTAAGATAAGATCTCCTAGATCTGTATTAAGTAAAAGAGTTCATAGGAAAACTGTTCTTATATTTCACTATGCTATTACATAGTTTGCTATCAAAACCTTGCTAGTTTCTAAGGTTTAAAATTGTGCATAAACTATTTGTTTATCAACATAAAAGGTTTTATTAGTGTTACATTTGCATAATACTTACGATCCTAACCCAAAGGACACTATACAAATTACACAAGTTGAAAGCTGTGTAATTATTTGCATCACCATGAAAAGAACTGGAACTAAAAGATAGCTATTCTTACACTATTCATTAAACTGTTTATGAGTCAATGACTTCATAATTTATCCTAAATACTATAGGTAACAACTTAGTTATTACACCCTATTTCACAATGATGATATTACTATAAGCTTTAATGGTTTGTAATTATTCAAAAAGAGTTAATACTCACTTATATACTGTGCATATACTAACGATAACATTAATATAATTTCGTAATGTCTCCCCACAATACTCATTAGTATAGCTTGCTATGTAAAAAGAGACATAATCCTCACTAGCTTTCACTAGCGATATTTCATAACCTTGGTTATTGATAAGTTATATAATGTATTTCTTTTGGTTTATGAGGCTAAGGTTTATGGTATGTATTAGTCAACGTTATGATAACGTTGCAAATCCACTCCAATGGCAAGCTATGCACCAACGTTTAAACTATTATTGTAATATGTGAATCCCATGCAAACTATAGCGATCATACGTTATTTGATGAAATCATTGGGTGATTAAATGATTGTTATGAAAACGCAGGTGACTATGGAAAGTCGACCCACTACATGATTTTATTGATGCAGCCACGTGGAGAATCCTTGGCCATGCACTGGCTACATAAATATTTTTTAACCTAACCCTTGGCTCATTCGATCTCCGTCATTTGCGTTGGCCGTGTGGGCTGCTCTGCAAGCTCCCATGGCGGCCATGAGCTGCAGATAGCTACAGAGGCTCCAACGCTGGCTTTTAATGTGGCTTATTCCCTTGAGCTAGATTCCATTGCTCGCCTCCTCTGTGATTTCTTTACTTCGCTCAGAGTTTACTGCCTTCCTTATGCATGGCTTTACGGCCACTTGAAAACTCCTTTCTGCTCCTCTGTCGTGGTCTGTCGTTGGTGAAAGCTTGAGCTTAATGTATGTTATTGCAACGCTCCTTTGTCGTAAGGTTTAGTTTTCCTACTTGTATGCTAGTGACAGTTCGGCTCCATGCTTGCAGACTCCTTACAGCCATTGCTCAGGCTTACCCACACCTCTGCTGATAGTTGTGAAAAACACTAGAGTCCCGTCGTCTCCATCCTCGGTGAGCATGAGGGTTTGGCTCCTTTTGGTGTTAGTCGTGGTGTTACTGTTCGTCCGGGGCTCCTTCGTTTTCACTTCCAGTTAGGGTGAGTAAAATAAAATTAAGAGCTATTACTATTTATTGTTCTACTTTGCATAAGGGTTTCTGAATTTTAATAACTTTAGTTCTCATAATGCAGGTTGGCTCGTCTCCAAGGTTGGTCGTTGTGCTGTTTAAAAAGGCTCCACGAAACGTTCACGGTAAGCTCCGGTTTTGAAAATGGTTTCCCATGCTTGTACAGACTCTTGCGGTTGGAGAAGGTCTCAGTCGTGTTGCACCCAGTATTGGGTTGCTATCCTTCGTTTTTATAAATTTTAATTTGAATTAAACCCTTGTTGTTTGCAAGGTGACTTCGGTTTTAAACTATGTCTTGTAAAGCTCTCCTCTCGTAATAGGGTTGAACTTACAGTTTCTAAAAAATTTGTTAATATTGTTCATACTCCATACAAGATATGGATATTCGGCTTTTTTGCTGAGTTTCTTTTTTTTGTACATTGGTAAATTTTTGACTTCCAATCAGCCTTCAGGCTCGTTATTATAATGTAATTATCTTAAGACAATTTGTCTGTAAGTTAAATTTGTTCTCCTTTATGTTTTTGTATTTTATCTCTGTGTAAATGAATTTAAATTGTTCTTTTAATGGTTATATAATAAGAACTAAGTTTACTGCTTATCTTGGGTTACTACTGTAATGGTTTTGTATATTTTAAAGAAAACTGAGTAATTTCAGCTCAGAATTACGAGCTAGGGTTTTAACCCTATTTAACTTGTGAAAAGATATTTTCTGTATTGTTAATAAATAGATTAGATTATTGTTAATAGAATTTTAAACCATTTCAGTACTCAAGGATTTTTAGGTTAGGGTTTAATGAATTAAACTCTGGTTTTTACTTTAAGATTTCTTCATTTTGTTTAAAGAATTATTAATTATAAACGATATTATTTATGTAATATTATTATTTGTATATAATATAAATACTTCAGCTTGTATTAGTGTAACAGTTTATTGCTTATACTTGTACATAAAATCCAACCACTAGATTATGACTTAGTTGTTTTTATTAGAACAAGGGTATTATTAAACGAGGGTTTGACCCTATAGTTCTCTTTTGCATAAAGATAAACCTGTTAGTATTTGCAGTATAGTTCTTACTTAGATATGCAATGTTATTTTATTAAGTTCTTAATGATTTTCTGAATTGTTATCTAGGGTTTTAGTAGGATTACTCATAAACATTAATTTAGTAATGAGTCTGTTTTTTTTAAATAAAAGAATAATTCTTTTCCAAAAACCCTTTCGATTTATAGTAACTAATTCTCTTAGTTAGTTAACAATATAATTAATTAAACTAAGTATTTATATTTTCTATTTTAATACCATAATTAATTTCATATCACTATCCTGAGTTAGTAGTATCTGTTAGTTTTTAAACTATTATGAATTCTAGTAAACTAGATACGGTATATGATACCTTTGTTTGAACTGAAAGTAAACAAGTAGTTTAGCTTTATTTCTTCTACTGCATAAGCAACAGGTTAGTAAGTATGATACAAGGAAAATAAACATGTGACATAGCACAGATTAACATCTTGCATAATTTAAATTCGATAAAAAGAATAAGATATTGTGTATAGCATAATCTATTTCCTATTAGAGTATTTATAAAGAAGATACTTCTACTTGTGCTGAGTTATTTCTATTTCTTTTTCTAATGTACTTACCTACATAATCTGGTTAACAAGAACAGATTATTGTTCTTTGTTGATAATAGTCTTCATACAGAAATAAGTTACGTTGATATAATGAAATGCATAATACATCTACTCATTTCAGATTCCTATCATATCTTCATCTATTTTAAACACACTGCATGTGCTAGAGTACGGTCTGGTGTATTCCAGACGGGGAAAAACACAGGTAGGATTATTTCATCCAATTGCATATTCAATATTCAAATAACTAAAAGATTACAAGCTCTAATAGTTGACTACAAAACATGTAAATCATTCATTATTCATTCATTCTCATATATAAACTTTTAACACAACAAATAAAAGACTGTAGAACCTGTTTAAAGCTGGATGACAACAGCATTGGGAGGCCATTCCTCCTTACCAACTCCTGGAGAGCGCTCAAACAGCGTCTTCTCAGGACCCCCGAGCCTGTTCCTGGTCTCCTTGGTTGAGAACTGGTGGAGCAAGCAACAAAATACTAGTCCAATGACTCAGTACTAACTCTGCACTCAGCAGCAAGATCCTTCAGTTGAATAGCTGTACTAGATCACTTTCTACAATTTACCCCTCAAACACATTCCACAAATTCCCATCCTAATGAAATCCTCTGAAGTACATTCACCTGAATGGTTCTCTTCTTGGAATGAGCAGCCTCAGCTCTCTTCAATGGGCTTTTTTATTAATATTGCCTAGATCTTTTTGGGTTAGTTGTCATTAATTGAGCCACCTGCTCTGATCCCACTTTCTTGGGGGATCATGACCCCAAATGTAGGGACGTTGCCACCTGCAACATTGGAAGTGTTTGAGGATGCTGCCACTTGTCTGTTTGCTCTCCACCCGGTCTCCTCCACCAACTTGACCAGTAAACACTCTTTTAACAACTCTCCCAAGCTGTTGTCTCCACTTTTATTTATTTATAATTTAAATATTCAGAATTACATTCACAACCTTGACTCTGCTGAGTCATCATTTACAACTTAGCATAAAATTTAACATATTGTCTTGGAATAAAATCAAATAAGATAATATTATTTTGCAAAATTGGGGCATGTGACATGGTGGTTGAAGGTAGATTTGAATTACTGGCTTTCTGAAGCTTTTGTAAGAGTTTCTGCAGGTAGTAGGTTCTATAGAGGTTCTACAGCAGGTAGGTTCTATAAAGGTTTTGTAGCTACCTATAGGGTTTCTACAATTGCATACAAAGTTTCTGCAGCTACCTGTAGAGTTTCGACAACTGCATGTGGATTTTATGCAGTTGCATGTATGGTTTTCGTAGCTACCTATAGAGTTTATTGCAGCTGCTACAGAACTCCCTCAAATATATTGTAGTTTCTTCCAACAAATGATTTAATATTCAAAGTAAATACATAGTACACTAATTTCCTCAATGTTAGTCAAAAATCAAATGATATACTAAGACATGTAATAGAAAAATAACTTGAGCATACAAACTCGTATATGAGCATAAGAGCGGATTAGTGCATGAATATGAATAAGAAAAAATGATTATGCATACGATGAAATGATGATAAAAATATGTCAAATCCAAGGCTCGTCATGCACAACAAAATATTAAAGGCATTCCTTGAAACTAAGCACGACACACTGGTGACTTGGGTAGCATTTGATGCAGAAAAGGAGCAATGATATAACTCTTTTTTTTTAACAAAAACTGTAAAATAATGTATATTAAAGGGGTTGTGCACAGCCATTTAGTACAAAAATATAGCAGCAAGAAGATGATAGTTGGAAAAGAGAGTCTGAAACAAAAGTAGGCCAAAGGGAGGGCCTTCTAGTGCTATTATAGTAGTTCCTATTCTGAATTATAATAGTAGTAGTGTAAATTCGAACAAATTGTTGATTTAAAACTATACAAAAAACATGTACTAGGTGGAGGTCATTTGGGTTTGCCTAGAAACCCCACAGGTTGGGTGACATAATCTTCATCCTTTTTTTGAGCGACTTTTCCATGATTATCTTGAACGTGACTGTCTTGGTTCAACTGCAACAATTTCTAAAGGTCTTCCTTGATGCAGTTGATCGTACCCATCATCTCTTTTAGGTCTCTGTCATGATCATCAAATCGTGAATCATGGAAAGTGGTCTGATAGGATACATAGTGCACATCATCCACCAATTTCTTGACATCTTTTGTTGTTTCCCTATTATCAATAACTCCAACAGCCACAAAGTTTACCAAACATTGGATGTTTATCTTCAAATCATAAAAACCTTAACGCTGCGTTGAACCGGGCCCATGCCTCTACGCTCCATGCCAACGAAAGGGGGAAGATTGATGCTGCGTAAATTATGAAAAAACTCGTGAGGAAAAGTAGTAGACCTGTCCACAATTCCACCTACGAGTGGAAGAGAGACAACACCCTCTACAGGAACCACAAATTTCTGAGTGGTCTCGTGAGGTGAAACAATAGGTCTATCCACTATGTCACCAAATATTAGCAGAGAGGGGGAGCCTTATGCTCGAGCCACAAAGGAAATAAGTGCAGCCTCAGGGCGCACTAGCAGAGAGGAGAATTGGTTCACAAACTCTTCAATGGAAGAATCTAAACTCATAGTAAAGGTAGGTCAAGAGAATCTCAGAAACGGGAAAAACATGGAAAGAGACCACCCAAATGGATGTCGAGAGAGATACTGCAAAGAGGACTGTAACTTGGCACCAGGAGAGAACTCGAAACCAGTGGGAAAGATATGGATAAGTGGAGAAGGAAGGCAGAGGGTATTCAAATCCCTTCTGAAGGCCATTACGCATGTGAGAGGATAGGCAAAAGCATGGGAGCAGAACACTAAATGAAGGAGGAGAAGGACAAAATTTAAGAGGAGGGATAGGTTGTAATGGAGGAAGGGTGAGGGAATCCACGCATCCAAGCATGGGCTACACAGGCTGCCAAGAGGAAGCACTATAACCAAAGCCAAGGAAATCGAGAGAATTGACAAATTAAGGCCAAATGATGGAGAAGGGGAAGGCCCTTGGAGAGACTTAGGGAATAGGTTTAAAACAAACCTCTGAATCATTAAAAGAGATGGAACTTTGGGGGAGGGAGGTGCCTCTATTTTCCAAATTATCAGCCTTTTCATTATTCACTCTTAATATGTGGTAGTAGGAAATTCCAGGGGGAAGAGGTAGATAAGTGATCTTGTCGTGATACCTCCTGCATTTTACGGATCCTTCTGAATAACCTATTCGCATCTTGAGGATAACATGGCGAGAATCCCCAAAAACTAGTAGGCTTGAGATGGTTCCTCGATCCACCATTTCCAGTCCTTGAAGAAGAGAAAACCACTCGGCCTCATTGTTGGTCTTGTGTCCCAATCCCCATGCAAAGGTATTTACTGTTTGTCCTCTAGGGTCAAGGATGACCCCTCCCGCACCTGCCTCCCCTGATATAACTCTTTAATGTAGGAGGCATTAACAGATTCACCATCATGATTGGAAGAGAAACTAATTAAAGGATTAAAGCTCATAAATCATGGTTAAAATCCTATGGAAATACTATGACACAACATCGAGAAGACTCAAAATTGGGGCTTTGTTCAAGTGCGACGCAACTAACATTGCTTCCACAAACAAAAATGAAGATCTAAATTACTTCCTTGTGCTTTCTTTTTTATTATTATAATTTTTTTTTTTTTGTCTTTTTCATATTAAAAAAAGCTACAAAATAATTAAATGTTGGTATATTACATTAGCATAAACGAGTGTCAGAAGACGTGCAACTATGTTCCAAGCGCATGGAACAAACCTATCCAAAACAAAATTCAAAAAAGTGTTGGGTAAGAGGTGGATACTCATCAGCATGTTTCTTCCAAAAATATGGTTGATAATGCAATTAATGAGAAACATAATGAATGCTATGGACATAGGTGTTCTAGTAGCAGTGAGCAAATGCAAATGTATAATGAACAAAACTAGGAGCCTTATAGGGAATGGCCATACATAAATGAGAAAAAGAGGCATGAGGCTTCTTCTTAAAGTAATTGTAAAACTAAAAATAAACCCCATCCTATGAGGAAAGCTCAACTTGGGCACCAAAATGGAAAGAGGGTAGTGACTGCAGTGTCCCATGTTAGGTAGGCTCTTTTGCCGAATTGGTGCGAAATGTAGATTAAAATCGTTGATGCACCAATATCCAATATATTTGACCCTATGGGAAATTTGGGTGGAAATTTTTTTAATTACATCCTAATAGAGGAAAAATCTAAACCTGTGCAATATCTTAAATATACCTAACTGAATCAAATAACATGCAGAGCATGATCCCTGTTTGGTCACCAATATGTCACCTTTTTCACCATCTACAATTGACCATTTTGGCATCATCTTTTCACCCATTTACTACCATATCCTCCATAATCCTTCGTAAATGTGTTGATTGAGGATGCAGGAGAGGTCGAGGTCTGATGAGGAAGGATGGCGTAGGGTTTGGCAGCGTTTGATAGCGATGGCAGTGGTTGACAGGTAGTGGGCACGGACGCCCAAGGCCTCTAGCACTCGCTAGAGGTTTGCCATGCCTTTACGCTTCTTTTCTATTAAAAAACTGTGTGCCCTAGGTTACGTGCCGTGAGCTCTTGTTGATTTTGCTGGATTTGGATGAAGATAACCCGTGATGGTGGTTGGGTATTGGGGTTTGCTAGGTTTTTGAGGGTTTCATTGACTGCAAACGGTTTCATTCTTGGCATTAATGGAGGATTTGGAGGAGCTAGACTACTCTAGTGACAGGTTGGAGAGTTCTGACATTCGGGAGGTGCCAGGTGGAGGGATGATGGAGCAGCTGGTGGATATCCCAAGACTGGGCCAGGACGTGGTGGGATCGGCAAGTTTGGTGACTTTAGGGTTGGGAACCGTTTCTTCTCCGTCTGACTTCCTTGTTTTCTCGCCGGAACTCTTAACAGCTGTCACCCAGGAGGAGTCTACTATTCAGCGGTCGGAAGTTTGGTTGGGATCATCGAACTGGAGGGAAGCGGGCATTTTCTCTTCACGGATTCCAGAATTTCAAGTAGCAGTTTCTCAGGAAGGTTTCGGAGCTGTGAAGGGTAACGCATCGGGGACTGATGATGGGGAGGTCAGTCAGGTCTTGCAGGGAAAGGTTTCTAGCAGAGAGACCTCGGATGATGAGTGGAGGATGCCGCTGGATGTAGCTGAACAGAGAGGTTTTGGGTCTCCGAGAAGGGACCTCTTTGGAGGAGGTTCAGGGGTTTTTGGTGATTTAAATGGGAGGCAAGCTGTGGACAGTGGAGCATCAAAGAAGACAAGAAATAATTGGATAAAAAAGAAGCAGCTCCGGAATTACGCAGTCGGTGAGGATATAGCCTGGGACAGCGTTCTGCAGATGGCAAAGTGTACTTTGGTGGGGAGGGTTTTGGGAAGGAATTTTGCGAAAAAAACCATTTCTGATTGGGCTGCGACGTCTTGGGGAGCACAGTGTGGCTACGTCCCAGAGGTAGAGATGTTAACTAGAGGATGGTTCGCGGTCACTTTGGAGAAGGAGGAGGATTTAAGGTGGATACAGAATAAGAGCTAGCATATTGACCATTCACCTGTTCTTCTGAAACCCTGGAGTCCTATGTTTGATGCCAGCAAAGAGAGGGTGGATGTCTTACCTATTTGGGTGAGAATTCCTGCACTCCCATTACATTTATGGGATTTGTATCACCTCAGACGGATAGGTGATATTATTGGGACTTTTCTAGAGGCGGATCTCTCATTCCACGAAACAAAGGAGAAGAAGGTCGCGAGGATCTTGGTAAACATAAACCTCAGGGAGGGTCTGGCAGAGTCGATTAATTTGGAATGGGGTCCGGAGATCATACCTCAGTTACTGGATTATGAGAATGTTCCCTTCCGATGTAGAAGATGCCATGTCTATGGGCATCCGGTTTCGGCATGCACTCTGTCGGGGCAGTCTTTGAACGGTAGAAGGCGAAAAGATCTTGTGGCTGGGCGTAAGGGATCTAGGGAGAAGGTCGATGGTTCCTCTGGTTCGGCCCAAACATCTGCGGATGCATTGGGCAGTGATCCATCTTCAGAAGAGATGCATTTCCATGAGGAATTGTTGGACGATGGGGTAAAAGATGCGATGGTACAGGATACTCTTCCGGTATTTGGGTCGGCTCCTGGGGAACCCTCAGGCCCTGGTACTCCCTCTTTTCCCATTTTGTCAAATGTTAACTTGTTTTTGAACAATGTTTCTTTTCTTGGTTTCGACTGGATAGAAGGCCTGAGAAAGCTCTCCCTTTCGAGCCTTTTTGGAACCCCTCTGTCTTTGCCTACACCTCATGTCTTTGCTGATACCTTCCCGGGGACGGCCTCACAATATTCTATTGCTTCTGTTGCTGTTGAGCCAGTCAATATGCCTGCTATGGACGAACCATCCTCTGTTGTTTTGGAACCAGACCCTGTCTCTCTTCCCGAAGATTCCTGTCCCTCCCCACCAGACTCTACGGATTCGGGATATTTTTTAAGATCTTGTCAAAAGCCTTCGTCTGGGTTGGGAAAAAACCCATCGCCGGTGAGAAGAGGCCAGGGCAGAAAAACAAATCTCTTTAAGGCTCAGTCCAGAGCAAGGGAAGATCTTTTGGGAGGCAAACAAATTTCGATTGAAAAGGCCCTTAGAGCGGAGAAGGCCAAGAAGAAACGTCGCCAATGAAGATCTTGTCTTTTAACTGTCGGGGGCTGGCTGGGCCTGGCAAGAAATCAGCCTTCATCAGGGTTCTTACTCTTGAACGCACGGATGTGATCTTGCTACAAGAGACTTTAGGAGTAGGAGAGGTGATATGGGAACGACTGGAAAGTTGGATTCCAGGTTGGTCCTTTTTTACTTTGGATGCTAGAGGGCGTTCCGGGGGCTTGGCGGTGGGATGGAAAAATAGTAGTGTTAAGTTGATTAATGCCTTGGGTACAGAGGCTGTGCTGGGTATTGAGGTGTTTGCAGCAAATTTGGGGATTTCCCTCAATGTGGTAAATGTCTACTAGTCTTACCTTAATAGAGTTCCCTTTTGGGATTCCCTCCTACAAAACCCTTTGGTGAGTGGAGACAAACTTGTTCTGGGTGGAGATTTAAACTTCTCGTTGGGGCACAATGAGGTTTGGGGGCCTCATGCCCAGGTGGACTCTCTGGCGGGTTTTTTGGTTCAGAAACTGATGGAGAAGGGCTTGCTGGACATTGAGCCTGTCAAATTAAAACCAACCTGGAGGAACAACCGAAGTGGGCATGCGAGGGTGGCGAAACGAATTGATCGTTTCTTTGCAGCTGAGCAGCTGGTGGATAGATTTTTCATGGTTAGACAATGGGTGGGCAGCGGGGGTTCATCAGACCATTTTCCTATATTCTTTGAAATCAAGAGGGGGCCTATCAATCCTCCGAGCCCTTTAAAATTCAATAAGTCTTGGCTACAGGACGAGACCTTCAAAACCCTTTTCCTCTCTCACTGGAACCCTTTTGAAGGGGCAAATGATAGATCGGCTGCTATCCAGTTTGCAGACAATATCAAAAGACTTAAAGTGCATATCAAAGAGTGGTCAATCGCAAAAAGGAACAGAGATGATGCCAAGTTGAAGTCTATAGAAGCAGAACTGTTGTTGATATACGAAGGAGAAGGAGGTGGGTTCTCTACTATAGATTCCAAGGAGGCATTGACAAGGCTGGAGGGCAGACGTAATACCCTGCTGTTAGAAAAGGAGGAAGCATGGAGACTCAAAAGCAGGGCTATCTGGCTGGAATGCAGGGATGATAACACAAAAAAATTTCATGCCTATGCCCGAGGAAGGAAGGTGGTAAATACTATTTGGAGTTTACAGGATGAGGAGGGTACTCATGTAGCTTTTGAAGCTAAGGCCAGGTGCAGGGTCAATCATTTTCAAAATTTATTCAAAGCACCTCCACAGGCTTCAATCGAAGAGGTTATTAGATTATCTCAAATGTTCCCCCGTTTTGTGGATGAGGAGGAAAATAGGGATCTTGTGAAGGCATTAACGGAAGAAGAACTCAAGGAGGTAATGGGAAGTTTTCAGAAAGATAAAAGTCCAGGGCCAGATGGGTGGACAATTGATTTTTTCCTGGGCCTCTTTGATAATCTGGGGAGGGACCTATTGCAGGTGGTAGAGGATTCAAGGTTGGCTGGTTGGATTCCGGCTAGCTTCAACTCCACTTTTATTGCTCTCATCCCAAAGTATGATAATGCTACCTCACTTAATGACTTCAGGCCGATCTCCCTGTGTAATTGTGTTTATAAGATTATATCAAAAGTAATTGCACTAAGATTGAAAACAATCCTTTCAGCACATGTCTCAGCTGAACAGTTTGGGTTCTTGGGAGGGCGCCAGATACATGAGGCAATAGGGGTAGCACAGGAAGGTATTCACAGTTTAAAAACCAGAAGGCTGAAGGGGGCTATTCTAAAAATTGACCTTTCCAAGGCTTATGACAGAGTTAGTTGGCTTTATTTGAGGTTGCTTCTAACCCATCTTGGTTTTGGCATCACTTTTATTCGTTGGATTATGTCTTGTATAACTACTGTCTCTTTTTCGGTGCTGATCAATGGAGCGGCCTCGCCTTTTTTTCATGCGGAGAGAGGGCTAAGACAAGGGTGCCCCTTGTCTCCACTCCTTTTTCTTCTTTTTGCTGAAGGACTTAGCAGGGCTATCAGAGCAGCTAGAGCAGAGGGCCGTTTCTCTGGGATACATTTAGCTCCAAATTTAAATATTACACATCTACTCTTTGTGGATGATGTGTTGATCTTCTGCTCTGGCGTCAGAAGAGAGACCCGAGTCTTGCAGGAGATTTTAGAACTCTTCTCAAAGGCTACAGGAATGGAGATAAATTATGAGAAATCTTCTTGGACTACCCACTTGTTAAGACCGGAAGAGGAGGCTGAACTTTCGAGGATCTTTCCTTTTCCCATAGCTGGATTGGATGAAGGGCTCAAATATCTTGGTTTTTATCTGAAAGCAAACCTTTATCGGAAACAGGACTGGATCTGGTTGGTTGGGAAGGTTGAAAAACGGTTAAAGGTCTGGTGTCACAAGTGGTTGTCTCGTGCAGGTAGGCTTGTTTTAGTTAAAGCTGTGCTGGAGGCTATTCTGGTATATTGGATGGCCCTCTCCTGGATTCCGAAAGGGATTCTTGAAAGGATTAGGAGGATTTGCTTCAGATTTTTATGGAGTGGAAAAAAGGAAGATCAGACTACTCCTTGGGTTAATTGGAGAAGGATTGCAGTCTCAAAAGAATTACGAGGATGGGGGCTAAAGGACATATTCCTATTCTCAAAAGCCTTGGCTGCTAAGGGTGGTTGGAGAATGGTGAAGTCTAGCAGTTTGTGGACGCGGGTGATTATACAGAAATATCTCCCTGGGGAGAGGCTGGTGGATTGGATCAGAAATCCTAGGAAATCACATACAGGGGGATCGGTGATATGGAAGGCGATCGTTAAATCTTTTAATCTGATCGAAAATAATCTTACTTGGGATGTTGGAAATGGGGAAAGTGTTATGATTGGTAGGGATCCCTGGTTGGGCTGCACTCAGCAACATCTTCTTCCACTTGATGTTATTGAGGCTCTCGGCCATGTAGGGATCATAACTTTAAATCTTCTTGCTGTTCCAAGGCCAGCTGAACCGTGGATTCAATTTTGGAGAAGGGCTAACTCCTTAGGGCTGGGGGAGAGGGAGATTGGATTTACGGAGAATTACATCAGGGAACTGGACAGGGCCCATATTATTCTGTCAGAACATGAGGATTCATTGGTGTGGGATGCTGACCCGGGGGGTGCTTATACTCCTAAGGTAGGGTGCTTATTCTTAAGTGCAGGGGTGGAATTAAGGGAAGAATTCTGGTGGTGGAGGCCATTGTGGAAGCTTAAGTGCCCAGCTAAAACAAAGCTGTTCATGTGGTGTGTTTTAAATAACAAGGTACCTACCTGGGATGTGCTACAGAAGCGAACTTTTCAAGGGCCGGGCTGGGGTGTGATGTGTAAACGGGAGTTGGAAACCACACATCATCTGTTCTATATATGCAGTTTCTCTTCTGTGGTTTGGAGGGAAGTTTCCACTTTGGTTGGTTTCAATTGTCAATGGGAAGGGGACTCTATTGGGGCAGCATGGGAATCCTGGTGGAGGAGGACACCTCAAAAACACCTTAAATATTTACCTTTGCTAGTCATCTGGGGGATATGGCTAGCTCGAAATAAGGCAATTTTTAAAGATATTCCAAGTTTACCGACTATCATAGGGACTTTGCTTTGGGTTTCTACAAATCTCTTCCTGTCCATTTAAGGGCTGCACGAGATCGAAGGCATTTAGAAGTGGCTTTAGACTGAACCAAGCCGTGGGCTTTTTTCGATGGGGCAGCACAAAACAACCTGTGTGGAGGAGGTGCAGTTCTTTACCTTGCTGAGTCACATGTCTTCGTTTTGTCTATGGGACTTGGGGGGGGAACAAATAATTATGCAGAGTTAATGAGCCTCAAATTCCTTCTGATGTTTGCATTAGAAAAAGGATGCACTAGATTAAATTTCCTGGGAGACGCTTTGAATGTTATAAACTGGATAAATCAGACTCAAGAATGCAGGCATCTGAGACTTTCTCATATTATTTACTCCATCCGGCAGCTCCTTCAGCGTCTTGACTCTTTTACATGCAGGCATGTGTACAGGGAAAACAACAAGGAAGCAGACAAAGCATCAAAGGATGGGCTCAGGTTGGCAGAAGGTTTTTGGACAGTGAAAGAAATACATGATGGCAGACTGTAGGATTTTTATCACAGGCCATATATGGAACTCTTTTGAAACTCGACAGGCTATCCTTTGTCTATATTTTGACAGTATGCAGGTCATTATATATGTTTTAAGAACTGTAATCAATATCTTTTACAGTGGTAAGGAGTTATGCCTCCGATCATAGTCTTGTTGGAAAGCATTTCTGTATTTACTTATGTTTTTAAAGAAAGCAGCGTTGTAAGCACGAACAGTAAACGATATAAGTTATGAGTGCGATCAGTCTCTTTGGATCGCAACTATGTATGCACATAGGCTCTAATTATAGAAGGTAGTGCAGTAGCACGAACAGCAAAAGACGGAATTTTTTTGTTATGTTGACATATGTACAGAGCCTTGTACTGATCATAAAATTTCTGAAACAGCATCTGTGTATGCTCTTTTTTGAATCTTTTAACAGAAGACCATAGAGTCTCTCGAATGGAACCAATTTTTGGTGGACCAGAATTCACGCTTCAGTGAATATTCAGAATGTAATTTTGATCTCGAAAGATGAATGAAATTACGCTTTTTTTTCTTGGAAAAAAATCCTTCGTAAATGTGCCTTGCCAAACTTATAAGTGATTAATAGTTAATTATTCTTAATTTCCTTCATTTTTAGTGAATTATATAGGAGTATGGTGGATTTACTGATGATGGTTGAGTTTCTGCAGCAACTATCCTAATCCTGCAACAATTTTCCTTATCCTGCAGCAACATGATCCTTTTCACCATCATTGTTCCTCACACTCCTACATGTCCAATGGAAAAAAGAATGCACGGGCATGATATATGGATGTGTCTTGATGGTAATATGTCCATTAGTTCATGCCTGATTCTCATATGTCATCTCTTGTTCATGGTCAACTAATCCTGTAGCAACTATCCTGGTCCTATAGCAACATAGTTACAACACCATCATTATTTATCATGCTTCAATGTGTCTAATGGACAAACAAACTCATGGAAATGGCGGATGGATGTATTCATATGGTCACATGTTCATTAGATCATGCCCATATCACACGTGTGAACCTTCAATCATTTGGTCAATGAATGGTTTAAATTTGTAACTCTTTTCAAACAACCAACTTGTGGCACAATTTACGAGGTGATTAAGATGAATCTAGAAAAACTAAAACATTGGTTTGTTCACGTTACAATAAATTGAGTATTATACAGGCCATTTTCCCAAATTTGCAATGGTTTAGGATATATTTCTGGGGGGAACCCGAATCTACCGAAAATCATGTAAAAACCATATTTTTAGGATTTCTACTAAATTTGGGAAATTCAGTTTCTTTAGTTGGGAATTTGATTTCTTCCACTCATCAACATATATTATGTATAAATTATAACTCATAGGTATAGGGAGAAGGTGATTACATTGTAAGAGTATCCTAGGCCCTGATATTAAATTCTCTCTCTCTCTTTTTGTAATTTAGGAAACTATTCTATTGAAGTAAAGTAATAATGGTACCAAAAAATTAGAATTCAGAGATGCATTCATGCCCAAAAGAACTGGAGGGTAGAACCATTCTGAGAAGAGAAACATACCCTCTCTCCAAGAGGGAAAATGGGTCCATAAGAAGTATACCAGACCCTCCCTCCAAGAGGGAAAACAGGTCCCAAGAAAAAAGAGTGACATTATACAAAAAGAAATAAAGGATCTTGAAAAATACTAGAAAACAGAGTTCAAACCTTGGAGAGCCCACCATAATCCGGAAATGCACAAAAAACCATTAACAGAACCTGGTTAAATCTTGCGATAAGGCTCCTAGACAATGGGGCAACCAAAACCAGAGGAGACTAGCTCAGTTGGATCTTTTGCAGTGTCCGACGCGTCATCACTAGAGGATCTTGAATCCTTGCTGCTGGGAGAGTCGGCCTCATCTTTGTCACCTGCAAGGGGTTGTTTCATCGGGAGAGGGGTAGTCTTTTTGGAAATGGCTGGCATAGGGGTGCATTTGTCGGTGAAAAGAGATTTTATACAGCTTAGCGATGGGGCAGGAGGTGGTTCGCAATCCATAGGGACAGTGGGGGATAGGGTGGAAGAGGAAGGTGCAAAGGCTGATGCAAGAGGGACTATGGAGTCCGTCGAAGCAGACAGAGGGGGTGGGGGTGTTGGAGGCACAAGAGGAGCTAGAGGAATAGGTAAAGCAGGAGGAGAAGGATCCATGGGTTGGGAATTGAAGTGGAGGATGATCCTGATGAGCAGGTTCTTTATGACCCGATCGTTCCGTCTTTGTTCCAGTGTGCATCCCGCGACATTGGCGGCACCAAATAGCTTGTCTTCCCAGTCGTTCACCATTTTGCGAAATAGCATCTGAAATCTCAGCATCAAAACCCTCTATGCTCACGTGTGCAGTGAGAAAAATTTGACATTCAGATTGGGATCCTCTCCCAGAACGGCCATGCCGAGGGATACCTCGCTGCCTTCATGACATAACGGAGTGGCAAGGAATAATGATAAAAACAGGATTGAGAGTTGAAGCGTAGAGGGTTGAGTGGTCCAGTGAGAGAAGGAAACAGAGCAGCATGAAAGAATAGAGAAAATGGCCTAGAGAATGGAGAGGCCAAGGCATAAAATGAATGGTATGACGGCCTAGGAACTAGGGTGGCACATTGAAGTCCATCTACGTCGAGTTGATGAATACATACCATCGAACGTCCTGTGAGTGTCCACATCCAAACCCAGTGTAAATTCTCGCATCAATAAGGGGGGTGATGTGGTGGTGACGTCAGGATGATAACGGGCCAGTCCCGTCATTATCCCCCTTGTCCTTGTTGGAATCTATGTCACCCGCATCTGGGTTGCTGATATTATATTCTCTTAATACAAAGCTAGTTTGATGTTCCATTGATTTCATGTTTTGAGGTTTAGTAAGTGGTTTGGCGTGTTTCTGAGTGGAGGGTATCCTTCATCTCAAAAAAACGACCCTCCATGTATATAGTGTGTATATAATTTTATTGCATTTAAATTTATATGATTAGTTTGTGACTTAAATAATAGAACAAATTTGGTACTATTGCTTTTATTCTGCAGAAGTATAACATCCTATAGCAGCGGCTATAGCGTTCAAGAACTGACTATGTGTTTAATCATTTTTATATTTACATTCTATTGCTTTTAATTTTATTGTTTAAGATTTGTATTTTAACGCTTTTAGTCTCATTGGGTGTGATTAATTTCTCCTAAGGTTGGCATCAGCAAGGAAAAGAGCATAAGGGGGTCAAACACTCCACTTTCAAGATTATGTTGGATAGTGTCGGTTTTAAGAGACGGTAGTTTCCTGATTTTGGTTTCCACCTTTTGAGTTCAGTGTGTTTTTTATTCATGTGATGTGTGTTTATAAGAATTTATTAAATTGTGTTCACAACATTCTATTTTGTTTTACAAAATTAGTTGTCCTGTAGTGATTTCTTGTAGAGCTTATTTTCCTGTAGATGTTGTTTTGCAGTTTTGGTTATCATGGAGATAGAGACCATAGTTAAAGTATGGCTTTTCGATTTAAATATTTTAAGTTTAATGTAAGGTTTTGTTTTCAAATATCTAAGTTGATATCATTATAACATAGTTTTCAAGTATGTTGCTCTTTCACATACACCAACATGATTTTCTATAAGTATACACTCATTGGACAATATTAATAGCATACATTTGTTTATTGTTTGAAGCTTTTCTACTTTGTTTTCATTAAATGATTAGATTCTTGTGAAATTAATATCAGCAAGAGAAAGCTTATAGAGGATTTCACATTCTTCGTATAGCTTATGTTGGACAATATTTCTCCCATAAGAGCTTAAACTTTATTTTTAGTTTTTATTAATATCTAGCCTAGATGTGTGTGTATGAATGCTTAGTTTTTTAAGGACTTTAAAGTACTTTCTTTGCATATACTTTGCACAATACCTCACAAGTTTATGAACACCCTAGATTGATAATTAATGTAGCAAATTATGTCATATAATTTGCTTCACATTTTGGCGTCGTTGTCGACAAGGTGCCAAAGGGATTATAATGAAGTGTTTTTGTTTTTGTTTTGTAGGTCTAACATCCAGACTCAGAGGAGGAGGAACGGTAAGACAAGAGGTAAGAAATTGCACATATGTTGTAGACATGTCCCTCCAAGCCCTTGTCATGCTGGATGGAAAGTAAATTTTGTTTGGATTTTTTACTTTATAATTATTAGGTCGCATGAATAGAGTAGGAAGAAATAGAGGTAGAAAAAAAAATCTTATTATTTCACTTAGTGGCATTGTAAGCACCACACATCCTACTAACCATATAGCAGGAAATTTGAAGAGGGTGTATTGCAATGGAAAATCAAGTAGACACATGTTTTAATCAATAGGAAATCGTTACTTTCGAACTCCCTATCGAGGATCTTGGTGGGACTTGTTAGGATTATAATCCTCCCTTGTCCAATTTAGTCAATTATGTCTAAATTAGGAGTCTTTTCAGTCTATATTTAGATAGTAGCATCATTGGGTTCACATGGCCTAATTAGCCCACATGTACCAGTTACTAGAGTGTGGGAAACACTAGTTGAGGCTAGCTACCACTGACTGCACTTGCATGCATCAGTTTAGGTGCCTCCTAGACCAATCCCGACAATTTAGGAGCCACTGGGGGTGCCAAAACCAACCTCCTTTAGTTGAGTTCAGTTAGTGACTAGTTAATCCTAGTTAGGAGTCAGTTACATCCAGTTTCATTCAGTTAGCGCCAGTCATTGACTAACTGCATGTGGGAAGGCGCCTTCCCTCGCCTACCACATTCAGTTAGACTAGTTAAATGATTCTAACTGACTGAGGCACTGATTTAGACAAGTAGAGCTAACTAGTTAGGCTCCGATAGTGATTTAGACATGTCTAGTTATCCATTTAGTTAGGTAGAGTCAATCAATTTGAATTCCTATCTCATGCATTCGAATTGACTGGTTATTAATACCAGTGTATTACATTGTAATTATTATCCAATTACTTTTGATTAATGAAAGCATTACATAGTTGCAAACCACTTTTTGCATTGTTTCATTCTTTAATTCTGAGTAAAATTGTCTGATCTATTTTGTGAGTTGTGTGTTGATCCATAGATCTATGTGCTCAATTTTATAAGACTAACCATATTAAAAGCATTTATCCAACTACCTTACCAAATTTCAATGATTTGGAAAGTGAATACCTAGATGCATTCTTATTTCAATCTCAGGTGCTTTGTAGAAGTTACAATGATTATATTAATGCTGAAAATTTGAATTTGTTTCCTACTACTTTGAAAGGAGCATCTCTCTAATGGTTCATGGGCCTCGGTGAGGAGAGCATTCGAACTTGGGAAGACATAAAATAGGTATTCTTGAAAATATATCAAGAGTATTACAAGGCGTGATAAGATATATTCAAAATGACATAAGGGGAGAATGAAATTTGGAGAAATATGTGGATTGATTTCATTATAACTGCAAAATATCAAAACCAAGATAACTAAGCAAAGAGACCCTACGAAAAATCTTTCTTAGATGAATTCAAGATAATTTCTTAGGAGTGTTGAATCTAATGGTAATGGGGGTGTTTCTCAGCTGGCATAAGGATATATATATGAGTTATGCAGATGATATTCAAGAGGGAACTCAAAGGCTGAGAGGAAATCGATATTTGTAAAATTTGTTGCAGAAACGGGAGCTACAAGAGATGAAATTTGTAATGTATTTGAAATTTTTTTTTATATTTTTAGGTCTCTAGGTTTATAATAAAATGTCTTGCAAGTTAAGAAAAAAGGAGGAGGAATCTAAAGGATCTCTATTCATATTCTTCTCTTGGTTTCATAGGAAACATCCCACAAGGGAGTGTCCTTTATATATTCTAAAAACTTGTGGAATATGTGCCTTGAACCATTACACATATATTTTCCCTTCCTTACCTAAAATTAAAGCAGCATATCAAGGAGATATAGAGGCTGCAAGTTCACTTTATCCAATATCACCACAAAATCCATGTCAACCTCATACAACATATATGCTTGAACACTCTACCCCTCCATTTTCTTATTCTCATAATCAATCATGGAATACTCATGCACCATGGTGGCCCTACCATAGCACCCACCAACCTTGGAAATTAAGCTAGAATGACCCATTTTACAATGCCATGGCTAGTTTCTCTCATCCTACAGAACAAGCATATGCTCCATACCTTCCACAAGACCTTCAACAGACCAATCAGCCATACCAACCAGAATTTCTTTCCCTTCAAAATCGTCCATGCTCTACACTCATTCCTTCTCATCCCATTCACATTCCTAACCATAATAAAGCATTACAACCTACTTACAATGTTTAACTACAAAATTTTCCCACTTTCCCAGCCTATTCTATATCATCAGTGTTGTTGCAAGAAGAGTGCATGTAGCTGCAGAAAGACTACACATTGTTGTAGGAAATCTATTTGAGGTCTGGGAAGGTCTTAAATTCAAATATTGCAGAAACCATGGGAGAAAATGACGAGGAGGACTTAAAATTTCTTCTAATCCTTATCAATGAGAAGATAGGATTAATCAAACATGCACAATATCTGATAGAGAACAAACACGAGAAAAAGAGATTGAAGAATTCCTTGCATCTTTATCCCTAGATCCATATCCTTTATGCATTGAGGGACACAAGCATCAATTTCTCTGGAGAATTGCATGACATGAGAGCTGCAAGAAGTCAAGAAAGAAAAGACTATGTTTTTTGTTCCAATCAGTCGACAATTTGTAGCATCACTCCATATCTCAATAATTCTTGCTGCAATATTTACAAGAGAAAATGGTCTTTTACATCCTTATATTCATTGAGGTACATCTTTCAAATTTGGGTATGATTACATTTAAGATTATGTTACTCAAATGATTTCAATGGAAGTGTTCTTATAGTTGAGAGATATTCCCTATTTCAAGACAAGTAGGATAGGGTAGAATAATAAATAAATAAATATGGCAAAGAGAAAAATAAGTCCAGTTGTGAAAACCAGTTTACTAATGTAGATGGACACTAGAATTGCTTGAAAACATGCTACTGGTAGGAAATACTTGTAATAAATTTTTGCATGTTGGTTCGATATTCTATTACAGTTCTTCTAATATTTTGGTTATATGCTAGTATTGGATGATGCATGATTCCTTAATTCCTTCTTTCCAATAGGTCTTGTCCCATTGAATTCAACACTCTATATGGGATCAAGATCAAGAGATATTTTTTACGCATTGAGAAACCACCACCTATTAAGAGGTGGGACACCATGTGCTATGATTTTAGAGCGATGAACAAAAGTCTTCGCTCTCAAAATCGTGGCTAGTGTTTCCCTAGCCATCGCCATCATCTTGCCGAACAGATTTTTCCTGAAGGTTCTTGTTAGTCCAAGTCTACGCTCAGGATAGACATCCTTGGCGTCAAGCTTCCTGCAGCTGCATCATTTCATCTTGGGTCTGCTGGCTGCGGCTCCCTCGTGGTTTCATGGTCTCCTGGTTATGGAAACTCACGATCAGTTATAGGCCTTTAAGGCCCTTATTTAAGACGTCGCTGCTCAGGCTGCATCTCAGACCCCCTCCAAGTTTCTGAAAAAGATGGATGAGATCCACTCTCTGGAGCTCTCTCCTATGGTTCCATACCTGAAAATGCTCATTCTCTTAGATAAATACCTCATCGGCAAGTTTATAGGGCTGTGGCCCAGTCGTAAGGCGGTGGAGCTCTGGATTGCAGAACAATGGAACCCTATTTTGCAAGGGCAGGTCTCTCTCTTTGCAGCTAGTAGGGAGTATTTCGTTTTTATATATATAAATAAAGAAGAACGAGATTTAGTCTTTCGATCGGGTCCCTTCTTCATGGGCTCTAGAGGGTTATTTTTAGCCCCTTGGACTCTGGGGTTTAGCCTAGAAGCATATATTACAGCTGCTCCATTATGTGTAAGACTGCCTAACCTCCCACTTCATCTTTGGGGGAAAATCACTCTTGCGGACAACGGTAACAAGCTAGGGAACTATCTAGATAGTGCAGAACGTAAAGGGGGACAGTTCAGATGTGCCCGCATTTGTGTAGAGGTAAATCTAGAAAAAGGGATTTTGGAGGCTCTAAAGCTTACATTAAAAGATTGGAGTCACATCCAAGAACTGGATTATGAGTAGATTATGATTCAAATGAAACTTTTGTCATGTACACGACCACTTCGCCAAAATCTGCCCCAAGCTTGCAAAATCACAGAAACTGGAAACTCCCCTTGCTCCTAAAGAAGCAGAGTTCCAGATGGTCATTAATCGACAACGACCTCTCTATCAAAAAGAGTCTCAAGCCTCTCAGCATAAGGACTCACCTCAAGATCCTACTCCTCCTCTCGCAGAATCTCCTCGGCTGAAAAACAAAAATAGGTTTGAAGTTCTACAGGAAGTCGAATCCCAAGAATCTGAAGTAGCAGATGATCTGGTGCAGGGAGTGTTCCCCCCAAACCCCTCTAGCCCCTTGGAGACGGTTCCTGTTGCCCCCTCTAGGAAAGAATATTCTCCAAGACCTGCTCCTTCAGGCTCCAAGACAAATCCCCAAGCATTAGACTATGATATTTCAACCCAAGAAGAATTTGCGTCCTTAGTCCCTTCTTCTAGGTCAAGAGGAAACATGGATACTAAAGACTTCTCAACCCCTTCTCCTCCCCTCACCAAAGGGTGAAATACCAACAAAGAATGTAGGGAAAAGTAAGTGGCCTCAAACATTTTCTCGAGCTCCCAGAAGCGATTGGACCCTTTCATTAAGGGGCATTTCACCTCTCCTTCTAATTAATTTTTTGCTTTTGTATTCTTCTCTGCTCATAGTTCATGAGAGTTCACTCTTGCAATCAATTATTTTTTTCTCAAAAAATCCCTACAAGAAAGTGGGAGTTACGTCTCAAATAATTCATAAGAAGGCTGACAGTACTCTTAGAGGTCATCGGCCCTCTTTAACTGAACTCCCCCTTTGTAAGCTTGGCTGGGCTACAACCTTTTTAATCAAATACAATATCTTCTTGGTTTCTATTAAAAAAAGAAAGAGATGTTTTTATGCCTTGAATCTTGTATGCCCTAATGATAAGTTTCCCGCTAGCAATAGAGGGGATGCATCAATGCCTCTTGACTATTAGATCCTATAGGGGGTTCGACAACAACACATTTATTCACACCTAACATGATGCATTAGTGGTACCTTTTCTCTCACTGTTCTGATTGGTGAAAAGCCTCGCAGTGGTTAACGACAGTCATCAATGGATGGTAATCCAATGAGTTCTCTCCACATTCGAGTTCAACAAAATTATTTCATGTTGACAAGATTGTACCATTAGAAGGGACAAAGATGGATACTTCTAGTAATCAATATCAACATATGGAATTGTTAGTTAGATCATATTTCTTTCTAGATTCTTAGTTTATTGTATTTTAGTTTCAATACGAGAGTTCTTAGAATAACAAGGGTCATAGATTGTTTAGTTCTTACAAAAATAAGTTTAAGCGAGTCCTGTAATAGTCTAGAATCAATTATTGTTATGTTCCTATTAAATGAACCAGGTGTTCCTATTCCAGCTCTTGTAATAGTGTCTATTTTTCCTGCAAACATTTGAAGTAGATATCCCTCATTCAAAATATTATTCAATTTTCTTATGTTTTTGTCACATCTACTCTACTCCACTTGCATGTGGGCATGCAAAGTTTCAGGTGTGAGGGTTGTCATTTTGTAGCAATAGATAGGATTTTGCAACATAACCAAAATTTTGCAGCAACATGTTCCAGCAATGAAAAACCATCATTTGATCCAAATAACATTAGCAAAACCTTGTCATTAGCACCAACACCAACATCATCAAAATCAACAACAAAAAGTCCTACAAAAGTCTATTGCAAATATTCTTGCAACAAATGTTTCTATAGCAGCTTTTGATCACCAAAGCTCATGTAAACAACATATTTTTTTCTCTTAGTCAGAAGGTATCATCAGTAAGTTCATCCTAGCCTCTTCCTTTGGCTCGCTAGCACATATAATTTCATATCTCGGAGTAAGTGTAAGCTAAGACTTCCTAAGGTAAACTTGAGGTAAAATCAGTTTTAATAATTTTTTATTTGTTAACTTAATGTTGGAAATGATGATAAGAGACTATTATGAGCTTGACATTCATATCATTTCACTTTTTCCTTCACTCATGAACCTTTGTATCACCATTTTGTTATCCTACTATGCTCATATGTTATTATACTGGCTTCCATATACAACATACTCAAACAATCAAGTAAATAAAGTAAGTGTGGATCATAATATCAGTCATCAAATACATTTGTGTAAGGACGTGATAAATCACAAGTGTTGAGGGGGGAGAACTTGGAAAATTATGATGCTATTTTTTGTATTCCTATGTTCCATCCTATATTATGATTTCAGACCCATCCACTCTTGAACCACCTCTCAAAATTATTATCCTCTCATCCTTAAATCTCTCATCGTTCTGCTATACCATCCCCTTTTGTAATGCCCCGTTTTGACCTAACCACCTGAATTACCATTGCTTGCTTGTAATTGCTTATTATTGTGGATATTCATGAGTTGATGACACTGTGGACTTATGGATTTTTTATTTTGCGGAATTTCTATATATGTGTGAGATGTTAATATTTTGAATTATGACCCTACTTTGATTACGTCTCTAGCATGAAAAATTTAATAGATAATGCTACGTGGATACCGATTTAAGTTATGTTCAAGTAAATGGTTATGATGCCATATGCATGGTGCAAATGATTATATTTTTTTGTTAGTATTAATAGATCATGTATGTACATGTCAACGATGGCACGGCATTTTGTTATGAGACTAACCGACAAGTTTAAAAGAGCTAAGGGATAGTTGAGCCCTACAAAATGGAAGTACATCAACGGTATGAATTTAAAGGGAGATATGATATGAGAATAAATTGTTACTTTTACATATGATTATTATTATTATTATTATGTGTGGGCTGGCGTGGGGTTTCAGGGAACTCAACCACACAAATTGGTTATTCGATGACAAAACCTAAGTACAATAGTCATGACACAATCACTATGTTGATGAAGACATAGTCCCTTGTTCCATTAGGGGGGTGGAGGCATTACCCACCATTTATCCCTGAAACCTGGAGTCATCGAAAATTTTTGCTATGGCACGCTCCCCAAGGTGTGTGATGATGACTGGTGGGTGCATGTTGGGGAAGCTTGGTCGATGGAGTCGACACTTTCGCTTACAGGTTCTAACTGGAGTTAGGTCATGTAGTTGGTGTTCTAGGGTAGTCAAGTAAAGGAGGGATAGGATGCGGAAGTTATTTGTGAACTAGATAGGAGGAAGTAGGTAGATAGGGATGTCATGGAATTTTTATAAGGGAAACTGATTAACTATGTGTCGAAACATTTTTGCTTTATTCTTGTGTTGTGTTTTAGTATATTATGTTGGCATCATATCTTATTATGACATGATTTAGGGTCTAAATGTTGCAAATTCATGTTTATATGTGCATCGACAGATAGTAACTTGTGTGATTATGTGCGATGTGTGGTTGAGTACTATTAGTGTACCTACGTAATGTATGTAAACATCAGCTACGCTTACATAACTCATCTACATATGTATAAGCTTGTGTGAATTAATATTAAACTATTTGGATTAGGAATCTATACGTCATACTTATACCTAATTACATTACTATTACCTATTTTGTTAAGAAATGGTATTTACATTACTAGCATTTGCATCGAGAGGTGCAAAGGAATGCTAAGAGGGTAAAAATATTGATTCTTTCCACAACTGAACCTTTGTTACTTACCTTGGGAGACTGAAAATTAGATTTTAATAATACTTTTGTGGCTACTACTGATCCGGCTTACAAATGAGGTTTTTACCTCAAGACCCTGCCTCTCTCCTTGTCTTTCTTTCTCTCTCCCCTGTCCAACTCTCTCTCTTCCCTTCTCTCTCCCTCCTCTCTCTCCCACTTTTTCCCTCAGTCTCTCTGTCTTTTTTAAAAAATAATAAAAATACCTTTAAAAAAACTTAGAATTATAGTAACAATTACCTAGATTGCTTCACACAAATCTACGGGGTTTGTATCCAAAGGTTTTTATGATATTCTCGATTTTCGAATCATGGAAGTCAGCAAGATCACTTTTTACACTTACGATTTGTCAGTTTTCTCATTTGTGCCCTTTCGTGTTTTGAGTTCGAAAACCAGAACAGTCACATGTTTGTGCATGAATCTTTACTTCTCGATTTTTGACTTCCGAAGTTCGGAACGCAGAAATGGGAAACTACAATTCTTTGTATTTTATCACTTAATCGTTCTATTTATGCCACCTTGGTCTCCGTCGTCCATGTATTCATGACTAAATACATCAACAGAGGATCAACATATCTCTCCCTCCCTTCCTCTCTCCTCTCTGCTTCCTCGCTCCATATCTTTCTCCCTCTCTCTCCTCCCTTCTCTCTCCCCCCTTCTTCCCCCCTCCTCTCTCTCTATCTTTTTTAAATAATAATAATAAAATCTTTAAAAAATATTAGAATTATAGTAACAATTACCTAGATCGCTTCACACAAATCCACGAGCTTTATATCCAAATGTTTTTATGATATTCACAATTTTTTACTTCCGATTTTAGCATTGGGGAAGTCAGCAAGATCACTTTTTACACTTAGGATCTGTCAGTTTTCCGATTTCCTCACTTTCCTGTTCTGAGTTCAGAAAGCAGAATAGTAACATGTTTGTGCATCAAATATTTACTTCCCAATTTTTTACTTCCAAAATTCGGAACGCGAAAATTGGAAACTACATTTTTTTGTATTTTACCTCAAGACCCTGCCTCTCTCTGTGTCTCTCTCTCTCCCCTTCCTGTTTCTCTCTCTTCCCTTCTCTCTCCCTCTTTTTCCCTCGGTATCTCTCTCTTTTTTAAATAATAATAAAAATCACTTTAAAAAAAGTTAGAATTATAGTAACAATTACCTAGATCGCTTCACACAAATCCATGGGATTTGTATCCAAAGGTTTTTATGATATTCTCGATTTTTGACTTCCGATTTTTTAATCGCGGAAGTCTGTAAGATCACTTTTTACACTTACGATTTGTCAGTTTTTCGATTTCCACCCTTTCCCGTTCCGAGTTCAGAAACAGGCACAGTCACATGTTTATGCATCGAATCTTTACTTCTCCATTTTTCGACTTCCGAAGTTGGGAACACATAAATGGGAAACTACAATTATTTGTATTTTCTCACTTACTGGTTCTATTTCTCTCAACTTGGTCTCCGTCGTCCATGTATTCATGAATAAATACATCAACGCAAGATCAACGTATCTCTAACCCCCTACCTCTCTCCTCCTTACTTCCTCACTCCATATCTTTCTCCCTTCTCTCTCCCACATTCTTTCTCCCTACTCTCTCTCTATGTTTTTCTCTCACTCTACCTAGATCGCTTCACAAAAATCCACGGGCTTTGTATCCAAATGTTTTTAGGATATTCGTGATTTCTGACTTCCGATTTTCGCATTTCAGAAGTTGGAAAGATCACCTTTTACACTTACGATTTTTCAGTTTTCCGATTTCCTCCCTTTCCTGTTCCAAGTTCGGAAAGCGAAACAGTCACATGTTTGTGCATCAAATCTTTACTTCTCAATTTTTGACTTCCGAAATTTGGAATGTGGAAATTGAAAACTACATTTTTTTGCTTTTTATCACTTAGTCATTTTATTTCTTCCACCGTACTCTCTGTCGTCCATGTATCCTAGATGTACGGTCTAGAGAGAGTAAAAATATTGAGTCTATTCACAACTAAACCTTTTTTACTTTCCTTGGGAGACTAAAAATTACATTTTAAAAATACTTTTTTGGGTATTATTGACCCGATTTACAACTGAGGTTTTACCTCAAGGCATTCATGACTAAATACGTCAATGGAGGATCAACGTATCTCTCCTCCCCTACCTCTCTACTCCCTGCTTCCTCACTCCATATCTTCCTCCCTCTCTGTCTCTCTCTCCGATGTCTGTTTCTCTCTCTGCCCTTATCTCTCTCTCTTCTCTCTCTCTCTCTCTCTCTCTCTCTCTCTCTCTCTCTCTCTCTCTCTCTCTCTCTAAACTAAAACAAATAAAAAAAATTATGGAGGGATACCGATCTGATTTGACAAATGCCAAACAACCAATTACATAATCAGAAGAAATACTTCAAGTAGGTCAGAGTATGTACAAATTCTTACAGTTTTAGAGTGAATCTCCTAGATTCAGCAAATTATAGCTTATTGGATGACAAATTACGGAATTGTATGAAAATAGCTGGATTCTCTGGTGATGCAAAGGATCCCTTGAGAGAGAAGACATGCTTTATTATCCAGGGCATCTGCAAGATTATTTAGATCCTGAAGAATGTGAAAAAATGCGACCCCATCAAATTCTTTCAAAATATTATGAATTCTCTGCAAAATAGTATTCAAGGCAAAATTATTCAAATGCTCAGCTAAATTTAAAACTTTGATCAACAACTCAGAATCGCCGAAATTTTGAATTGACTTGTATTCTTTCTCCTTTGCAATCTGGCACGCCATGAGGAGACTGTAACATTCATCCTGGTTATTTGACATGATTCCAAGTCCCCAGTTGAAACTGGATTCAATCAGTCTATCTAGAGAGAAAAATCAAACCCCCAGCTCCTAAGATCCTGGGACTTCCCTTGGATGCACCATCAAAGAAAATTGTTGCTGAAGAGGAACTCATCCACACTGACTTAAAAGCATCAACATTTCCATGAAAACGCCAGGGAGAGGATCTAACAGGTTTTACACAAACCAATTTTCTCATTCCTGTTGAAGTGGAGGCCAGCCACGATGAAATCGCAGAAGGCAGAGATGAAGGGGCCTTCAGACATCCTGTGGAGTCGACAATTAAATTTTTTACTTTGTTAGCCACAATCCGAGGGGTTGTAACCTGATTATTGAAGATCCAGTTATTTCTGGCGATCCACAGCTTCCACCACGTGTATTTTGGAATTTAATGCCAAAGATTAAACCAGTCAGAAGATTTATCATTTTTAAGAGGACTACGATCATTCCAGGAAAGAAAGAAGGAGATGACAGGAGAGTGGCCTAATGCATAAATATTAGAGTCATGGAGAATAATATTCTACACCGATTTAGCATAAACAAAATCAATTAGGAGATGGTTAGTCGTTTCAGAGGCTTAATTACAAAAACAACACCGAAAGGGTCCATTAAAACCACGTTTTAGCAAATATTCGCCAGTAAACACCTTATTGTGCATGAGAAACCATGAGAAAAAATTCACCTTGGGAAGAGAGAGAGAGTACCAAACAATTTTCCAAATCGTTGGGGACAAACTTGAGGAATGTGCAGCTTGTAATTCTAAGAAGCCATTTGCAACTATGTAAATTCCAAACTTGCCCCAGCCCCATTTGTCTTTATAGGAGCAATGAACTGGAGCAATATCTGAAAGAGAGGAGAGCAACAAATTTTTTTGGAAGCTGAGATGGTTCGGGCGCTCCGAAAGCGACCAACCAGCCCAGTTTCCAGTGCTGTCCCAAGAACAGATATTAGCTAAACAGAGAAGGCCTTTGTTAGTTAACCAGTTCTTCATTTCTTCTAAAAAGATGACATAGGAAAGAGAAGTACTTCCTGAGATTTTATCCTCCCAGAGAAGGATCCTCTTCCCATTTCCAGGGATTCTATAGAGTTGTTGGTTGAATTTATCGATTCCTCTTATGCATGAATTCCAGATAGTTGTGCCTGAGGGAGTGCTAGAGGTTGTTAAGTTTCTCAAAGAGCCGCCCTTTAGATATTTCATCCTAAAGATCTTGCTAACATGGTGATTTTTATCCACATAAAGCTACCAATGAGTTTACGTCCCATTTCCAGAGTAGCCAAATCAGGGTCACAGATTTGTAATCCACCTTCAGAAATCGGTCTTTTAAGAATATCCCAACTTACCACATGCATCTTATTTTGGTTTCCTTTGCAGCCATTCCAGAGAAAATAT
Organism: Pseudotsuga menziesii; assembly: GCA_001517045.1. Taxonomy (NCBI): domain Eukaryota; kingdom Viridiplantae; phylum Streptophyta; class Pinopsida; order Pinales; family Pinaceae; genus Pseudotsuga; species Pseudotsuga menziesii. The sequence goes on from LPNX010548894.1 coordinate 266,831, forward strand.
CGCAAAATCTTGGACATCTGAGATGAAATAGACTTAGGGGAAAGAAACAAAGAGGATTGGAAGATGGGGAGTGTTGAAAGTATTGCCTTTATCAGAACCAAATTTCCAGCCTTGGTTAACCACTAACCACCCAATCAAGTGATTTTGGATTTTAACTTAGCTATTACTTCAAGCCAGAGAAAAGGAGGGCTTGATCCAAGAGTTAAAGGCAGCCCCAAATATTTCATCTTCTCCCATTTATCAAAACCAGGGAAACCCAAGGATTTTGCAATTCAAAGAACTGTCAACTGTTCTACATTCCAACCATAACAAAACTTTTTTTTATTGATCAAGGCTCCTGAAATAAGACTACTTTTGAAGAATTTCATTGAAGGCACGAGCAATCTTCACTAAGGCCCCTCCTAGAAGGAGAGAATCATCTGCAAAGAGGGCATGGTTTATTGGGTCCACACCCCTAGCTATCTTAACGCCCGAAATGTAACCAGCATCCTTTTCAGCTGAAATTTTTTCGCTAAGATTTTCTGCCATCAAGATGTATAAAAAGGGTGACATTGGACATCCTTGGCGAAGACCTCTTGAAGCTCGGAAAAATTCTGTAGGTCTGTCATTAACCAGGGACGCAATTCGAGTCCTATATGTGTAAGCTTTGATCAAATTCACAAAATCGGGGCTAAATCCAAACGAAAGAAGGACTTGGTAGCGAAAGGGGAGCTTTACTCGATCAAAGGAATTCTTCATATCCAAATTGATTATCATTCCTTTCTCCTTCCTTTGGAAACTTGAATGGAGGGCTTCTTGGACTTGAATTGCATTATCAACTAAGTGCATGACTTTTACAAAGCCCCCCTGAAGAGGAGATATCTATTAACTAAGTGCATGACTTTTACATTATCAACTAAGTGCATGAGTATGTTGTCTAGAATTTTGGCTAGGATATTGTAAGAGGCATTACACAGAGAAATCGGATGGAATATGTCAAAAGAAGAAGGATTGACTTCCTTTGGTATAAGAGCAAGAAATGTAGAATTAGTGCACCCTCCCACTTTAGCTTTTTTTTGGAAGGCTGCCACCATGCGGATCAAATATGGTTTGATGATGTTCCAACACACTCTATAGAAATGGAAGGAAAACCCATCTGACCCAGGGGATTTATCCGGATCCATTGCCCAAATGACATCAAAAATTTCTTGTTTGGTGTAGGGTTTCATTAGATCATCATTATCCTCTGAACTGACAAGAAAAGGAACATTATCCAAAAATTCTGCAGACACAATACCATCATAGAGTCCATCCTCCTGAAACAAAAGATGAAAGTGCATGCTTAAAGCCTGTTTTAGATGGTCTTGACCTTTAATAATATCCCCCTCCCCAATGGAGATTTCTGAAATATGATTTCTAGACAATCTAACTCTGCATTGGCGATGGAAGTAGGCAGTGTTTTTATCCCCCAACAGCAACCAAAGACTTCGAGACTTCAGTCCAAGATATTCCTCCTCCTGTCGGAAAGATAGAGTAGTCTTAGATAGAGGAAAATGTTCCAGGGATAGCTGATATTTGGTGATTATGCTTTCTTCCATTCCTAATTGGATATCTAATAGCTCGAGCACTCTCTCTTGTCTGCTGTTAGTAGGAGCATTAAGAGGTTTTTTAACCCAGTTTTTCAAAGCAAATTTAGTGTTCTTTAATTTATGTTCCCAAACAAACAGGGTGATCCAACCACGTATTGAGACCAAGCTTGAGACACAATGTCCCAAAAGTCGTCACTCTTAAGTCAGAGGGGACTGAAGCGGAATGGGATTGGACCGAGATCATCTTCTTTTTCAAAATTCAAAGATGTGGGATTGTGATCTGAAGAGAGTTTGGGCAAAATTTTAGATGTGATAATGTAATTCCCATCTATCAATGAACTATCGACCAGAAACCTGTCGAGACAAGCTGCAATGTCAGTTGAACCCACTCTATTATTTGACTGAGTGTGTCGTCCTTTTTTGGGTGTAAAGTCATTCAGATCGTAGAATCGGATCAACTCCTCCACCGTGTCTTGGAAATGGTCCTTGCCGCAGATGCCACCTTTTTCTCGTTTGGAGCTAAAGAGATGTTGAGATCTCCAATGACTATTATATTTGAAGGAGAGTTGGTTTATATGAAGTCTGAAAGTGTTTTCTAGCATTCTTTTTTTCGATGAAATTAACTGGAACATAAAGATTAAACAGCACCAAGGAGATCTTACTGGAGATATGATAGAGATCAGTAAAAATCCAGTGTTGGGTGACAAACCAATGATTTAGCTGAAAGATTTCATCACACCAGAGAGTTGTAAGACACGAAAAGATACCTCTCGCATTGACATCTTTGCCAGCATTCAATTTCCATATAGTTTTACTTAAGAGGAGAAGAGCTTCCTCCTTGATCTTAGTCTCTTGGAGCAAGAGGATGTCAGAAGAAACCATTTTCAATAAATCTTTGATTTCTTCTGCTTTGATTGGGTTCCCCAACCCCCTGCAATTCCAAGAGACGATCTACATTATTTAACCAAGAGGGAGGGAGTTATGACTCCCTTAGAGGGTTGAGTCCTCTTGCTTCCACCAAACGACATTTCAATGGTAGATTGACTGCCCTGCATCTTTAGTCTGTCGGCCTCTTCTTCTTGAGCCTCCTTTCGAGACTTCCTGCCTTTTTAGAAATTTGTTCGATGGAATCTTCATCAAAGGAGCCAGAGCTATAAGCCAACTTCTTTTTAGTTATTTCTACATAAGGAGTATACTTATCTCTGTTTGGAGAAGGATGATCTTCCTACAAGGATTCTCCTACACTAGGTAGTTTCGAGTTAGTTTCTCCAGCTTGTTCCATATATCATGTATTAACTTCAGGGTCATTATCCTGCACTTTGAATTGTTGTAGTTCACCCTCTTCAAGAATAGGGACTTCGAGAGAACTTAAGACAACAAAATTATTGGAGGATGATTTGGAATCTACAATAGTAGGCTTCCCAATAACAAACTCTCCCTTCAAAATATGACCTTCTTTACCTTTCTTTCTAGTGTCCTGATTACAGTTTCCTGATTTATGAACTTGGGTCCATTGATCGTGGCTCTCTTTTTGAAGCTCCTCTTCTAATTTTTTCTTGCAATTTCGGGAAAAGTGTCCATAACCATGGCAGAAACAACACTTAAATGGAATTTTTTCTTATTCCACCTCCTAAATGTAAGACCATTGGGCTATAATTAGCTTGATCGCCTCTGGAAATCCAATCTCCAAATCAACTTCAACGAATATTTTGGCAGATGAAAATTGGTCTTTCCTTTCTGCCCTATCAATGTATTTTTCAAGCTTGTTCCTAGTGGATTCCAAAGAATCTGAGTTCCAGCAGTGTAAAGTTAAGTGAGGGAGCCTTACCCAAACAGGAACTGCGGACGGAACATCTTGGGTAGGATCAAAATCTAGGTTCCACTTGTTCAAATAGAGACCCTTAGGGCCCATGAAGTATGGTCCATAGCTTAATCAAACACAAAGAAGTAATATGCTCTACCTACAAAGTGATTTCGGATGCCTTCAAATACTAATGGCCTCCAATTTCTTTGGACCCAGCCATTGATAGCCTTAGGAGAATTCCAAAGGGCTGTAAATTTCCCAATAAGCCTACGCTCATAAAGATTTAAAGTCATTCTGCAGATCCGATCAGCGGGGAGTTCAACAGAGGGGATATCAACCTTCTTCACAAATCTCTATGGACCCCCTTTCCGCTTGCCACGAGTAGCAACCAGACATTTGAATGCATCCAACTCAGGTGGAAGAGGAGGAGGAGGGTCCCCACCAACATCCATTAGATGGAGGCTCAGCTTACCAGAGCAAGAAAAGAGAGACAAACAAAATACATGCAAGAACAAACCAGCAGAGCAGAAGAACAAGGACACATCCAAGGATCTCACAAAGAATAATGGTCTACAAGGAAGTAGAACAATCAACTTCAGGGATCCAAATGAGCAACCACCCAAAGCAGAGCAGACCAAGAAACCTCATGATCTGCAGAAAAGAACAAGGCGATAGGACTGGCTCACAGATGGTGCACCAGAGATGAAAATCCCTCATGCCTACAATAAATAGATCCTAGAACTCAACGTGGAGGAGATACCCTGACATATCTCCAAATCGATGAGAGAACACAGCAACGATCATGCAAGGAGCACCAGGGCGTGGAAAAGATCCTATATCTGTTGAAACACAACACCAGAAACCAATAAACGAAGCAAGCCATGAATGTGGAGCTGGAAGGAGTCCAGACACCATAAGCAGCAGAACCAAGCCGAAAACCTCGTAGATCAAGTCTTGGAAAATTTAAAAAATTCATGGAGCAAAAAACCCATAGATCCTTCAAAGTTTTCCCTTTCCACTCTCTCTCTCTCTCCTTTAAATAACCATAAAAATACCTTAAAAAAACTTAGAATTATAGTAACAATTACCTAAATCGCTTCACACAAATCCAACATCACTTGTTACACTTACTCTCTCTTTCGGATCACGGAACTCGGAAAGATCAATTTTTACACTTGCGATTTGTTAATTTTTTTATTTCTTCCCTTTACCGTTCCAAGTTCGAAAACTGAAACAATCACATGTTTGTGCATCGAATATTTACTTCCCGATTTACGACTTCCAAAGTTCGGAACACGGAAATGGGAAACTACATTTTTTTGTATTTTATCACTTACTCGTTCTATTTCTGACGCCTTGGTCTCCGTCGTCGATGTATTCATGACTAAATACATCAATGGAGGATCAATGTATCTCTCTCCCCCTGCCTCTCTCCTCTCTGTTTCCTTGTTTGATATGTTTCTCCCTCTCTATCTCTTTCTCTCTCCTGCCCATTTCTCTCTCCCTCCTCTCTCTCCATGTTTTTCCCTCACTCTCTCTCTCTCTCCTTAAACAATAATAAAAATTCGTTTAAAAAAACTTAAAATTATAGTAACAATTACCTAGATCGCTTCACAGAAATGCACGGGCTTTGTATCCAAAGGTTTTTATGATATTCTCAATTTCTGACTTCTGATTTTTGGATGGCAAAAGTCGGCAAGATCACCTTTTACACTTAAGATTAGTCAATTTTTTTTATTTCCACCCTTTCATGTTCTGAGTTCAGCGAATCTTTACTTCCTCATTTTCGACTTCCGAAGTTCGGAATGCGAAAATTGGAAAGTACATTTTTTTGTATTTTATCACTTAGTCGTTGTATTTCTATTGGGTTGGTCTTCGTTGTCCATCTATCTTAGATCTATGGTCTAGATCGTTTCGGTGATTTAATTTTGGGTTTTAAATATGTTTGAAGTTACGATTATTTTTTACCATTTTTCCTGTTATTTATTGCTGCGCTCGAAGTTTTTATTGTGGACATTTCTCCTTTCTCTAGCTCAGTAAGTAATTTTATTGTGGTTAATGAATCTTTTTACCATTAAGTAATTTCCACTCAACCATTTTTCTATTAATTTCAACTCATGTCACTGCTTTAAACATGGTTTCAAAAATCCAATCAGAGACGATGTTCACCACCTCTAGGAACTCCAGGTCGAAAACAACTCTTCAGGAGCAAAAGAACAAAGACCCCAACGCCGGTGTGTTTACTCATACTAGTGGACGTGTGTCTGATACCGTACATGTGGAATGGTCCAGAATCTACTCCATTTTTTACAATAACCACTTTTCCTCTGTCACCCATGATTTGTCTACTTATGAAAGAATTCGGAGTTCTCATCTCCATTGCATTGCTGCTAGACCTTCTTTCATTCCCTATACAGATCCCGTCAAGTCAGCATCAGATCATGCGAGCCCTAAGGAACGTTCTTTTAACAACAATGTTAATATCCCTATTGCATCGTTCCATTCTGATGTATTTGCTAGGGCTTATGCACTTGGTCCTTTGAGATAGCTTTTGACATCGAAATTTCTCGATGAAGCTATTTCCCAATACAATTACGAAGAAGTGGTCAAATCTTGGATGGATAACACAGAATTGTTTGGCTCTACACCAGCTAATGCCTACCCAACTTCCTAGTTTAGGGAACCATTTTCTTACTTGCAACTATGTTTTGTCGCTTATATGGGTCAGCGATTTGTACCATATTCCAACCAAACTGGGTTCCTGTGGTGCACCACATTTTGCTTCCAGATGATTCTTTCAACTAGGCACAAGTTTTGTCTTAAAATTTGAAAGATGAAATTGAAAAATATCAGAAGACCCCAGCCAACCGGAAGCCAACATTTTACATGTCAAGGTTTGTGATGGATGCATTATGTGCAACTTCTCCTTTCCCAGCCTTGAATTGGATTTGGGACAAGAATTGTCCCCCCATACACATATATTGTTCTGGTATGTGGGAGGACAATTTCATTCCTTGAGTCTACGAGATTTGCGACCTGCTTCTCAGATCGATGTATCACAAAATTTTCAAGGCTAACGCTCTGGCATTTTTCGAAAGAGCTAGGGAATTAATATCAGTACATGGTGATTAGTATATAGAAGAATATTTCTCCTATATGAATATTTGGGGCAGAAACACTGTGCATTTGCTACCCAGAATAGTTCTCAATCGTATGGTGCTACATGAATTTGCCTTTCAGACTGTTATCGATGGGGTTTTTCCCAAATTGACAAAACACAAGAAAAATGCATGGCTCAAATTTCCTTTGTCTCTGGACTCTCTTGTACTTCATAATTCTCCACCTACAGCCATGCTGGGTAAAGAAATTATTATTATGCATTTGGGAGAGGCACCCAAGAGGATGCATGACCCAAAGTCTTATTTGGAAAACCTCTTTGCACATGAGCATGCTAGGTATCACTATGTTCATGAAAATGACCCTAACGATTCTATGTTTAGAGCAGATGTGGATTTTTGATAGGAAATGAGCAAGATCGAGGATCCAAAGGTTAAGTCTCAGCACTACAAATACCAAAAGGAAACAAAGGATCGCACTCTTCATTACAGGGAAACTAAACTAAAGATAGAGTGGGACATTGAGAAGCATAACACAAAGAAGGAAACAAAATAGAAAGCAACAACCTATGTTGTTTCTCTAGCTACTCATCCTAAGTACAAAGGTAAAGGTGTCCTTGAAGGTCCTTCAAGCCCTCGGCCTGCCTCGACGGAAGACACCCTGCAAAAGCGAGCAAAGTTTAAGAAGAATCTTGAGAGAATCAGTTCTCAAATGCAAACTCAAACATAAATTTCTGAGTCACAACCTAACAAACAAAAGGCCCATTTGATTTAAGCACATGTTCAATCACAGGATGTGCAAAGATAAGAATAGGTGGTCCCCCTGCTACAAATTGATCAAAGAGAACAAGTAGTAGTGCAAGTCCCTCCTATTCAACAAGTAAATCCTACACCTCTAGCTGATTTTCAAATCCATGATATAGATAGCGATCTAGAACAAGAGGAAGGTACTTCTACTTGTCTTGTTAGTGTTTTGACCTCCCTAATATCATATATTCCTGGCCTTGAGCAGTTTGATACCATGTTGGATTCATCATTTTCACAACAGTCTTTTTCTGAAATAAAATTTTCATCAATTCTGAAAGCTACCACTAGTATTAGCACAACATTGGTTGAATTACCCATTCATACTTCTATTCTTCCCCATTCACCACCTTACCCTATCCCAACATCCCCACTTTCTTGGCTTCCTCAGATAAACATTGCTACCATCTCTACAACTCTTTCCTCTAAGGTTGACACGCTTACACCTAATTTTTCCTCATCCCTTACAATTTCTTCTTTGACCTCTCCTATGAACATACCACTCCTCAATATAGAAATCCCTCTTTCCCAGACAAAAATTGACCCCCTAGTTACTACTCAGCATCAAACCATTTCACCTCGTGAAGGAATAACATATTTTGGAGAAGATGTTGTGGTATGTATGGGAAAATACTACTGGAGTAAGAAGGACAAAGTAATGATTAAAAGAGAAGCTAAGAGGACAAGAGAGGGCTCAACCAAACAGATGCTTGCCCTCAGTTAGATTATATGGAAATTAGACACCCTTGATAGCAAGCAATGGGAATTAGAGACAACAGCTACTATAGGAGATTTTGCAGGGGCTAATTATGACTTTGTTTCATAATTGAGTGTGACCCTTACTGATAAGGAACAAGAACTACAAAAGCCTAAACTGGACATGGAAGCAGCTGAGGAAAAACATGACCAAGAGGTTAAGGAGCTGAAACAAGAATCTGAGAACATGAAAATCAAGCAATTGCAAAAGAAGACAGAACATCTCAAACATCAGCTTGACAATGCAAATGTTCTCAATCAACAGCAAGCAGAAAAAATAGTCATCCTTGAGCAACAAGTCAAGGATGCTCAAATAGCATCAGAAGCCTCTTATTTTTCAAGTTTTACAGCAGATGAGTTCAAGAACATGCTCTGCAAGGTACATCAGGAATTCCTTCAGTTCATGGCCAATCTATATACTTATTTTGATGAGATCCAGGGTTTATATAATTCATTTAGGAAGCATTCTGAAACTTTGGAAACCCACCATGATCAAAGAAAAGCAACATCTAGGGATTTTGGATAGGTAATATATTGGAAAATGCATATTTCAGATAGATTAGATGATATCCCAATTTTGGACAACCTGCAACCCAAAACGACTGAGGTTACAATTGAGACATGGGAAAATATCTGTGACTCAATGGAAGCTATAATTACAGAAGGACAGATGGCTTGCGAACGTAGGTGGATAACTTCTAAGGTTTTTCTTGGTTACTTGGACTTGCCTCTGTTAGATTTTATTGCTTAGGTGCCTTCACCGAAACTCCACCTGGAACAGGTTGAATGAGATTTCGATGTAAATAAGGAGTAGATCCAGCAGATAAATCAACCCACCATGCAGGAGATTGAGAGATGGATTGAGAAACCTTATGCTTCGATGGGTCTGATACATATGTACCTGAAAGAGTGGAAGAAAGTTAAGAAGAGGGAGATTAACTCGCAAATATCTAAAGCAAAAATCCACCTAAGACATGCCCATTTCAAAGAGATTGATGAGCTCATGAACCTACATGCCAAGTGGCTTTCCATCCTTGGCAATCCTTGAAACTGTCTGATTTTGTAATCCCACGCTTGGGAATTTTATTTTCTTGGAAAAATTGTAATATTATTTAAAGGGAGGAATTTGTCTTTGAGAGCTACATAGCAGAAAGGACTACCGAGATTATAATAAGAAATTTTGTGGTTTTAGCACTTTGTAATTTTTTGCAGATTAATAAAATTACAATCATTTCATATTATGTTTGTTGGTTCTGCATTGAATGTTTTTATTGAATTTCAGTGTATCTCCTATTTTATCTGGCTTACTCATTATTGGTGGTTTACTATAAATGTGCTATTTCATGTACTAATTTTCCTGTACTGAGTTGACATCTGGAATGTGTATCCAGTAAATGTTTTTATTTGATATACATGATCATTAATACTACTTGTCATTGGTTATGGATCTTTAATATTGATTTGTTAATTAATATGCTTTCTTGGACTTATTGTGTATCTATAACGCTTTGGATATTATTCTTTGCAATTTTATTTGTTTATTTGGTCTAAATTAAGTTGAAAGAAGTGATCTTGATTTGCATGTTTGCACATTAAATGGTTGTTTTCTTTGATCTGTTATATTCTCCAATAGTTCTATCTTGAAATCATTACTCATCGTGTTTAAGTGTCCTTAACCACCTAGTTAGGAATCAATTATTTTTCAGGGAAGTACAGGAAAATTCTAACGCAAAGTAACTTCCGATTTCCAGAGTGCGAGGTCGGAAAGCAAAAGCCGGAAGTGCAGAGCAGGCTAAGATCGAAAGTTAAGTTTTCCGTAATTGTTGTCGCCTCGATCATAACAGGAAAGTTTGTGGTTTTGGCACTTTGTAAATTTTTCCAGATTAATAAAATTGCATTCATTTCATATTATGTTTCATGGTTCTTCATAGAATGTTTTTAATGAATTTCAATGAATCTCCTAATTTATGTGGCTTATTGATTATTGGTAGTTTACTATAAATGTGTTATTTCATGTATTGATTTTTCTGTACTGAACTGGCATGTAGAATGTGTATCCAGTAAATGTTTTTATTTGATATTCATTATCATTAACATTGCTTGTAATTGGTTATGGATCTGTAATACTGGTTTGTTAATTAATATGGTTTCTTGGACTTATTGTGTATCTATAATGCTTTGGATATTGTTCTTTAAAATTTTATTTGTTAAGTTGGTCTAAATTAAGTTGAAAGAAGTGATCTTGATTTGCATGTTTGCACATTACATGGTTGTTTTCTTTTATATGTTATATCCTGCTATAGTCCTATCCTAAGATCATTACTCATCATGTTTAACGTTCCTTAAACAATTATTTAGGAATCAACTGTTTTTCAAGGAAGTACAAAAAAATTCTAAGGCAAAGTAACTTCTGATTTCCAGAGTCCGAGGTCGAAAAGAAAAAGTCGAAAGTGCAGAGCAGGGTAAGGTTGAAATTTAAGTTTTCCAAATCCCGAGTTCTTACTTCTGAGTTCAGATGGTGCAAGGTGAAAAAGTGGAAGGCAGAAGGCAGAAGGAAGAAGGCATAATTGTGGAAAGCGGAAGGTGGAACACTGACAAACTGTGAACAAATTAAAAGGCCAAAAGAAAATGGCCAAATCGATATGCGTCGTAGATCTAGTATGCATGAACGGATAAGATCGAGGCGAAAAAATAGAATGTGAGAGTTAGAAGGTCCAAAATTTCATCCTTTCCGATTTGCGGGTTCCGAAATTTGGAAGACGGACATTCGACCCAAAATAATATGAGACTTTCGCTTTCTGCAGTACAGAACATGGAAATCAAAAAATACAAATTTGTAATAAAGATTTATTTTTTCCGACCTCCGCTTTCCGCACAACGGAATGTGGGTATCGAAAAAATTGTTGTCTCGTATTTAATATTTATTATTTCCCCATTTTCGCTTTTTGTACTGTGAAAATGCAGAAATCAAAAATTTTATTTTTATTTTGGCATTTTTTGTTTGAATCTGATTTATGTTTTCCGCAGTGTAGAAAACAGGTTGTGGAACTTCAATATGTTTTTGGTCTAAATAAATTTCTTCCGTAAATTTTTTGTATCAAATTGTATAAAAAAATAGATACTCTTAAACTTTATTTAATTGGAAAATGAGTTTTCTCAATTTCATGGAGTTTTGTTTGTATTTTTACTACTATTCTTATTAGCCATTTAGAAATAGTAGTCTCTCCACTCATTAGATTTCGAGTTTTCATAATGATGTCCATTTTTTTTTATTATGTGTTTGATACGCTTCAAAGGACATTATATCTTAATGAATCTAACCACCATTATTATATCCAGAACTATATATAGTATAAAGAGTGGTGTCCTACACTCAATTAAACAAATTTAAACACAGTTATCTAAAAAAGTCTTAAACTTATTTGTGGAAATTGTGAAAGTTGGATGGATGAGATCGAGGCAGCAAAATAGAATGCGAGAGTTATAAGGTCCAAAATTTTGTAATTTCTGATTTTCGGTTTCTGAACTTCGGAAGACAGACATTGGACCCAAAATCATGTGAGACCTCTGCTTTCCACAGTGCGGAACATGGAAATCAGAAATTACAAGTTCGTAATAAAACTTTATTTTTTTCCTACCTCCGCTTTCCACACAACGGAATGTGGAAATCGAAAAATTTGTTGTTTCATATATAATATTTATTATTTCCCCATTTCCGCTTTCCGTAGTGCGGAAAGCGGAAATCAGAATTCTAATTTTTATTTTGGCAATTTTTGTTTGAATCCAATTTTCGTTTTCAGCAGTGCGGAAAACGGGATCCAGAACTTCGATATGTTTTGAGTCTAAATAAATTTCTTTTCGACTTCCGTAATTTTTTTGTATCAAATTGTATAACAAAATAGATACTCTGTGAACTTTATTTAAATGGAAAATGAGTTTTCCCAGTTTCAAGGAGTTTTGTTTGTATTTTTACTCCTATTCTTGTTAGACATTTAGAAATAGTAGTCTCCCCAGTGATTACATTTCGAGTTTTCATAATGATGTCCATTTTTTTATTTTTATTAGTATGTGCTTGATACGCTTGGAAAGAGATTATATCTTACTAATTCTAACCACCCTTATTATATCCAGAACTATATATAGTATAAAGAGTGGTGTCTTAATCTGGAGTTTCTTAAAGCTATAGGAAACACTCTAGAGAAGTACATTGATAGGTATGAAAGAAGAAAACAATATGCTTGTGCTCAAATATGTGTCAAAGTGGACCTAGAGGTAAGGCTTCCTGAAGCTGTTAGGTTGATAGTAGAAGATTGGTCTCATGTGCAAGAGCTTGATTATGAGAAATTGCCTTTTAAGTGCAGAGATTATCATGGATATGGGCACTTTTCCAGATCATGCAAGAAGAAAGCTGATGAAGAAGCTGTCAATGAGAAGGGAGAACAATGGACACAAGTCTAAAAAGATAATACAACAAAGCAGGGCAATTATTCAAAGGGAAAAAGAACTGAAATGGGGTCAAGTAGTAACCCCAAACTCAAGGAAAATGAAGTAGAAATGAAGGAAATAACAACACAAAACAACTTCAAAGTTTTGATTATTCCTGAAGAACAAGTGCCTTCAACTCTTGAACAAAGAGAACTTCCTCAATCACAAGATCAGAGTCGTGAAGAAAATAAAGAAATAATTGAGTCAAATCAGGGTTCTCCTGTTGATGGTCTGTCTCCCATATATGCAGAAATGGCAAAAAAAATGAAACCAATGGTTAATTTTGGTTCATCTGATGAAGAATCTCTTGAGAGGTCCTAAAAAAAAGGATGCAAATCTATTAAGAAAGATAGGGAGGAAGAAGTAGAAAAACTGAAGATGCAAGGAATCCAAGCTACAATTGAAATGTCAATTGCCAGGAACACCATGGCTAGACCTTCAAAAGGAGGCCCTCCCCCTTCTGTCAATAATAAATAATGAACATCGTCTCTTGGAATTACAGAGGGCTTGGAAATTCATTGAAATTGGAAGTTGTTAAGGATCTATTAAGAATGGATTATCTGGGTATTCTTCTGCTCCTAAAGACCAAAATTAAAGAGGGTTTCCTCCTATCCTTAAGCAATAAGAACTGGAAAACGAATGTTGGGAAGGCTGTCAGTGCGAGAGGTTTTACTGGTGGAATTGCAACCTTGTGTCTAGAGAATATTTTCTCTCTGATCAACTCTCATGTAACGCAGCATTGGATATTCACAGAACTACGACACACTCCAAGTAAGACCTCTCTTTCCTTTTTTAATCTTTACGTACCAGTCAACTACCAAGAAAAAAGAGAACGCTGGAATTCTATGTCATCTTTTCTCACTGCTAATTCGTTCTCCAATATAATCGTGGTTGGCGATTTAAACATAATTCTGGACACTAAAGAGAAAAAAGGAGGCATTAGTGGGAGAGATCCCATGTTTAATTCCGTGGAAAATCTCATTCTAACGTGGGAATTGATTTATTTTAAGCCTAAAAAAGAAAGATACACATGGACAAATAATCGAGTTGGTGCAGCAAACATTTCTACCATGATGGATTGATTTCTAGTTCAGATTTCATTGCTAATGGGGGGAAAATAATTTCATCCGGCATATTGGCCAAGCTTACTTCAGATCATAAGCCGATCATGTTGCAAATTGAAGATGAAAAGGACTTAGGTCCTATTCCCTTTCAGTTCAGTCCATTGTGGAAAGATCAGGAAGGTTTTTTTAGCACTATTTCCATGGCGTGGGATATTCCTGGTGTAGGATCGTCGAACTACGTATGGGAGAGGAAGCTCAAAAATACAAAATTTGCATTGAAGAACTAGGTTAAACTCTCTAAAAAAAATCCAAACAGTGACAGGAAATAATCCCTAGGAAAGTTGGAGGAAATCCAAATGGAAATGGAAGTTTCAGAAATTACCCCTGCTCTATTGGAAAAAGAGCAAAGAGCACAGTTTAAATCCTTTAGAGAATTTAGGAGAGAAGAAGAATATTGGAGATTGAAGTCAAGGAGTACTTGGCTGAAAGCTAGAGATCGGAACACATCTTTTTTCCACAAGCAGTGCAGAGCCAAAATATCCCAAAATCACATTTCGGGAACCTCATTTCTATCTGGTGAATCTTTTAAAATATTTTCTCAAATAAAACAAGTGGTTGAAGCTCATTTTCAGAACCTATTTAGTGAAAATGGCTCCTCGGATTCATATTTAACAAATGATTTCTTGCCCAACATTCTTTGCATGGTGAGGGAAGAAGAAAATGTTGAGTTAATGAAGCCTTTTTTGGAGCAAGAAATAATTGATGTTATATGGGCTATGGAGCCGGATAAAGCCCTAGGCCCTCATGGTTTTTCCTTTCACTTTTATCGAATCTACTAGAAAGTTATGAGGATTGATATTCTCCGGATGATAAAAGTATTTCATTTAAAACCCAAAGTTGGTGTATGCACAAATTCCACATTCTTGGCATTAATTCCTAAATAAGTTAATCCTTCTTTTTTCGGTCGATTCAGACCTATTTCACTATGTAATGCATCTTATAAAATGTTATCTAAACTCTTAGCTAACAGGCTCAAACCTCTGCTTGGGAAGTTGATTGCACCTCTTCAAGCTAGGTTTGTAAAACGTCAGCATATTTTGGACAATGTAATTCAAGTACAGGAAGCCATGCATTCCAGCTTTCGAAGGAATGAGAAGGGCATGTTAATCAAACTTGACATGGAAAATGCAGTTTGACAGCGTAAAGTATTCCTTTCTATACTCAGTTCTCCGTTCTTTTGGCTTTAGCCCTGCCTTTATAAATTTGGTAAAAGTGTGCATTGCTAAACCTTGGATAGCACCATTAGTAAATGGAAGACCAACAAATTTCTTTCAAGCAACCAGGGGTCTTCATCAAGGTTGTCCTCTTTCGTCGTTTTTGTATATACTTATGGTTGATTCTTTAAGTAGAAAGTTAACAACAGGGAAAAATGATCGAATCATCTTGGGCATAACTTCGTCAGCTAGAGTATAATCTATTAACCATGCCCTCTTTGCGGATGATACTTTTCTTTTGGGAGGGGATTCTTTAAAAATGGCAAGAGATTTTTCAGACATTATGAATCATTTTTGTATTATTTCAAGAGCACTTATTAATATTCATACGAGTGTCGTGTATTGTTGGAATGTGGATCAATCAATAGTTGCAAACATTTCATATATTTTGGGTTTTGAAGGATTTTCTTCTTGGGACAAGGTTAAATATTTGGGTCTTCCATTAACCCTAGGGAAAAGCAACCCTTCTCTCTGGCTGGATATCATTGGCAAGATAAAAGCTAATATTTCCTCGTGGGGTGGCCACTGGCTTACGAAGGCAGGGAATCTCATATTGATAAAGTCAATTCTCTCAGCCCTTCCTATCTACCAATCATCTCTTCTCCTGGCTCCGAAAAATATTTTGGATCAGATATCCAAGCTGCTCAGAGACTTTCTTTGGAGAGGTGGAAAAAAATAAGAACCGTATGCATCTGGTTAAATGGGAAATTGTAAATAGGCCTGTTCTTGAAGGTGGACTACAAATCAGAGATCCATGATTGTATAATTTAGATATGGGAGGAAAATTGCTATGGCAATTATTCTCTAATAAAAATCACCTGGTGAGCCAAATTTTCTGGAAACAAATATCTTCATAGAGGAACTCTAAGAAATATACAAATGGAAAATACTCCAAAAGCTCTATTATTTGGAATTTATGCAGAAGATGTCTTGAATTTTTTTATTAGCATCTATATAGAATTCTAGGAAATCATAGACAAACTTCTTGTGGGATGATAAAATTACAGGGAACGCTCCTCTAAATTCCAATGCAGCTATCAGCGAGACTAAAATATGGCTAGTCAATAAAGACCTCTTACGATTATCTGATTTCATTTTATGCGATTGCAAGGGAAATTGGGAGGAGTCGTGCTTTGCCAAATTGCCAAACCGTAATCCTATTTTACATGCACAAACATAAATCGTTGCTGGAGAAATTATCTGGTATGGCACCTATTCATCTCTCTTGAAAGGACAAGTGGGGATGGGTTTCCTCGAGAGTCTATTCAACTGTTGATGGGTACACGGCTTTACAGAAAATGCAGCCTCTTTGTTTCCCTCCTCTGGCTCACTCGACGCAGCATGTTGGAAGTTGGTTTGGAATTCTCCCAGCATTCCAAAAGTAAATTTTTTTACTTGGACTATTATGCATCATAAAGTTTTAACCGGAGAAAATTTGTTAAAACGAGGTTTCTTGGGTCCTTATAGGTGTTGCTTCCGTCTTCAAGCTACCAAGACTTCAGTTCATATATTTGTTAGATGTGTTTTTACTCAGGAAGTTTGGGCACATTTCATGCGTGGGTTTCCTTCTTGTGTTCCTCTAAATTCTGACCCTTTTATTATTTTTAAAAGCTGGTAGTCAAGGTATCTTGGATTTTCAATCAGTCAAGCATGGAGGAAAATATGGCAAGCCATTCCCAAATTTATTTGGTGGAAAATTTTGCTAGCAAGAAATGATTTGATTTTTAACAGTAAAATTTTGAAGCTTGAAATTGTAGCTTTAAAAGCTAAGGCTTTTCTTTTGGAAGTAGTGGGAAATCCTCAACTTGATGAAATTAAATTGGAAGCTGAGCATAAATGGATTGGATCACTACAAGAGGTTAAAGTTCAGTTGGGATGGAGAAAGCCTGTTATTAAACCAATTTGGCAGATTAGAATACCATAGAAAGAATTTTCAAAATGGTGGCAATTGAAAAATAAAGTCTCAATATTCTTCGATGGAGCGTCAAAAGGAAATCCGAGGAAATATGGGGCAGGGGGTTTGATCTATTATCTAGGAGGAATTCTAGAAACAAGCTTCAGCTTGGGAGTAGGACAAATTACAAATAACCAAGCAAAATTATATGCACTTCTAAAATCTATTCAACTTGCAAAGGCAGTGGGACAGAACAACATTCAAATATTTGGAGACTCTAAAATCATCTTAAAAGTTTTAAATACTGATACAAAGTTCAAAAATCCTAGGTTGAATGTGACCATGCAAAGGTTGCACTTCATTTTAATTCATGGTTCTTCAATTACCTCTTATCACATTCTTTGTGATTTGAATAAGCTGGAAGATTACAAAGCAAATCAGGGCTGCCTAATTCCTCCAGGAATGTTAAGTTTGAATGATGGTCCTAGTTCGATGAATTCTATTCCTTGATATGGAAAAGAGATTTTTTTGAATTTAAGAAGCTGGTTTTTTGGAACAAATGTAATAGGGCAAAGGCCCATTCAATTCTTTATAAATTTAAAAAACAAAAAACGAAGAAAAAAAATTCATCATTTTGTTTATAAAAAAAAAGAGTGGTGTCCTACACTCAATTAAACAAATTTAAGAACTCTGTCGATCGATATGTTTCCAACTTTCAAGTTTCGAAGGTGAAAAGCGGAAAGTGGAAGGAAGAAGGAAAAATTGTGGAAAGCAGAAGCCGGAACACTGACAAATTGCGAACAAATTAAAAGGCCAAATGCAAATGGCCAAACCGATCTGCGACATACATCTAGTATGCATGGACGGATGAGATTGAGGCGACAAAATAAAATGTGGGAGTTAGAAGGTCCAAAATTTTGTCATTTCCAATTTGCGGGTTCTGAACTTTGGAAGACGAACATTCGATCCAAAATCATGTGAGACTTCTGGTTTCCACAGTATGGAACACAGAAATCAAAAAATGCAAATTTGTAATAAAAGTTTTTTTTTTTTTTCCGACCTCCGCTTTTCGCACAACAGAATACAGAAATAAGAAAATTTGTTGTCTCATATTTAATATTTATTATTTCCCGATTTCATCTTTTTGTAGTGCAGAATGTGGAAATCAGAATTTGTATTTTTATTTTGGCAATTTTTGTTTTAAACCTATTTCCATTTTCCGCAGTGTGGAAAACAGGATGGAGAGCTTTGATATGTTTTTGGCCTAAATAAATTTATTTCCGACTTCCGTACTTCTTTGTATCAAATCGTATAAAAAAATAGATACTCTGAGAACTTTATGGAATTGAAAAATGATATTTCCCAGTTTCCTGGAGTTTTATTAGTATTTTTACCACTATTCTTGTTAGACATTTAGAAATAGTAGTCTCCCCACTCATTAGATTTCAAGTTTTCATAATGATTTGCATTTTTATTTTTATTATTATGTGTTTGATACTCTTGGAAGGAGATTATATCTTACTAATTCTAACCACCCTTATTATATTCAGAACTATATATAGTATAAAGAGTGCTGTCCTACACTCAATTAAACAAATTTAAACACGATTCTTTAAAAAAGTCTTAAACTTATTTATGGAAATTGTGAAAGTGTTTAAACTATTTAGGACAAACATTTTTAAATGAAAAATTACAGCTATACTTAAAAAAATATTTTAAAAAATTACCAGCTTGCTCGATTCTAACCCATTCATTCACGTCAATTGGCATATTGGCATATTTCCTAGTGAAAAAGTATGTAATGTATTAGAGAAAGATGTTACAACAAAATTTAGGACCAAAACCTTTCATCTAGAGACTGGTTGGATTCTTCATCATCATAGACAGGCTTCAAACTATCGATTGATGGTATACGAACCTCATGATTTGGCTTTTAGTTTTTAAATTCATACGGATATAAATGATGTAAGGATTTAGAGTTATCTGGATTTGAACGAATTGGAAGCAGTGGAACATGACAAACTGCAAATTCAATTGTCATTGTTTGCAAAGTCAATCAATAAATATAAGCCAAAAAACATTATAACTCTTTCTATTTCCATCGATAGCCAAAAAACAAACATTTACATAAAAAACCAAGCCCTCCCATTTCTGGGAAAACATGCTTGCAGATTAGACTCGTAGTCTCCCTTGAAAGGAAACAAGACTGAACGAAAATGGTTGGGAGTTCTTCATAAGTCTCAGAAAACATTCTTCCATGAAAACATAAAAAGTAACCATTAACAGGTAGTAGTTTTTAAAACAAACAAACAATAAAAAAAAGACTGAAATAATAACATGGTCAATCAAACAATTGTTCATGAGGCTCGAGCTTAATGCCTAGTCTCCTGGAGAACTCATCCTGATTGTCCAAAATCCTGTGCAAAATAAGCATGATTTTGTCCTGCTGAGGAAGAATTTCTCCATGGTGCTTGTCTTTTTCCACTAAAGTTTTTCCTAGGATAAACTTATGCGGCCATTACAGTTCCAGGGATTTCTAATACAAAAAGAGCCTTCCTATGGAAGTGCCAGGATCGGGAAGTAAATCCTTAAATTCATTTTGTATCTCCTCGGGTCACAGGCAAATGCCTTCCAACTCCACCTCTCTCTCTGCATTGTGGAGGTTGGCTTGCACTGACTCAGGAATATCCCGTTTATAACGTTTTCTCTTTTCCACAATCATTTTCTAGAAACAGAGGGGCAGACTCATAGGCTTTGTCCTGTCATTCCCTGGAGGGGAACAAACAAAGTGGGAGTTCTTACGACGAGGCATGATAACAGGAGAGACCACTATCAACAAGAGCCGAGAAAAAAAGCTTAATCAAGAAGTTGATTGCTAATGTTGTAAAGAAATAGTATAAACATAACATTTTCATTATATGAACTTTGTAATATTATGATATGGCATTGGATTATTTCATTTAAGAATCTCACTGTTGAATTGTCATTATATATAAATTTATGAAGAACAACATTTATATATCCGACGATGTTGCTGGAAATAAAGGTTTAAGATAAATGAAAATGGACGACATAGATCGCATCCTGGATATGACGTGTGTGATAATGACGATCATTATAATTATTAAGCAAAAGAAGATTAGTATAGGCTTTATACACGGTATGGTAAGGAAGCAGGGGTACTCTAAACAAGGACATATTCATACCATCATAAGAAGGGATTGATAAAGTGACAAATGTCAAGTCCACACACCATGAGATAACTTGATGTTGATAGCAAGTGAGGCTGACAATCACTTATGCAATTAATATGATGACGTTATAGCAGAAACGGGCGACGTTATGATGACGTTAAGATATTCCAATACGTTAAAGTGACCTTTCGCGTCCTCCAAGAGATGAGGGAAGTATACACATATCACATTAATACCAAGAAATAGATATACTACATCATGAGAATCCCAAAATGATAATAACATTTCGTACGACTTAGTCAATAAATAGGGCCTCCTACTTAGGCAAATACCATTTGGACCTCATTTATGGTTTTTTATGTGCATAAAAACTCGAACCGTGAGCGTTATTATTACTCCTCTCATGGCTGTCGAAGAAATAATTCGCAAGATGGTGATATTAAACGTCGGAATGGGAGGAGAAGGGAAGATAAGTTCGGAGACCTGCTGCATTTTGTACTTCGCAATGTGGAAGAAGAAAAAAAGTTGCTAAGAAAAATATAAAAGCTCTGATTTGTGCATTCCGCAGTGCAGAAACCGGAAGTCGGAAAAATGAGAAAATTACAAAAAGAGACAAAGAATTTCTAGGCTTCTGCATTTTGAATGGCAGAAAGCGGAGGTCGAAAATCACGAAATGTTAATTGCGAACATTTAACTTCCTATTTCTGCATTCCGCATAGCGGAAAGCGGAATTCGACAAGAAAGAAATGAAAATTCTGGAATCCGCATAGGCGAAAGTCGAGAATAGATTTCCTAAATGTTAATTTCAAAAGTTATATATTGGAAAAAATTTCTTATATTGGATAATTTAATTTCATGAAATTATCGTGGACAAAGTTTCTTATATTTGAACTAAAACATATCGAAGTCCCGCATTCCACATTTCATACTTAGGAAAGTGGAAAGTGGAAGAAAAAAACTTTGTGAAGAAAAATATCAAAGCTCTTACTTCCGCATTTCACATAGCAAAAACAGGAAGTTGCCAAGAAATTTTTATTGACAAAAAATAAAAATTCTGTAATCCACATAGGTGAAAGCTGGAAGCCGGGAATAGATTTCCCCAATGAGTTGGAAAAAAAAAATCATCAAATCATCATGGACAAAGTTCCTTAGATTTGAACTAAAAACGTATCGAAGTTCCGCATTCCGCATTTCCTACTTCAGAAAGCAGAAAGTAGAAGAAAAAAAGTTTGCGAAGAAAAACATCAAACTTCCTATTTCCGCATTTCGTAGTGCGGAAACCGGAAGTCAGAAAAATAAGAAAAATTAAAAAAAAGGACATAAACTTGTCTTCTGCATTTCACACAACAGAAAGCGGAAGTCGAAAAGAAATTTATTTCAACTAAAAACGAAGTAAAGTTGTGCATTCCACATTTCATAGTTCGAAAAGCGGAAGTCGGCAAGAAAGAAATGAAAATTGTGGAATCTGCATAGGCCAAAGTCGGGAATAAATTTCCTAAATGCTAATTTCAAAAGTTTTATATTGTTGAAAATTTAATTTCGTCAAATTATCATCGACAAAGTTTCCTATATTTGAACTAAAAACGTATCGAAGTTCTGCATTCTGCACTTCATACTTTGGAAAGAGGAAAGTGGAAGAAAAAAATTTTGCGAAGAAAAACATCAAAGTTCCTATTTCCGCATTCCGCAGTGCAAAAACCGGAAGTTGGAAAAAATGACAAAAATAAAAAAGGGACATAAACTTGTCTAGCTTCCGCATTCCGCACGGCAGAAAGTGGAAGTCGAATAGCATGGTAAGTTAATTGTTTTTATTGTAACTTCTGACCTTTGCATTCTGCACAACGGAAACAGGAAGTTGGCAAGAAATTTTTATTGATGAAAAAAGAAAATTCTAGAATCCACATAGGTAGAAGGCTAAAGCCAAGAATAGATTTCCCCGATGAGCTGAAAAACATGCATCGATGCATTCCACACTGCAGATAGCGGGATGCGAAAGGCGGAAGCGGCCATTGTTATAGTGGCCTTGCATCTTTAGGCTGAGTTCCTTACCTAAACCAAGTGCATCATAAAAACTGATACCTATTATCTTATTGGCATAGCATGAGTATTACACCATTATGAAGCCACATAACCAATACAAGTCACAATCCTTTTTCAACAGAGCATGAGTCACAGTAAATTAAAACAGAGCATGGGTGTTTCACCATTTCATAAGCAACATCTTCATTTAGCCTAAAAGCTTATACCTATCATTTTGTTGACATACCATGACTATTGCAACATTATGAAGCCACGTAACCAATACAAGTCACTCTCCTTTTGCAACAGAGCAGGAGTCATAGTAAATGAAAACAGAGCAAGGGCGTTTCACCATCTCATAAGCAACATCTTCATTTAGCCTAAAAACTAATACCTATAATTGTATTGACATTTAAAACACCTCTTTAGACATATATATATATACCATGAGTTAAATAGAATTGTGTAAATTTAAATACACTAATAGAACCTGTTTGTAAGATCAAATACGAAGCAAAAAAGTTTCTACCACAATGAATATTCAAAACATTTAAACAGACTTCAGGAATACCAGCAAATTTAACAAGGCGAGAAACTCTCTAGTGTAAACGAAGAGCAACAAAATCAATATAAGAAAATCAAACATAAATAGTCATAAATAGTGGTTTCCTGAAGGGTTGTTTATATGTGCAAAGCAAAGGCGGTGCAAGAGCGATTGCAGATAATAAATATTTTCCAGATCGTCATAAGGTGAGCCAAAATTAAGATGTAGGCCCATGTTTGAATCAATTGGCAAGGTTTCTTGCATTAATGTAGCAACAATGCATTTGTGAACCATTAATGTGGATGAAGGGACATGGGAAAAGTGTATTTCATCGACTGAAGAAGCAGTGAAACAAAACGACGACCAAATTGACCCCACAAACTGTGATCCTAAAGCCACAAATTCCATCGAGAAAATATTAGCCTAAACCCATAAAAATTGTTAGACTGAAACTTTCGCAAAACCCTGGGAAGCTATGCCGAATTGAGAGAAATGAACTGCAATGAAGGAAAGTGAACCCCTGTACACACAAAATTTCTAGAACCGATCGTTTAAGCCAACAGATAGAAGTATGGTGAAAACACACAAGCCACCTGTCAGAAAAACACCAAATGGGAACAAGTATTTGCAATTGGCAATCAATCCATCAAGTCCATTAATCCATTCATGCGCAACACCGGCCATAACACAAAGTACACCTCCGCTCTGCGGGACAGAAGTTTCAGAATCGGGGACCCAACTGAAGTGGAGTAAAAAAAATAACCAAAATTGATCAACATATGTGCATGAAAAAAAATGTAAGGACAATTAATCCATGTTGATTGCTGAAAACGTGGCCATGTAATGTCATCTTTCACTCATTGAACATGTTGATCTATTTGTAACTTCGGAATGTATTCACTTGTATATCTTATATTGTACCCCGGTGTTCCTATCGGGAGAATCATTTGTATTTCATCGTACCTCGTTGTTCCTATCGGGAGAGTTATTAATATAATAAAGTCATGTAAAGTCATTGAGGTTAACCCTCCGTTGTAAGTCGGGGCAATAGTCCCCACAATTGAGTTGAGGTTAACCCTCCTTGCTGATCAGGGGGGAAAAGTCCCCATAGTTGAGGGGCACTCGGGTTATTAGACCCTCCTAGAGATGTCGGCCCTAGTAAGTAATTGTCAAGTCAAAAACTAGTATAAATAGAGAGTGAGACTCTCTATTTGTCATACACTCACCTACCTATAGCGCATAGGTGAGAGAGAAGTAGCTCACTCATGTGAGAGAGAACAGCTGTTGGAGATCATCTTTTTGTCTTTGGGTTTTACTGCTGCCATTGGTGCTAATTATATCTTTGAGGAAGCTGCGGGGTTTTCTCCTTTATGGTTTCCCCGAGGAAAATCTGTGTTTCTATTGTCTCTTATGATTGATTGTTGTGCATGTTATTCTCTTAGATAAGATCCTAAGATCATATTGCTTAAATGATAAAAATCCAACATGGTATCAGAGCTAACCTGAGAAGAAGATTATGCAGCTACAGAAGGTATGGCTTCTTACTTTTTGGGTCTCTCTCCACAATCCATCAACAAAAGGAGGCTAGGCTAACTCTCCATTGAAGGGCGCATCTTTCTATCGAAGCAGAATTTGATTCTGGGCATTTTTTCGTTTTTGCTACAGGAAATTAGGGATTTTTACAGAAGAGGAATTTTTGAGTGAGCCCAGCATAGGATTTCTCTCCTCATCAAAATCGAAGTGTACAGACCAAGGTCGAAGTTTTTGGTTGAGTAACACTCTGGGAAAGTCAAACCTTAGTTTGACCCCGGGTCAGAAAAACCCTAAAATACTAAAACGAGTAGTTTTGGTACATTTGCTATATCCCACGATGGAAGAAGCATCAAGGGACACAATTTTCATAGGCCAAAGATAAAATCCTGATGTACCCTGTGTAAAAATTTCAACTTCATATTCGCTATATTCTAGGAGATATGATTCCTCCAAATCAGGGTTCCAACCTCTTCAAGGATTCATTCCTAAACAGGACACCTAGGGAGAATTTCTATATCTCATGATACAAAGGTCCAAATGAAATTTCATAAGATGTTCCAGAGAGGGCATAGACTGTACTTGCTATGGTAAAAATTTCAAACCCTGTTGATAAAACGGTGACACATGATAGTCTGTACAAGTTCGCTATGCTGAACAATTTTGAAAAAAGTCACCTTGGGAAAATTCTCATAAGTCCCAATTGGTGAAACCAATTCTGCTAAAACCTATGGTTTTGGAAATAGGATAGATGAGGATACCTTAGTACGAAATTTTAGACATAGAGGAGCATTAATTTCAGAGATATCACAGAAACAATATCATACATTTCTGGAGAAGAAGTTGGAAAACTAGGGCTTCCTGTTCCGAGAGCTTCCCTCCACTGTTTTCAGAAAAGGAGTACATTGGACAACTCGCCTTGAAGAGGTGCATATTTATATCTAATCATATATAACAAACCCTAGATCAGTTAGATGTCGAACCAGGACAGACACCTCAAATTTGTAAGATCTAATCTTTTGCTATTTACATTTGAGATTCTCATTTCAAAATGACCTATCACACCGGCTTGATGACAAGCTTTGTGAAGCTGACAACTTCCAAGCATGGAAGTATAGGATCTCCTTGGTTGTTGAAGGAAATGAATTGGAGACCTACATAAGTGGAGAGGTTCCATTTCCAGAGGGATATAAGGCTAAAGCCTTACACAAGAAGAACTTGGTCAAGGCCAAGAGAATCACCTTATACCACAAGTGTCTTCCCTAAAGACACCTAAAGAGATGTTTGATTCCTTGACCAAGCTAGTTGAAGGAAAGAACATAAATAGAAAGATGACTTTGAGAAACCAGTTGAAGAATGCAGAGACCATATAGTCATACTTTACAAGGGTCTCTCAAATCAAAGAACAACTTGAAGCAATGGATGAACAAGTAGAGGATGCAGAAATTGTTAACCACCTTGGATGGCCTCCCATGATCATGGGATTCATTCATTCGAGGAATGTGTGCCAAAAGGAAGTGATTACTTTCAGCAGACCCTGGGAAGAGCACACGCAAGATGAAGCTCGACCCAGAATAAGAGAAGAGGAGATGGGAGCAACTGAATATCAAGCGCTCACAATTCAAAGAAGATCCCTCAAGCGATGAGGAATATGAAGAAATCAATTCTTGAAGAACCTCTTATCCATCTTAAGCATTTGGATAAGAAATGATGCTATTATGAATAAAGAAGATGATGAAGCTGAAAAAAGGAGTCTACCCACGAAAAAAATAAAGATAAGTATTCAATTGTCATTTCATGATATTGTTTTGTTATGCATTTTTATATATTCAGTTGATGCATTATGCATGATAGAATGTTTGGATTAATGTCAGTATACTACTAATATGCATGTGATGGGTAAGTAGCTCATGGTGCTATACAAATCTCCATTGCTACTTATCTAGAATGAAACCTCTTTGCTGACATATTGGATTAGTGCACAATCTCAATGATGTCTTGGTAGAGATGGAAGGCATCTAGAAAGTTTTCGTGAGATATGGATGAATGTTGTATTGGCTAAAATAGTTGCATGATTATATCTTTATGCATAAGAATTTTCCATTATATGCCTTATTAAATGTTTCTAACCATACAACTGGTGCATTTGACTTGTAGGAAAGATCGCGTACAATCGCCTACAACAAAAGAAGGATGAGACTTGTTCCGAAGAACAAGTGGCAACAGTTCAAGAAATAATCCAAAATGAAGAATGATGTCTAGGATGCAGTATCGAGACCTGAAGGAAGTTCGTAATGTCTTCCATATGGATCTACACTATCCAACATGCAGTAGATGGAAACATCGTGGGATACAAGGCAATATTTGTAGCATGAGGCTTCTCACAGAAAGAAGGCATAGACTACGAAGAGACATTTGCATCCAATGGGAGTTGAGGCACATGACAGGAAGACTCATTTGTGCAAATTAAAGAAGGCCTTATACAAGCTCAGAAGACACCCGTGGGATAACACATACATGAGGAGCTTGAAGATCACCTAGAGTGATGAAGATCTTAACCTTTGCTACAAGGTTGAAGATGAAAGCCTATAGAGGATGACAAGCTCACAAATGGGTGCGAGAAGAACTTTTGAAAAGGTTCAGGATCTTGATATCCAGTGACCCTAGATGGATACATAGAATATTAGTAGCAGAGGAAGCTACTTGTTACTCCATTACATAATGTTTCAATGCACAGAGTACGAAAGGCATAGGGAGAATGATGCTTTGCTTTAGAGGGAGTGACTGCAGAAGATACTGAGGTTCGACATGATACAACAAGATGGATAGATTACTGATGGATTTAGGCTTTAATGAGAGTAAAGCAGATTCCAACCTTTACTTCAAGGTTGAAGGCGGAAGACCAATGATGCTCCTGTTATATGTCGATGACTTGTTCCTGACATGAAAAGAGGAACTCATTAAAGTTGCAAGAAGGAGGCTTGCTACCAAGTTCAAGATGAAGGACTTGGATATGATGCACTACTTTCTAGGCATGGAGGTGTGGCAGAGTGTGGATGGAATATCCCTGGGACAAGGGAAGTATGCAGTAGAGATCCTAAAGTGGTTCAGGATAATGGACTGCAAGGCCATGACCACACCTATGGCATTGAATATGAAGCTATTGAGTGATGCTTCATCAGAGTCGGTTGATGCTACAATGTATCGTTAGATGTTTGGTTCATTGATGTACCTGACAAATACGAGACCAGATATTTGCTTTGTTGTGAATACACTAAGCCAGTTCCTGACGAATCCGAGACATGTTCACCTGATTGCTGCAAAGCATATTCTGAGGTACCTAAAGGGTATAGTTGATTATGGGCTCAAGTATGAAGCGACTCAAAAGACTAACCTTCAGGGTTATGTGGATTCGGATTGGGCAAGCAGTGCCATTGATAGGAAGAGCACTTCGAGGTGCTACTTCAATATAAGATCAAGTGTGATCTCTTGGTTTAGTAGGAAGGAGTCCTGCATGGCGCTAATAACAGCTGAGAGAGGAGCAGTGAAGCTCTAGTATGTGATCCAGATCGAGATCTCTTGAAAGAAGGAGTTCTAGCATAGCTGATGAGATAGGTTGTCTAAGCATAAAATCCGGGAGAAGCTCGTAGGTTGCTCAGACGTAAATGGTCATGTAGGTTGTCCTCGGATGTAATCAGACCTGGAGAAGCTTGCAGGTTATCCTTGGATGTAATCAGCCCTAATATGATTCTATGCTAGAAATGGCCAGAGTAAAGTTTGAGTACTTCTGGGAGAATCTTGGTGTTCTCTAGATCGAGGTTCCCTCCAAGGGGAAGTGATGAGTCCATGATCCCTTCCGACATGGTGGCAGGCTAGGCCTCCCATGGTCAGATATAACTGTTGAGCCCTTCTGACAGGGTGGCAAGATTGGTTCCTCCCATGGTCATATGTAAGTGCAGAGCCCTTCTGACATGGATGCGGGATGTGTTTCCCACATGGTTAGATGTAAGTGCAAAGCCCTGCTAACATGGATGCGGGATGTGTTCACCACATGGTCAAATGTAAGTGCATAGCCCTTCTGACATGGATGCGGGATGTGTTCCCCACATGGTCATATGTAAGTGTAGAGACTTTCTAGATTGGATGTGAGATGTGTTCCCCACATTGCTAGATATAAGTGTTGAGCCTTTCTGACATGGTTCTTGGATGTGTTCCTCCCATGGTCAGATATAAGTGTTGAGCCTTTCTGACATGGTTCTTGGATTTGTTCTTCCCATGGTCAGATATAAGTGCTAAGCCTTTCTGACATGGTTCTTGGATGTGTTCCTCCCATGGTTGGATATAAGTGTTGAGCCTTTCCGACATGGTTCTTGGATGTGTTCCTCCCATGGTCGGATGTAAGTGTTGGGCCATTCTAACATGGTGGCAGAATGGGCCTCCCATGGTCAGATGTGAGTACTGGGCCTTTCTGACATGGTGGTGGATGTGTTCCTCCCAATGTCAAATGTGAGTAATGGGCTTGCCTTTCTAACATGGTGGTGGATTTGTTCCTCCCATGGTCAGATGTTAGTGTTGGGAGAGCCTTTCTGACATGGTTCTTGGATGTGTTCCTTCCATAGTCATATATAAGTGTTGAAGAAGATGAAGACCTACATGGAGGCTAGGCCTACAACCAGCATGAAAAAGGGTTGGCTCTATAGAACTTCCTATGATGAGAAGAATTGAGAGATAGCACCAGTTGATTGAGATAGCGGAAGCAATGATGATGATGATGATCCATTGATGATCCAACTTTGATGATGATCCAGTGATGGTCCAGCTTTGATGATGATCCCAACATGATCCAATGACGAAGACTTGTGCTGATGTATTGTGTCAAGAGGATACCTTCCTAGTTAAGAGGGAGTGTTGATGTATTTGTAACTTTGGAATGTATTCACTTATATATCTTATATTGTACCCTGATGTTCCTATCGGGAGAATCATTTGTATTTCATTATACCTTGATGTTCCTATCGGGAGAGTCATTAATATAATAAAGTCATGTAAATTCATTGAGGTTAACCCTCCATTGTAAGTCGGGGCAATAGTCCCCACAATTGAGTTGAGGTTAACCCTCCTTGTTGATCAAGGGGGCAAAGTCCCCATAGTTCAGGGGCACTAGGGTTGTTAGACTCTCATAGAGATGTCGGCCCTGGTAAGTAATTGTCAAGTCAAAAACTAGTATAAATAGAGAGTGAGACTCTCTATTTGTCACGCACTCACCCAGCTATAGTGCATAGGTGAGAGAGAAGTAGCTCACTCAAGTGAGAGAGATAACAGCTGTTGGAGATCATCTTTTTGTCTTTAAGTTTTACTGTTGCCATTGGTGCTAATTCTATATCTGAGGAAGTTGCGAGGTTTTCTCCTTTATGGTTTCCCCGAGGAAAATATTTATGTCTATTGTCTCTTGTGATTGATTGTTGTGCATGTTATTCTCTCAAATAAGATCCTAAGATCATATTGCTTAAATGATAAAAATCCAACGGAACAACACCTGTTGAGTCCCCATTCGGTAAGCCGACGTGACAGGTGTAGGAATGTTAATGGCGAGGGAGACGAGGAATCTTTTGAGACTGCATCTCCATAGGGAAAATGCCTTCGGCATAATTACATTAAGTTAGTGATGAACTGTTGATTAATTGTGATTGGGTTTAATTATTAATTGCAACCAATAAAGATGAAATAATGTTAATGATATTAATAAGATTAATAAGATTTTGATTAACTTAATTGTTGAATGAAATACTTGAATTACTAAATCATGAAGTAGGTATTAATGGTGTTAATTATCTTAAATAAGATTATTATCAACTTGATCAATAAATGATAATTAAAGGATTAATCATAATTAAGGTTCCATTCTTGAACATGGTAAATAGTTCCATGAATAATGATTATTATTAATTATAATTAATTAGAATGTATTAATAAATCCATATTAATTAGGATTATTTATAAATTACCATAAATTAGAATTAATTAGAATGTGGCAATAAATGAGCTTTAATTAGTAATAAATAAATAATTATTGAATGTTAAGTATAGTTACATTTAATTGTTGAGTAGGGTAAGGGGTAAACAAATAACCATTGGAGTTGAAAGGATTGTTGGTTAATTGATAAATAAACATTAATTAATTATCAATTACAAGTAAGTATTTTGTTATATTGATGTTAATAATAGTATTGTGTTTTGTTAAATTGATGTTAAAGGCATTATTTAGATAAGAATAGATTATGTTATCAAAGTGTTTAAGTGCATTCATTAATTCAAGGTAAGGTAAGTCAAAGATAATGATTGAATAATATTATTAACAATAAACATTTGTATTAGAAATATGGTACGTATATTTTATAATTAGAAACAAATTGGGGCTCCAAGAAGATTTGAAATCTTGATCAGCCTTCGGCCTTTGTGACGGAGTATTTTTTTTGTAGGTTTTGCTTGGATCAGATTTTGCTGGAGTAATTGAGTAGATCTGGCTCGTCTTTGGGTGGTTTATGTAGGATAGTCTACGTGTCTCCCTTTGCCACTGTCTGTATCTGTCTCAGATCTGCTAGCTCATGTGATTTGGTGGGTGCTTTATTGCTCTACTTCCTGCAGTTGGTTGAGCGCCTGGTTTTCTAAGGCTGGGTTTGTATTACTTTCTTTGCTAATTTTTTATCTCTAGGGATTAGTTCTTTTTTCTTTATGTGAGATTTCTCCTGAGATGGCCTCTAGAGGGGGTCCCTCCCCCCCTCCCTGTCCTCCTGAGATCGAAGCATTTAAACGTCTCATAACTTCTTGTGGGAAGAGAAAGGGCAGTCCATTGGCCTAGACCTTTGTGAAAAAAATAGAAATCCCTTTTGTTGATCTCTCGGCAGCATGTCCTTGCCAGACCGCCTTGAATTTAGCTAAGCATGGGCTCATTGGTCAATTTATAGGATTATGGCCATCCCCAAAGGCTACTGATGGATGGGTTTTACGAAACTGGAGGCCTGTGGTTTCTGAAGGAATACGCAGCCATCTGGTTGGCAGAGGCTATTACATTTTTGTTTCTTATTCTGTGGTCGATTGAGACCTTATATTTTGAAATGGACCTTACTTTATGCATCCCCGGGGACTCTATCTGAATAAATGGAGCCCTGAATTCAACCCTACCCAAGATGTCCCTTCAGTTGTTCCTGTTTGGGTTAGGCCGCCCCATCTTCCTCTTCACTGTTGGAATTTAGAATCATTGGAAACCATTGGGAATAAGCTCGACAAATACATAGACAGGGCAGAAAAGAAAGATCAATACTCGTGTGCTCGAATTTGTGTGGAAGTGGATTTAGAGATCGGGTTTCTAGAGGCAATTAAGTTAAATGTTGTTGACTAGTCTTACGTTCAGGAGCTTAACTATGAACAGCTTCCGTTAAGTGTCGTCACTGTCATGGCTATGGTGTAATGTTCTGTTTTTTATAAAAAGGGAATAACTAAGGATTGATAGCACTAGGAGCAGAAGGTACATCAATTCAATATTATTAAGTCATCAGTGTAGAAGGAGGGCCATCAGAGTTCATATCCTAAAGCATACGGAGCATGCAGGCCTTGTTTAGTCAGTATTAAAGTCAACATAAAATTAGAATTGCATGCGTGCAAAAGTGAAGCATAACCCCTAAAAGTGACATGCAAACCCTAAAAGCATATGAAGATCTATTTAAGAAGGGTTATGGGACTAAAGGAACTATCTATTGTTATTGTTGATTGATTTTGGAGTTTCGAGCAGCAACACAGCGTGCAGCCGCGGCAATTGGGGTTGGCGACGATGTCTTCAACTAGCGAGGGTTTGGTAGTGAGATATCTACCCTAGTCTCTTATTGGGATAGATCATCCAAGTTTATCCATTGCATCCATCATATACTATAGTATTCTGATATCCAGCACATTCCAAAGGGTTATTAGTAGATCCACGTTTTGCAGCCGGAAGTAGTAGGGAAAACACAGAAGGATTCGTTGGGACCACAAAACCCAGTCTTTCCTCTGCATGTCAACTTCCTCTTTATCAGCAGGCCTATCCTACATTATGCAATGATTATCAACCATCAGTTTTCTCACCTAGAGAATCTATCATCCAAACATATCAGTTGGGGGCATGAGCAACAGAATTGTCAATCAATTTGCTAGGGCACTTAGAGGCAGCCAAACCTCCACATGTGCCAGGCCA
Organism: Pseudotsuga menziesii; assembly: GCA_001517045.1. Lineage (NCBI taxonomy): Eukaryota > Viridiplantae > Streptophyta > Pinopsida > Pinales > Pinaceae > Pseudotsuga > Pseudotsuga menziesii. The sequence continues at coordinate 299,110 of LPNX010548894.1, forward strand.
TCTCTCCGGCATCAACAAACGGACAAGCTCAAAAAGTTTCAGTCTGAACGAACCTCTCCTCCTACAAAAACGTCACCTTCAGTCTGGAGGGTTTTTACGGTACTACGGGGTGGTAACACCGGAGGAAAAGAGCATTATTATACCACCCATCTGGATCCTTATGCATGCAGCTATCTTTGGAGTCATTAGTAGCCAGAATATACGTGGTAAGTGTTAATCTCTCTCTACAAAACCCTAACCCTAATTCAGCTATAGTTTAGGGCATTTTTGCATGCACAACTATTTTGCAAATTTTTATGAGATTGAGTGTGCGAGTCAGCACTATCATAGAACATTAGAGAATATCAGTATTTGGGATATTACAGTGGTATCAGAGCATGTTCCTTGCCAGTTGTGGGCATGCAAAATTGTAAATGAATTCAGAAGATCCATACAACATTACTTACCGAAGACAGAGGTTTAGAAACAGTGATAGAGGAGAAGAGGAATTAGAGGACATAGAGTTGGGGGACAGAGAGTATCAGTTGGAAAGGGAAAAGAAATAATGGTCGGTGATGATAAAATAACTTTCAATAGTCTCATGTCAGCCATAAAAGAACTTGCTACTAGGAAAAAATAAATGATGAGTACCTTCAGGCAAATGACAGAGAAAAATAGGCCCACCCCACACAGTCCCTTATTTCCCAATAGTGATAGGGTATCCACCAGTAGTAGTGGGGAGCACTTACATACCAACATGCAGAGCCATCCCCATATATACAACAAGCCTTCCCAACCTACCATGCCTCAATTCTTAGATAGTCCAGTTGCAGTGCCTCTAGCACAAGTAGAACCAGAAGAATCCATGAGTGCATATTTGAGATAGTATAGATCTTTAGGAGATGACTTCCATTCATCCATGACCTTCACTAACTTCTACCACTTTAAAGTAAGAACAAACCCAGAGCTTACAATAGGCCCACCACCCTAGCAAATGCCATCTGTCAGACTAGAGATTTGCAGAGGTTAGCAGTATTTCAACACTTGCGTCGATATCAAGAGTATCTAGCCTTGGGTGATGAGGTATGTGCATCATTGTCCTTTCAAGATTATTACACTATCAAGTTCAGGAGCTAGCCTAAGGATTTGGATGAGGATCTACTTAAAGGCATAGTTGGGGGAGTGAAGAAAGATGACCATGAAGTACATGTTGTTCATGAGCTTGATTTGGAGTTAACAGTACATGATGAGGATGTGCATGAGGAGATAGCATTAGAGCCATCCTGTGAGTCTAGCGACACCAGCACATTCGCTAGTCAAATTGTGTTCAAGTCTTATTATGAGTTGGAGTTGGTATAATCTTCATCACCTACATCAGGAGTCTAGACAGTTATGACAAATGAAATACATGTGGTGCAAGGCAATGAGCACAACAGTCGAGACAGTGGGCAGTCACACATGGAGGTTAGGGAGAGTTTATACATGCATGAGATAGAGCTTCCAGATGATAGCTACCGAAAGAAGATTGAACGTGTTAAAGAAAGCATTCTAGTAATGAAAAAGAGGACCAAGATACTTCGAGATACCATAGTAAAACAAGATGTTGAGCTTACAGTTCTTCAAGTTGTATGTAGCAAGTCAGCGGTCAGGCTTTCTAGTATTGAAGAGTAGTTGGATTCCTTGATGGGGCAGTAGAAGAAACATACTATTGCATTTCAAAGCAGTCCTCTTCAGGAGTACATAGATAAGTCTTGCAATAGCTTGAGTCCACATTTGCATAATGGCGGATGGTTTTTACAAGTTGGCCAGGATCGAGAAATTGGGCAACAGTATATGAGCATTGCAGTTGAAATCAGAAGGGAAGAATTTCAGCTTGGTAGGATTATTCCTTGTGATGGTACTTATGGACAAGGTCCTTTTTAGGGATTGGATTAGAGAGAGATTAAGAGTTGGTGTCCTATTGAGGGCAATTCTTAGGAAGTCATTCCTAGCCAAGGGTATAGGCCCACAAGAGCCTTGGGATATTTGGCATGAAAGATGCACAAGTTTGCATTGGGATCCAGGTGGGAGACCTTATGAGGGATGGATACAATGTTTATTGATGGGGTTACTTGGGAGTCTTCAGGATGCTCCTTGTGTCGATACTACACAGGGTAGTGGTGGATGCATTTTTAACTCTGCAATTCTCAGATTGATTTGGGACCCTGGGATTAAAGTGACTGGTAGTTTGGTGATTGCTAGATGATGCTTTCAGGAGGTCTATTGTGATGGCACCTCGTTTACAGCTTGGTTAGTTACTCTACTTATAGGAGGCTTCCATGGGATATCTTGTGATGGTACCGTGCAATGCAGTGCTTTGAGCAGAGGGTGCTACAAATATCCTAGGATAATTTGGGACCCTGGGATCATCCCCGGATTCAGTTGGTTCAATTTGATTGATTGTGGAGTTGTGTTGTCATTGCTTGAGGACAAACAATATTTGGCGAGGGAGGACTGTAATGTTATTTTTTTGGTAAAAAAGGGAAAACTGAGGACTAATAGCACTAGGAGCAGAAGGTACATCAATTCAGTATTATTAAGTCATTAGTGTAGAAGGAGGGCCATCAGAGTTCATATCCTAAAGCATGCGGAGCATGCAAGCCTTGTCTAGTCAATATTAAAGTCAACATCAAATGGGAATTTCATACATGCAAAAGTGAAGCATAAACCCTAAAAGGATATGAATATCTATTTAAGAAGGGTTATGGGACTAAAGGAACTATCTTTTGTTATTGTTGATTGATTTTGGAGTTTCGAGCAGCAGCACAACGTGCAGCCGCGACAGTTGGGGTTGGAGATGGTGTCTTCATCTAGCAAGGGTTCAGCAGTGAGATATCTTACCTAGTCTCTTATTGGGATAGATCATTTAGGTTTATCCATTGCATCCATCATATATTCCAGTATTCGGAGATGCAGCACATTCCGAAGGGTTATTAGCAAATCCACGTTTTGCAACCGAAAGTAGCAGGGAAAACACAAAAGGATTCGTTGGGACCACAAAACCCAGTCTTTCCTTTGCATGTCAGCTTCCTCTTTCTCAGCAGGCTTATCCTACTGTATGCAGTGATTATTAGCCATCAGTTTGCTCACCTGGAGCAGCTATCAGCCAAACAAATCAGTTGGGGGCGTGAGCAGTAGAATTGTCAATCAATTCACTAGGGCACTTAGAGGCAGCCAAACCTCTGCATGTGCCAGGCCATCTCTCTAGCATCAGCAGACGGACAAGATCAAAAAGTTTCAGCCCGAACGAACCTCTCCTCCTACAAAAACGTCACCTTTAGTCTAGAGGGCTTTTACGGTACTACGAGGCGGTAGCACCGGAGGAAAAGAGCATTATTAGACCACCCATCTGGATCCTTATGCATGTAGCTATATGTGGATTCATTAGTAGCAATAATATTAGTGGTAAGTGTTAATTTCTCTCTGCAAAACCCTAACCCTAATTCAGCTATATTTTAGGGCATTTTTGCATGGCGAGTTTGCATGCACAACTATCTTGCAAATTTGTATGAGATTGAGTGTGAGAGTCAGCACTATCATATACATTAGAGAATATCAGTATTTGGGATATTACATATGGCCACTTTGCCCGTAATTGCAAGAAGAAATCAGAGGTATAGGTGGGAAAAGATAACACAAACCAATGGACACAAGTTCATAAAGCAGGCCCAGCTAAACAGGTGTTATACCAAAATCCTGTCACCATCATGTGATAAGACATTTGACATACCTACTTGCCCTAAATCCCAGCTTCTGGAGTGGAAACTAAATGGTTTTTCATCAATCTGTCATACAAATTCACAGCACTGCGCATGCCCCTTTATCCAGGAGCGGTACCCCTGCTCACACCGCCTTTCATCGGTTGTCCACAAGCGGTGCCACCACCCATTGCCCTTGGTCCATTGGCAGTTATTACCAGAACTGCTCTGTCATAGAAGGAGAAGCGTGGTACCCTGGGTAAAAAGGGAAAAAGAGAAGTTTCTCGAGGCTTCTAGATGATAAGCCTCATGTACTACCTTATCCCTACTATTGTGGGTTGGTTGAGCTCAAGATCCCTCATCCTAGGATCTTAGAGGCCACCTCACCCACTAATTTCTCAGCCATCTCTATCCATTAAATCCCTATAAATATGAGCTCATAGCCATGGTTGAGGAAAGAACATTGAAGGTATTGTTATGTTGTTGGATTGATTCTTAGCCCAAGATCATTTAGAGAGAGCATAGAGAGCTAGAGTCAGAGCTTTTGGGGATGAAGAGCTGGTTTCATGGAGATGCATGTCAACACTAAGGCTTGGTTGTAAACTTCTTCATATTTCTAATGCAAGTTGATTTCTGTCCCACATATGATGTTGTTGTTGTGATTTCGCATATATATGTTGCTAGATTCCTTAGTCACTAGCATAGATTAGCAGATCATATTCTGGTTGCTTTGATTCGTTTCGTGTTGAGGTTTTTTGCAGGTACACAGGTGGACTGTCAAAGCCTCGTATTCCAGATATCTATAGCGTCTAGGGAGAGTCTTCAACCTCTGTCCTCTATTTGTTCTGGATCTGAACTATTCAGACCAGTGGAACACCTTGCTATCCGCAGGAGGTGAAATATTCCAGCTAACAAATCTGGCGACTCTGTTGGGGAGTAGTATATCAGTTGTTTTGATCTTCCTCAGTCTGCAACTCTTGTCCGAATCTAGGCTCTGTTTTCTTCAACTCTCTTCAGTCAGATCTACTTTCTGACTTGCATTATTTGGGTTTAAAATTTCCAGATCTGTTCAGATCTAAGTCATTTCGGTCTTTTATGCTCTGTTTCCATACTCAATTCAACAGTGTTTACCTTGATCTAGTCTTTTTCTGAATGGATCCTTCGTTCTCTTTGTGTTTTGGATTTTTATAGGGAACCGCACATGTTTTGTTGGCAAGGAGCGGTGCCACCACCGGAGTCCAGTTAGCAATACGCGGTGCCACCGCCTAAATCTAGTGAGAAAGGAGCGGTTATGCCTCAAAACCGCCTGTCAGCAGCTTCATCTGCGCGGTGCTAGGTAGGCCCTGTTCCAGACTCTGTATTTTGATTTTTTGTGTGTTTTTTGCTTACTTTTTGATGAAAATGAAGGGCCATGAATTGTATATTCTGCAGTCGCTTTGATTGTTGTTTTCTTTCTGCATTCAAAGAGAGTTTGTGTTTCTTGCATTAGATTTTGTGTTCTTTTCTTTGCTTGAAACCTCTTGCCCTTTTCTGTAGATATTATTCATTGGAATTGGAAAATATACATTTCATTTTCATGTGTAGGCTTTGGTTTGTTTTGGACTTGGAATGCATGAGTGATCCATGTTGTTTTGAGTCTTTCTTTGCTTGGGTGATTCTTGTTTCCTTCCGCATGCTGATTTTTTCAGTGCTTTGTAGGAAAGATTGGTTCTTCGTTTCCTTGTCTGTTTCAAAGAGAAGTTTTAGTTTTCTCTCTCTTTTGCTTTATTCGCAAGTTTGTTGAACGATCTTCTTCTTGTTTTGTGCATGATTGTTTGAAATTCTAGATCTTACTTTCATCAAGAAGAAATATATGTTTTCAGCTTTGTGTGCATTAGAGTTTAGATTTGTTTGAAAATGTTAGTGAAATCATCTTTCCATTAAGTTTTTATGCGTCTTTTTCAAGCATGAAAAGATAGGAGACATTTTGATTTATGTTAAATGTTCTCTAGATCTCTTTTTTATTTGCTTTGAAGATTGTTTGGGGTGCATTGATATTTCACTTGTCGTTTGAAAAGATAGAATTGCATTTGCATTTGGGTGTGCATTTTTTGGGAATAAAAGTAAATCTCTCTCCTTCTCTTAGGTAGAATTTCATTGAAGAGGAAAATTTGCATCATCATATAGATCAGTGTGCATCTTCTTTAATTTCAAGTTTTCACTCCATGGTTCCACTTAAACGCACAAGATAAAATTAACGGTAGTACTAGGTTAAAAAATTTAGCAATTTGAGTGATAAGTTAGAGACGTGTTCGGGCATCGTTAAACGTAGGAGCTATCGTTATTTGTCTGCATTACATCCTGGGAATCGCGCGGTTCTTCCACATACCGTCGGTATATCGAATGGCCTTTCACGTACCCTTGAGGTATATCGAAAGGTACTTCACGTACTCGATTGTATATAGGAAGGCCCCTTGTGAACGGTTATGCATTAGACAGCACTACTACCGATTCGAGCTCCCTCGTACCTTGCGTATATCAGGAGACCCTTTTAGGAATCCTCAAACCATCTGAGTTATCCTTTTGGCCTGTCCTGTGAGGTTCCTGACTCTTATCCACTCCTTTCACATGTTTTCTTGTTGCTTTTAGTTTGAGTAGTACTTGCTTGTGCATGGTAGTTAGGGGGGTATTAGAGAGTTTAGAGATGGCATCCCAATCTGGGACAACCACTCAAGAGGTCCCTTTCCAAGGTGTACCTTTTGCATTCCCTCCAAGTGAAGGTATTGGTCCTCCCTTTATTGCCACTCTAAATCTTCCTGGATTAACTATAGGATTACCGGTCTGGCTGTTTAATCCGGTAATTCCTGTTACACCTAATGTCTCAAATGTCACCTCTCCTCCAGGAGGGGATCGACCTCAACCTAATCCCGCTCCTTCTTCGTCGGTTATGGCTTCATCCCTTTCTCCTTCTTCGCTTGACCAAATCTCTATAGTTAGTAGTCATGTGGATAAGAAGAAGAAGAAAGGGAAGAGTAAAAAGAAGAAGGATAAGAAAGAGAAAAAGCAGCAACCATCTGTTCTCGATGGTGCCCGTTCTAAGAGAACACTCAAAAAACCCAAGTTCCCTTGTAAGCTTTGCAAGGGGGACCACCTTCTTAAGGAGTGTCCTGGTCTCTCCCGTGTACAAGAAGAGTGGTCTAAAAGATCCAAACCACCTGTGTCATCAACCTCTGATCATCATGTTGACGATACTCCCTCAACCAGTGACCCATTGGTAAAAGGTCGTAAGGGTAAATTCTTGTATCCTTGTTTGATATGCAAGGCTATGCATCGTGCTTTTCTTTGTCCAAGCATGGATGAAGCTTCACATTGGTTGGAAAATATTACTGATCATCAACAGGTGATTCCAACAAGTGATAGTAAGTTATCCCTCCATCCCCCACTAGTTGACCAAGTGGTCGATTCGGATTTATCTGTGGTTGATCCCACTCTTCCTTTGGAGAGTGAAGTTAAAGTGGTCGATACGGTGTCATTTCCACCCGATACCACTCTTTCATCAGAGAGTCTTAAGACTGAAGTAGTCTCTTTGACCAAATCTTCATCTTTTTCTCCTCTTCCAGTAGAGAATGAACTGAAACTTGCTGAAGTTGTTATGCTTCGTTCTGATTGTTCTTGACAAGAGGAAATTTTTTACTGTTTGGACAGAACCCTCTCCGAGTAGTGAGGTTATTTCCTTTAACTGGAGTAACCTAACAGTGTCTCATCTTCATTCGAGTGTTCCTTTCCAGATAGTTGTGAATGTTACTGCTAGGTGGATACTTCACACTATTGTTGACGAAGGGGCTTCTGTTAGTATTATATCCTCAACTGCTTGGCAAGATTTAGGCTCTCCTCAGTTTGTGCCATCCACCGATCAGATACTGGCTTTTAATCAAAGACCTACTACACCTTTAGGGACCCTTCCTTATTTGCCTATTACATTAGGAGGGAAAACTGTTTGTATCGATGTTATGGTGGTCCAAGGTCCTTTAGATTTCAATCTGCTCCTTGGACGTGATTATGTTTATGCCATGAAGGTTGTTGTGTCCACACTCTTTCGAGTTATGCATTTTCCCCATGATGGGAAGATTGTGACCATTGATCATCTTTCCTTTGTTACACCCGACCATCGCATTACTCCTAGTAATTAGACTACCCTGAATGTGCCATGTGTTCTTGTGGTTCCTTCCCCTTCTTCTAGTTAGCTTCTTCCCATCATAGGTAAAATGGGGGGCATGGCTCTAGTCTCTAGACTTCATACTGGAGTTAAATCGTTAGCTTTTTATGAAAGGGGGGCAACCTACCAACCTCTGGATATCACATTGGATAGGAGCAGGTTCTAGAGCATAGTTTACCCTGTGGTTTCAAGCTCGTTAAAAAATAAAACCACTCCTTAAGCATATTTTACGCTTTTGGTTTCAAGCTTGCATAAAAATGAAACCATGTCTAGAGCATAGTTTACCCTGTGGTTTCAAGCTCGTTAAAAAATAAAACCACTCCTTAAGCATAGTTTACACTTTTGGTTTCAAGCTTGCATAAAAATGAAACCATGTTCTGAGCAAAGTTCCCATTCTATGTCAAGCTCGTTAAAAAATGAAATAGCACCTGACCATCATGTCAGGTTCTGATCATCATGCAGTTTTTCTCTGAGCAAAGTTCCCATTTTATGTCAAGCTCGTTGAAAAATGAAATAGCACCTGACCATCATGTCAGGTTCTGACCATCATGTCAATTTTTCCTGAGCAAAGTTCCCATTCTATGTCAAGCTCGTTAAAAAATGAAATGGATCTCCTCTAGCATAGTTTACCTTTTGGTTTCAAGCTTGCATAAAAATGAAACCATTCATGAGCAAAGTTCCCATTCTATGTCAAGCTCGTTAAAAAATGAAATGGATCTCCTCTAGCATAGTTTACCTTTTGGTTTCAAGCTTGCATAAAAATGAAACCATTCATGAGCAAAGTTCCCATTCTATTTCAAGCTCGTTAAAAAATTAAGTAGGTTTCCTTAAGCATAGTTTACCTTTTGGTTTCAAGCTTGCATAAAAATGAAATCATGCTCCAAGCATAGTTACCTTCTATTTCAAGCTTGTGTAAAAATGAAACAGATCCCCTTGCCTTGAGTCGAGTCTTCCCTTTAGTGTTAGAACTTGAACCTTCACCTGCCCGATTCTCGTTCTTCCTACCCCCCTGTTGAACATTTTCACATTAGTAACCAGGTTTTTAGGTTGGGTATGGAAGAAGAATCGTCAAATGAAATGAAGCTTGGGGGCAGGTCGAGCCGCTAGCAACCATGCTAGGGGTAAGCTTCGCTAGCAATCATGCTGGGGGCCAGATTCCAACCTTTGTATACCATGTTAATGGGATTTTTTTAAGCATAGTTTACCCATTGGTTTCAAGCTTGCATAAAAATGAAACCAATCCCTGAGCATTCTTTCAACTGATCTTTGAGCTCGTTAAAAACAGTAAGATGGTGTTGAGCTTACTTTTCATTTTTCATGCTCTGGTTAAAACATGAAAAGTGGTTTGAGCTTAGTTTATTGATTTTTCGTGCTATGGATTCGAACATGAAAAGGGTTAATGGAGTCCTATTTTCACCTCTTTTTCAGGCTCCTTAAACATGAAAAAGTCGTCAAGTCCGTTTCTGATTCTTTCCAGGCTCGTAAAATATGACATTGTGCAAAGAAACCCTATGGAGTTCTCTTTAAATCCTTTTTAGGCTCCCTAAATACGAAAAGATCGTCGAGCGATCTTGTCTTCTTCACCCTCGTTAAAGTATTTGAAGAGTCATCCGTCCGACGGTAGGTTATCTCTTTTTCGGTTTGGATCGGACTATTTTACGAAAAAGGATCACTCCAGCCAATCATGACTGGAAGAGTTCTCTAAGGTATGATTTTATACTTTTTCGGGCCTTAGAGACTAAATCATACGAAAAAGGACCCCCATGGAGTTTTCTTCTATATTCGTTCAGACTCTCTAAACATGAACGATACCGAGTTTTCTTTCAGTGGACTTGTTAAATTATACATTGAGAGACCCGTTTTGGGAATGAACCCCTCCTCTCTCAGGTTCATAAAACATATGAGACTGGACTTGTCTTCTGACAAGCTATATCGAGTGTTTGTTACCCTCTTTGAACTCGTAAAACCGAAAAGAGGCACTCATCAATCATGATGGGGGAAATGGGAAGGGAATCATTTTGTAAATAATGGCAGTTGTTTGTCATTACCTTTGAACATGGCACTTGTCTGCACAATCATGTCAGTCAATTGGGTATTCAGTTGATCTCCATGACTATCCACTTTCATGAGTCATGTCAATCCTTTGAGTCTTTCAAAAGAATGCATTGTCCACTGTCGTATTGTGTATCTGTCCTATCTAGTCATGCTGCCAAGTCATTTTGTTGTGCTACCCCATGTTCACAGGGGATCTGAAGAAGTTTTACCTATGCAGTCTACACAATATTTGTGTCAGTGTCTTTGAGTTAGTCATATGGTTACTACATTCACATCATTCCAGAACTATGTTCCGAGTTTCGTGTCGTCGATGTGGGACTCATCATGGCCCTCCTTCGACGAGACTATTCCCGTCGACATCAGCTCATTATCCAGGAAATAGTCTTAGAAACAATATTTAGTACCTTGAGATTTGTATGCCTTAATGACAGATTCTCTCGCTCTCGACATAGGTTCACATCATTGATCTTTGATCGATAGAATCGACTGGGTGTTCGACATCAGGACATCTATTCGCACTCAGTAGATTGTACTAGGGTACCTTGGGAATCACTGACATTAATGGTGATCTCCCTCGCACTTGTTAACGATTCACATCATTGGCCGGTAATCAAGTGGTTTCTACCATTTTTGACTTCAGATCATTGTAATCACATGGATATAATCGTACTTTATGGAAGACGAGACGAAGACCCTGGGCATTTGTTTAAAAGCGCTCATTGCTTTTTCCCCAGGTTGCGATGGAGTTTTGTATATCTAGCATGGATCCACATTTGTATGGTCATGGCTATGCTCAAATTTGAATCTGTATGACATAGATCTACGTTGTATGTCTGGTAGCTATGTCCAAGTTTGAGTTCTCTATCACATGGATCTACGTTGTATTCTAGTAGCCATGCTTGTTTATTCCACGCATGGATCTGCCTTGTATTGGTCTACAGCTATGAGTTTGGTTACTTGTGTCTATGAGTCAACATACTGATGTACTACAGATGCCTACTTGACTGCATACTCCGATCGAGCCGACATTTTCATCTCCTGGCGACGACTTGTTCTCAAAGCTCTCGTTTATCGTATCACTCTAAGACTCATGCTTTGGGGGGCATCCTGTTATACCAAAATCCTGTCACCATCATGTGATAAGACATTTGACATACATACTTGCCCTGAATCCCAGCTTCTAGAGTGGAAACTAAATGGTTTTTCATCAATCTGTCATACAAATTCCCAGCACCGCACATGCCCCTTTATCCAGGAGTGGTACCCCTGCTCGCACCGCCTTTCATCGGTTGTCCACAAGCGGTGCCACCGCCCATTTCCCTTGGTCCATAGGTGGTTATTACCAGAACCGCTCTGTCATAGAAGGAGAAGTGCGGTACCCTGGGTAAAAAGGGAAAAAGAGAAGTTTCTCGAGGCTTCTAGATGATAAGCCTCTTGTACTGCCTTATCCCTACTGTTGAGGGTTTGTTGAGCTCGAGATCCCTCATCCTAGGATATTAGAGGCCACCTCACCCACTAATTTCTCAACCATCTCTATCCATTAAAGCCCTATAAATATGAGCTCATAGCCATGGTTTAGGAAAGAACATTGAAGGTATTGTTATGCTGTTGGATTGATTCTTGGCCCAAGATCATTTGGAGAGAGCATAGAGAGCTAGAGTCGGAGATTTTGGGGATGAAGAGCTGGTTTCATGAAGATGCATGTCAACACTAAGGCTTGGTTGTAAACTTCTTCGTATTTATAATGCAAGTTGATTTCTGTCCCACATATGATGTTGTTGTTGTGATTTCACATATATATGTTGCTAGATTCCTTAGTCACTAGCATAGATTAGGAGATCATATTCTGGTTGCTTTGATTCGTTTCGTGTTGAAATTTTTTGCAGGTACACAAGTGAACTGTCAAAGCCTTGTATTCCAGATATATACAACGTCTAGGGAGAGTCTTCAACCTTTGTCCTCTATTTGTTCTGGATCTAAACCATTCAGACTAGTGGAACACCTTGCTGTTCGCAGGAGGTGAAATATTCCAGCTAACAACAAGTGAAAGGAAAAGGAGGCAATGTTGGGAATGGTGCTCTTCCTAGCTAGAAAAAATCTTTAAATAATCAATTTGAAGGAAATGTTACCTCAACTTCAAACCCTTTCTTAGTCTTAAGTCCTCCTGAGGATCTAAACACTGCTATTCTTGAAGAAGGTGAGCTGCAGTAATCAAATGTTCATAAGGATGAGGGTGAAGTAAATCTAGGGCCTCATGAAATTGAACATGTCCCCTTGGAATCTCCTCAATTTGATGTTAGTCTATAGGATAAATCCCCTGTAGTAACTTCCTCCTCTCCTTCTTATGCATAAGCTTTAAAGAAAAAAGCGGTAGACTCCTCTAGTTCCTCGGATGACAATGAACAATTCACTAAAAAGGTAGAAAGGAAATCTAAAAAGGAGATCAGAGAAGAAGAAGCTGAGAGGCTTAAGATGCAAAGCAACCAGGAGACAATTGAAATGTCATATGGAAGAAGCAAGTGAAATCGGCCCTTAAAGGGAGGTACAACTCCCTTTACCACGGGTAAATAATGTTGATCATCTCTTGGAACTGTAGGGGATTGGGGAATCCAGCGAAGGCTAAGGCAGTAAAAAATATTCTAAAAATGGAATCAGTGGACATCCTCCTACTCCAAGAAACCAATATAGAAGAGGCATCTCTTTTATCCATTAGCAGACTTAATTGGAAAAAGAACGTAGGTGTAGCTGTAAGTGCTAGGGGTACCTCAGGAGGTCTAGCTACCTTAAGGTATGATGATAAATTTATTCTTAACTTTTCATATGTTACTCAGCACTAGATCTTGACTAGGTTACAACATATATCTAGTAAGATTGTTTTTTCTCGCTTCAATGTATACGTCCCAGTTTATTTTCTTGAGAAACAAGCTTGCTGGAAATCTTTGTCAAAATTTTTGGAGTTACATTCTCCCATAAACACAATAGTGGCAGGGGATTTAAATATCATTTTAGACCCAAAGTAGAAACATGGTGGTGTTCGAGGCAAGGACCCTTTCCAGGAGGTCATGGACTCCTTGATACAAGACAGTGATCTTCACATTTTAAACCTAAGAAAGACCGATTTACTTGGACCGACAACAGAGTGGGGGAAGCTCGTTTCTCTGCTTGTTTGGACAGGTTTTTACTTCAAAGCAAGTTGTTGGATGGAAATGTTCTAATTTCCTCCAAAATTTTAACAAAGCTTACGTCTAACCCCCAACCAATATCATTGTTGATGGAAGAAGAAGAAAACCTTGGGCCTATCCCGTTTCGGTTCAATCCTCTATGGATAGAGAGGGAGGGATTCTAGGATATAATTTCTCAAGTGTGGTCTTAGTATGTCATGGGCTCATCCAGCTTCGTTTGGGAACAAAAAATTAAACTCACCAAATCTGCCTTGAAAAAATGGATTAAAATTCCTCTCTCCAATCCAACGAGTAGTAGAGTTCAGTCGGTGCAAGCTTTAGGGGAGATTCAATTGAAAATGGAGAATGTTGTTGTTTCCAAAATGCATCTTGTGATTGAGCAAGTCGCGCAAGTTAAGTCCTCTCTATCCTTTCATCAGGAGGAAGATCAACTACGGATCAAATCCCGTAGTCTCTGGCTGCTAGATGGGGACAAAATATATGATTTTTTCCATAGACAGTGCAGATCCATATTGTCTCATAACCATATTTCAGAACTATGCAGTAGTCAAGGTGAAGCTATCAAAGGTCAATTGCACATAAAACAGGCTGTTTTTTTACATTTCCAGAGTTTATTTCATGAGGATGGAATCTCAGATGAAATCGTGGCTGTTGATTTTTTACCCAATATTCCTTCTTTGGTCACCCAGGAGGACAATATTGGGCTTTTGAAACCATTCACCAAAAAATAAATTGTTGATGTCATTTGGGCTATGGATTCGGACAAATCTCCCAGTTCGGATGGATTCTCTATCCATTTCTTCATAGCTTGTTGGATCTTCATTAAACTTGACCTTCTCCGTATGATCTCAGCCTTCCTTAAAAAAACCAAAGTAGGAGGGAGCACAAATTCAACCTTCCTAGCTTTGATTCCAAAGGATGTTAACCCAACTTCTTTTGATAGATTCCATCCCATTTCGCTCTGTAATGCCTCATATAAAATCATGTCCAAGATTATAGCTAATAGATTGAAACCTTTGTTAGGATCATTAATCGCTCCTCTCCAGGAGGGGTTTGTTAAAGGAACACAGTTGTTAGATAACATGATCCAGGTTCAGGAAGCTCTTCATTCCAGCTCTCAACGGGAGGATAAAGGCATGCTCATCAAGTTAAACATGAAAAACGTCTTTGATCGGGTCAAGCTTTCCTTTCTCTACCAAGTTCTCAGAGCTTTTGGCTTTAGTGCAGATTTTGTTTCCTTGATCAAAGCGTGTACAGATAGGCCTTGGATTGTGCCTCTTGTTAATGGCAAGCCAACATATTTCTTTCAAGCTTCAAGAGGTCTCCGACAAGGGTGTCCCTTGTCTCCTTTTCTATATATTTTGATGGCGGAATCTCTAAATAGAAAGCTTTCAGCTAAATTGGCTATAGGTTCTCTCCCGAGCATCAAGATTGCCAGTGGTGTGAATCCTATTAATCATGCCCTTTTTGCGGATGATTCTCTCCTATAAGGAGGAGCGCCTCTTTCCATTGCTAGGGCTTTCAATGGAATTTTACTAAACTTTTGTCTAATTTTAAGAGCTTTGATAAACAACAATAAGAGTGTTGTCTATGGATGGAATGTTGACTAAAGATCTTTCCTTCGAATTTCTCATTTCTTGGGATATCCTGGTTTTACTAAGTGGGAAAATATCACTTATTTGGGCCTTCCTTTAACTTTGGGTCCTAATCCTTCATCCCTGTGCTTGGAAGTGATTTGTAAATTAAAAGCAAAAATTGTTTCCTAGGGAAGCCAATGGTTGACTAAGGCTAGTAAATTGATTATGATTAAGGCTATCCTATCATCCCTTCCCATCTTCTAGTTCTCCCTACTTCTTGCCCCTAAGTTCATCTCGGGTCAGATCTCCAAACTCCTTAGAGATTTTCTTTGGGAGGGTGGCAAAGGAAATCAAAAAAATATGCACTTGGTAAATTGGGATATTCTCAAAAGACCCATTCGGGAGGGTGGTTTGCAAATTAGAGATCCTGAACTAGAAAATTTAGCATTGGGAGGAAATCTCATTTGGTAGTTGTCTTCAAACAAAAATCACCCAGTAAGCATGATATTTTGGCGGAAATATCTAAAGGGTGGTTCTCTGAGAAACTTAAAATCTTCTAACATCCCTGCGGGCACTACAATTTGGAATTTGTGTAGAAGAGGAATTGATAAAATTCAATCTCATCTTTATAGAGTCCATGGAAATGGCAAAATGATCTTTCTATGGGATGATAAAATCTTAGGTAATCCTCCATTGTCCACTATCAATTCACTAAATGAGATTAAGACTTAGTTAACTAACAAAGGTCTTCTTCGGCTGGCAGATATTTGTTCTTGGGACAGTGCTGGGAATTGGGTGGACTGGTCTTTCCCCAAGCTCTCAGAGCAACTTCTATATCAACAGGATTTGTTGATTTTATCTGTATCAGGATTAGCACCTGTTAATTGCTTCTCTAAAGATGTATGGGGATGGGGCCCCTCTGTAAATTATTCATCATCACAAGGCTTCTCTGAATTGCAAGCTCCCCATGCCTTTAGCTTATCTCCTGAGATTTGGAAACTTGTTTGGTCTTCCTATTGTCTTCCCAAGGTGAAAATTTTCAACTTGTTGCTTGTGCATAAAAGGGTATTGACAGGAGGAAATCTGTGCAAACGTGGTCTTTATGGGCCATTTCAGTGTTGTCTTTGCAATGATGTCGTTGAATCATCTAATCATATTTTTATTAACTGTGTGTTCTCTCAATTAGTGTGGAAATTGGTTCTCAATGGATTGTTTGATCCTCCCTCTCAGATTTATGTTGTTCCTTTATTCACCTTTTGGAGTGATCGGATCCCCTTCTAGAAAGAATGGTTTCTTGTTTCTAATGTTAAAAAATCTGTCTAGAAAAATGTTTGGAAATCTATTCTGAAATGCATCCTCTGGAAATTGTGGCTAGCTCGCAATGATAATCTTTGCAACAATGTGTCAACTACTCCCTTGTACGTTGCTGCAAAAATTAAATATCAAGTTGTCGAATGTGTTAACTCCGTGGTCCCTTCTTCATCATTGCCGGCTGAAGCAATCAAGTGGATGGGCAAGAGCTTGATGGGATATTCTAAAAAAAAATCAACCTCAAAACCTGTGAGTCCTCCAATTTGGAGATTGCACTGCAGTGAGCTTGAATTCTCAGCCTCGTGGGTGAAGTCTCCTTTGTCTTCCATTTTTTTATGGGGCGTCCAAGGGTAATCTTGGGATTGCCGGAGCAGGGGGTCTAATTATCTCACCAGATAGTCAGTATGAGTTTTGCTTCAGTTGGGGGTTAGGAATAATTTCAAACAATCAGGCAGAAAGTTATAGTCTTCTCAAGGCGTGCCATATAGCAATCCAGAGCGGGTATAAATAATTCCAAATCTTTGGAGATTCAGAATTGGTGATCAAATTGCTAAATTCAGAAAGGCTCTTCAATAACTCGGCCTTGAATAAAATTCTGTAGAGAATCTGAATTTCCTTAAAAAAGTTTGAACAGGTCGCCTTCTTTCATATTCTTCGAGACTTAAACAAACGTGTTGATTTCTTGGCTAATAAAGCTTGCAGTCTGCTCAAGGCATGATCAGTCTTAATGGAGAACTTAGCACATTTCAACCTATTCCTTACTATGAGATCTCTTTGTAAGTAACAAGTATGTTATTGTAAGAAGCTTCGTCATTCTTTTGAAGGTTTCATTGTATAAATTCTGTCATGAGTGTAATTGGTTGATTTAGCAATAGCTATATCATACCTGTATTTTTTCATTAAAAAAAAATCATCCATTTTTGTTAAAAAAAGAAATATGGTACGTATGTTGAACACTAAAGAAAATATTGGCGATGATAATTAAATTAATAAAATAACAAAATTTTGACATGTGACCCAAAACCTTAGGATTAAATAAAAACATTATTTATTGTTGTTGCTTGAATGTGGACCCGGTATCGATGTATGATGGGATTGAATGTAAATGAACCCTAACTTAGTGGAAAAGTAAGTGGGTTGTGAGTTTAATGAAGGGATAAGGTAGAAAAGACTCAAGGAGGGAGAGTCGGTGAGGAGGAAGATAAATGGGGTGAGATGGATTTTTGAAGGGGATCTTTTGGGCACGAAGGAAAATTTACCAGAGGAGGCTAAAATTTTCAGATGGAAGAATTCAAACTGGTTGGGCTGGTTGTACTCAGGTTTTGGGATTGGGTGTCCAAGAACATAGTTATTGGAGCTAGGGAGCCAACGAGGTTGTTCCTAGCTGGCATGGTGGCATATCTATTTGGGTGATTAAGTTACGTGGAGAAGTTTGCAAGGACAAAGATGGACATAAAGCTGGACAAACTTGTCATCCACATGTATTTTCCTAAATATTAGTATTTCTTATAAAAATGCTTTCATTATATATATGTTGTGTGAAAATTCTATGTTTAGTAGAAAGTTTGGGAGCATAAATTTGAAGATATTTGTAAAGGATCTCGTTTTGTTACCTGGTATGTAATTGTATAGCTATTTTATTTGATTTATACCTACAATGCTGCAACATAAACATGACCCGTAAACTGTATGAACATGGCCTTTAAATTAGGGAGAACAAAACAAATAGATAAATAAGAAACAAAAATTGTTTGAAACAAGCTAAATTTTATTATCAATTTAGAGACGAGGAAGGTCCTTACATGATGGTATTAGAGCCATGGTTCCAAATCTAGAACCAGAGGGCTTACTACAAGAGAGAAATAGAACATAACATAAAACTTGTATTAAACATATACTAGATTTGAAATATATATACATTGGACATAAACTTAGCTAGACCCAATTATAGGGTAGGAAAGCTAGTCACTACATTAAATTATATATATAGCATGGAAAATTGGAAATGGAAGAAACATCCAAATTGGACGAGATCCATGGGCAGGATCAGGTGAAAACTTCAGACTACCAGATCACCTTATCACACAGCTAGTAGACAGAGGATTCAGAATGTTAGCATATGCGAGCTCTCAGACAGAGGAACATAGAGGAACGATCTGGAAAACAGCACAAGAATTGGGGCTAGAGGAGAATGAAGCAGCAGAATGGAGCAGATATATAAGTCGACTTGAAACAACTTCATTCAATTATGAGAGGAAAAGGATCAATTAATTTGGACACGGAACAGGAAGGACAAGAAATTCTCAGCAAAATTGGGATATGAAGCAGCGATAAACTTGGAACATCAACAGTTAGAATGCTCATGGTGGTCTAGAATATGGAAAATTCAGGTAGCCCTCAAAGTCATCATAACATTGTGGCTAACCATGAATAATAAACTTTTAACCTGGGAAGCACTACTCAAACGAGGTTTCACTGGGCCTGGAATTTTCTTATTATGCAGAGTTGAAGGAGAATCGAACTCACACCTTTTTTTCAATTGCAAATATGCAGGCACAATGTGGAAACAAGTCAGCTACAAGCTAGATCCTTCTTCCAATCCAGATGAGGATGAGTCTTTTGAGAACATATTAAAAAATTGGTGGGGAAATGCAAAGGTACGTACCCATGAAGCACTCCCAGCTCTATTTGTTTTTAATATATGGGAAACAAGAAACATAGTTGTTTTTAAAAACACTTGGACATCAATAGAAATAACGGTAAATATGTTAATACAGAAACTGAGTGAACATCAAGCACTACCCAATCCAAAACCAACAAGATTATCAAAGCTCTGGAAATATATAAAAACAAACCTCAGGTCATATATATATATATATGTATGTATGTATGTATGTATGTATGTATATTATATTATATGTATGTAGATATGGCTCCACTCCCAGCCTTGGAGAATTGCTCTCAACAATTTAACACGCCAAAACGAATGGATGGAAAGAGATTGGCTCTTAACCTCTAGAGCGGCACTCTAATATCATTACAATTGTTAAGGGAAAAAAAAAGAACAAGTTCCTTATCTTATAGAACGTTGTCCCCTTAAGTAATTGTAATATATATACGGGGACACACACACACACACACACACATATATGTATGTATACATACATGTATATATATATACATATGTATGTATACATACACATGTATATAATACATATATGTACATACACATGTATATAATACATATATGTATATACATATATATACATGTGTATGTATGTATACATACACATGTATATATATGTATATATATATATATA
>LPNX010548899.1:0-93249 GCA_001517045.1 Pseudotsuga menziesii
TCTCAAAAAATCCAAGTAAGTTGAGGGATGCCTGATTTTTCAGGTTTCTATTGCATCTAACGTGCCAAAAAGGTCCATCATCTTCTTGCACTCACCCTGGACAATCACCAATGGAGATGAAGGGAAACCTGTAGCAGCTGCGGGTGGAACACCAGCACAAATTCAAGATTGGGATAAGTGCGAGAACAAAGCCAAGGTACTGTTATGAATGTCTGTTAAAGATAGTATTATTCCACATATCAGAGAAGCTAAAACTTCTGCTGAAACATGGACAGCACTTAAAGATCTGTATGAAAGTAGCAATACAAACCGTCTGCTTTTCTTAAAAACTAAATTGCTAGGCATTAAGATGGATGCAAATGAGTCTATTAGTTCATTCTTGGGTCGTCTCAAAGAAGTGAAAGATAAGTTAGGAGACATAGGAGAAAAGGTCTCCAGCACTGATCTCGTAACAATTACATTAAATGGTATGCTAGAGGACTACCATATGTTTATAACAGGTCTCGCAGCAAGGGAGAAACCTCCTACCTTTGAAGAGCTAACAGGTATTTTGTTGCAAGAAGAAGAGAGGTGTGGGAACTTTAAGCCTCAAGATTCAGGTTTGGCATTGTGGTCAAATAAGAGATCTCCGAGAGGGAGATCAGGAGAAAGAGGCAGAGGAGGTAGATCATCACAGAGTAGAGCTCCTCAAAGACCGAATCAAGGTATGCCATCTAACAGGAATGAGTCAAAAAGTTGTTTTTATTGTGGTCGACCTGGACATCTTATTAAAGACCGTCATAAGAAGAAGAATGATGAGGCTAGGAATAGACAACCTAGAAAATATTCAGGTCATTTTGTTGAAGACTCTTCAACACATGATCTAAAACTGTTTATGGCTAGAGATGAAATTGTTGATGAGATTACTGAAACACCAAACTTTGACTCAAGGGATCTTAGACTGTTTGTGTCTAATGCTGCTTTATCTGCTGAAATTGATGATATTGATGCTTGGTTTGTTGACTCCGGAGCATCAGTGCATATGACTTGTAATAAGAAGTGGTATACTAACTATAAAGAAACACATAATGGTGCTAGTATATATCTTGGTGATGACCGTGCTTATCAGATCAAGGGATACGGAGATATTCCAGTGACATTGCCAAATGGTAGTGTTCGTCACATTCGCAATGTGGTGTATGTGCTAGGGATAAAGAAAAATCTGATATCTGTGTCTACTATTACAGATCAGAATTTGAAGGTTGAATTCTTCCAAAACTACTACATAGTGAAGGACTTACTGGACCAATACAAAACTCTTGCAAAGAGAGTCAGAGTAGGAGGCCTATACAAGCTTGATGTTACTAGTAAAGAGCATTACGCATTAACTTCTGCAATCATGCCAACAGAGATTCTTTGGCATTAAAGGTATGGCCACATCAATAATCAAGATTTATTGTTATTATTGAAGCATAATATGGTTGAACGACTTCCCATGTTAAAAAATGTGAACATTGCTTGTGAAGGATGTGCATTAGAAAAGATGCACAGAAATGAATTTCCTTCTAATCCTGATAGGAAAAAAAGAGATGTGTTAGATCTTGTGCATACTGATGTTTGCGGGCCTATGCAGACTAGATCCTTAGGAGGTGCATTTTTTTTCTGCTATTTATTGATGATTGCACAAGATACACATGGGTTTACTTTCTTAGAAGAAAGAGTGATGTTTTTGAGTACTTTAAGGAGTTCCGAAACATGGTTGAAAAACAGACAGAAAAATCCATTAAAATCCTTCGTTCAGATCAAGGGGGAGAGTATAAATCAGGGGACTTCAACAAATATTGCAAAGATAATGGAATAGTACAGCAGTTTACAGTACCCAGCACTCCATAGCAAAATGGAGTTGCTGAAAGGAAAAACAGAACCCTGGTAGAGTGTGCACGTAGTATGATGAAAGGTAAGGAAATCTCAAATACCTTCTGGGGTGAAGCCATAAATACTACTGTTTACCTAAAGAATAGAAGTCCAACTAGGAGTCTTGATAATATTACTCCTTTTGAAGCTTTGTATGGTTTCAAACCAGTAGTTTAGAATTTGAAAGTTTTTGGGTGTACGGCTTTTGCACATATTCCAAAGGAAAATAGGAAGAAACTGGATGCCAAAGCCATTAAATGTATCTTCATAGGTTACTATTCTCAATTCAAAGCATATAAATTGTTTGATCCTTCTACTCACAAGGTATTTGCAAGTAGAGATGTACTCTTCCATGAACAGGAAACATAAATTTCAGAGAACAACAACCAAAGCCATGAGGAATGGCATAAAGTTCTTGATGAACCAGTTCTTGATGAAGGGGTTATACAAGAACAACAAACTATATTACAGCAGCCAAACATACAGGAACAGCAGCAACGGCAAGAGGGATTTCGTGATACAAACAGTCCTAGCTCAACTAGTGATGAAGAAAAAAGTTCACACAGCAAAGAGGAAGATAAGCTACAGCTCAGAAGATCTTCAAGACAGGTTCGAGCTCCTGAAAGGTACAAAGACTATGCCCTTATGAGTAGCATTTCGAATGTCATAGAACCCATTAGGTTTGATGAAGCCAATGTACATGATGAATGGAGAAATGCAATGGAGGAGGAATATGAATCAATAATGCAAAACAATACTTGGGAATTGACTGAATTGCCTAAACACAAATAGCCAATAGGATGCAAATGGATATACAAACCCAAGTTTAAATCAGATGGTAGCATAGACAAATATAAGGCTAGATTGGTGGCAAAAGGATACTCACAAACAGAAGGTATTGACTATG
The DNA here is from genome assembly GCA_001517045.1 of Pseudotsuga menziesii. Taxonomy (NCBI): domain Eukaryota; kingdom Viridiplantae; phylum Streptophyta; class Pinopsida; order Pinales; family Pinaceae; genus Pseudotsuga; species Pseudotsuga menziesii. The sequence continues at coordinate 2,801 of LPNX010548899.1, forward strand.
TTGAAACATTTGCACCTGTAGCTAAATTGAATACTATCAGATTATTAATTTCCTTAGCTACAAAGTATAATTGGAAGTTAAACCAATTAGATGTTAAATCTGCCTTCTTGAATGGTGAGTTAAAAGAGGAGGTGTACCTTACTCAACCTGAAGGGTTTGTGGAACAGGGGCAAGAACACTTAGTGTGTAAGTTAAAGAAAGCATTGTATGGACTAAAACAGGCACCTAGGTCATGGTATGAGAAGATAGACTCTTTCTTTCTTCAACAGGGATTTATGAGGAGCAAGAGTGATCCCAATATATATATCAAATGTGATGAATAGGGGTATATAGTATTGATCTCTGTATATGTTGATGACTTAATAATTACAGGAAATGCAGAGACTCTAATTGATGACATCAAGGAGCAGCTGTCACAAGTTTTTGATATGAAAGATCTGGGTGAGCTTCATTACTGTCTAGGTCTTGAAGTTTGGAGGAATGCAGGTCAAACATTTGTTTGTCAGAGTAAGTATGTTAGAGATGTACTTCAGAGATTTAAAATGGATCAGTGTAAATCTTCTACTGTTCCCATGCAGCAAAATGTGAAACTCTCTTGTGATGATGGTTCAAAGGAGGTGAATGCTACAATGTACAGGCAGATGGTGGGTAGTTTGAATTATCTCACCATAACTAGACCTGACATTGCATATTCTGTGAGTGTGCTAAGTCAGTTTATGGCAAAACCTCAAGAAAGCCATTGGAATGTAGCAAAGACGGTACTCATGTATCTAAAAGGAACACTTGACTTTGGTATTAAATATACTGATGCTTCTGTTGTTGAGTTGATAGGTTATTTAGATTCTGACTGGGCTGGGAATCTGGATGATCGAAGATCAATCACTGGATATGCATTTAGCATAGGATCTGGAGTTGTTTCATGGAGCAGTAAAAAGCAGCCTACTGTATCTCTGTCCTCTGCTGAAGCAGAATACAAGGCCCTGTGTGCAGCGACCTGTGAAGCTGTTTGGCTGAGAAGACTTCTTCAAGATGTCGGAAAAGAACAAAAGGAACCTACAGTAATCAAATGTGATAACCAAAGTACAATCAAGTTGGCAAATAATCCGATCTTTCATGAAAAGACAAAGCATGTTGATGCTCAGTATCATTTTGTTAGAGAGAAGCTACAATCCAATGAAATAGATCTCATATATTGTAATACTTGTGAAAATACTGCTGACATTTTCACAAAGCCTCTCGGAAAGATCAAATTTGAATTGTTTAGGGAAATGTTAGGTGTAGCTATTAATCCATTCTCCATTAAGGGGAAGACTTGAAATAATGGAGAATTTATGAGTCAGTTAGTTGAACGATAGTTCACTTAACGCAGATCCTATTTCTGCGGTGTTTGTTGCAACTGTTTGTGTTAATATAAACGGATTGAGTGTTACTCTCCGTATCATTTCTGTTTTCCTCAAATGTGCTATGTTTTCTTCATTTCACTGCACTCTGTTTTAACTGCAGGTGATTTGAATAAATTAGGTAAATTTAGTTGCTTAAGGTGTTGAATTTTAAAGGTGTTCTTTTTGTTTGGTAGGTTATGTGAATAATTTAGGAAAATAGGCTTTGACATTGTAAAGAGATTTGTATATATTCATTTTCATTTCATACAAATTTCATTGTACAAATTTAAATGATGAAAACTTATAATTTCACATCCATAGATCAAAATATCCATTTAAATCACAGTTTCCTACAAGATTAACTTGTACGAGATTAACTTGATCCCCGATTTCAGCTTTTGACTACACTAGTTCTATTTGAGAATTTAAACGCATTTTCAATTTTACGAAGGAGCGCTGCAAAGATTACATACGTCCAATAAACCTCGGAATAAGAATATGCATCTTAGGATTTACTAAATGCTTAAATGATTTTAAGAAGAATGTAAGTTAAGATTCTCTTCTGAGAATTCTAACAAATTAATCACCTTTTCAAGCATCAATGCAATAATTACGTCTATAGGCTTATATATCTTAGAATTTTAGGGTGGACTACCATCTATGCTTTTTCATTTATGGATGAGAATGAGACAAATGTATTGTCCATATTGATTCTATGGGCATCGTCCAAGATTAAATGAGAATGAGACAAGTGTACTATCGAGATTGATTCTCTAGGCGTCTTCCAAAATTAATAATTAATAATTTCAAAAAAATAAAAAAATAGTTTAATTAACTTGTGATAAGTACACTTAGTGATAGTTGTAAAAATTAAAATTAATCTTCAACTATTCGATACAACTACTAGCTTAACTCCATCGATTATTAGATACAATAATTAGATTAACTACAATGATTCTAGAACTATCAGCTTAACTTCAACTTTAATCACAGTTATATTGGATAACTATTAGCTTAATTATTAGATACAATTATTAGGTTAACTCCAATAATTCTACAACTATTAGCTTAACTTCAACTCTAATCACTTAAGGCTTAGTTCAAGTGTATTTGGCATCTAGGAGTCTAGCTAATTGTAAACTACCCTCAAAATTTTCCTTTTTTTTGTTGTTTCTTCTTATACAAGGCATAAAATCATTCATAGTTCCTTTCTATCATTAAGAGGTAGCAGTCTTGGCATAATAATGGTAATCTTAGCCTTGTCTTTAAATTTGTTGAGGCTATAACTATTTGATAGGAAAGTATACTTCGCAGTTTAGTATCTAGAAGTTGTAGTTATGAACATGTTTTAAATGCGGGTTCCGCTGATGGCAGATTGATCCATAGGGCCGATAAAAACACATGCTGAGCTTCAGTTGACACTCACTTTCCTGTGACAGGTGCTTCGAGAAAGGTGAACAAAGGCATTCCATGACAAGGTCAATCCTATTCTCAAAGGAAACCTGGAGAAACTAATCTCCGTGGAAGAAAAAAATTAAGGGACAAACCCTCCAAACAAAAACCCAGGGCCTTGATGACTCTTTAAAGCACAAGCAAAGGTTCATAATGATTAAAGGCAAGGACCAAAAGTAAAGTCCATGCAATAAGCTCCCCCAAAGAGGAAAATCCATTCAAAAACTTTATCATAACAGGCTATCCTAAGTTCTTAAAGAGGCAACCTCCCTCCGATGGAAAAGTTATAACTTCGACTTGAACCAAGGCTTAAAGGTTAAGGCATAACTTTGGAAAAGGGAAATGGTCACGAGGTTCCAGGGAAAGATCCACGTGATTTGTGCTTTCCCGGTCGTCAGCCACAGGGTTGCCATGCTGGAGCTGCATGCCTGGGTCGAGAGGTTCTCGAAGGGGTGTCCAGCGTGGTCGAAGTCGACCACGCAGCTGTCACTTTACAATGATTCAATGCCGGCGGTACTTGCTACGATCCCGAGGATTACGTGGAAGGTGGTGAGATGTTGCCCTTTGGAAACTGGCATAGTACACCTGTCATTACTATGTCTATTAACTTTGATGTACCGGTGACTCTTCGAGATAAGGGAGACTTCTCGAAGGCTCCAATCGATCATTGGCTTGCTCGGGACTTGGTGTTTGGGTCTGGAGAGCCCTTCAGGGTCTGGAGGAAGTATCAGTGCTGCGTTTTTTATGCCCGAACCCATCTTCGCTCCAGATAATAAGTTTTTCAGTTTCTAAGCTGAATTCTGGTTTATAGCCTCGTTTTCCCTTCACTACTGACTTAACCTTAAAAAGCTTCGTGGTCTGCATAGTAAGGAAGTCGAGGGGGGGGGTGTTTCCAAGTTTTTGCGAAAAGAAATGGTGGATGGTCTTACGAGGGTGCATGGCACCAAAGCCACAACGTGGCAGACTCTATGGTATTTTTCTGTTGTAAAACGTATATTTTACGGATGGACTATCAATCCCTTTTAATTTTGTAATGCACCCTTATGGGGTTTAACGGCTTTAAGCCGAGGACAGTAGCTCGGATAAGATTGTGGAAACTTTTTAATATTGCTGTGTAAAGGGACTATTCTGTAATTTAAATCTCTATCTTTTTAATGGCTATTTACACACTGTCAGTGATGATCCAATTTTTGCGTTTTTCTCCGCTAAGTGTTCAATGTAAAAATTTCAATGCTAGCGTTGGTCTGAAATTCTAGCTGTGGTAGGTTGAAGTTATTTTTACTATGGTAGTATGACCGTGATTACCCAAAAGTCTGGTAACATACGCTAGAATAGGGTTCCTACCCTAATTGCTCCTTCCCTCGATCATCAGATGGTTGCGCCGTCTGATGGGTCTTCCACTCAAATAGAAAGTGGTCAATACCCTAGTTGACCAAGGCGAATGGTATTGACTGAAAGGATGCTTGTTCCTACGCTTGTTCGGTTTCAGGACACCTAAGCAAGGTGAGAAAAGTGCCTTTGTGTTCCAATAGTTCCTCTTGGGATACAGTCCAGGAGTCCCTCCTCCATAGACAAACCCTCTCGGGTCGTTGTTTAACCTGGCGAATGGGACTAGGGTTTTTGTGGATGAGTTGCAGGCATGGTCTGATGAGTGCGATTGGGCTTTGGATCTTGGTTTTTTAGTAGCTTCCAAGCCACGTCTCGCGAAAACTAACCTAGAAGTCTGAGAGGATAGGGGCATGCCTATAAAGTTGCCCTCGGGCCTCGGTCATGCCCTTCCTATGGGTAAAACTCCACTGTTAACGTAATATCAACCGTTCCAAAGTAAACTAGGAGATATAGATCTGTTGTCATAAATAGAATGCCTGAACAACCCATAAGAAAATGGGTGTATGCTGAGCTTTGCAAGCAAGTAGCCTCAGAAGAACCAACCTTCTCGCTTTTCATAAGAAAAACTCCACCAGGTGATTTTTGAAAGGAAATAGAGCTAGGTAGGATAGTCTGACTAAGCTCGTCAAGGGTTAAGGCCTTTGACAGGCCATTCGTAGGCTGACCCAGGCACTGGATATCCAAACAAAACTTCAAAGAAAAGAATCTAAGTCTCAAAAGTATAATTAAACATTTGATTCTAATTTAATACTAGACTTTATGAGAAATGAACTACAGGTCTACCATAACCTAGGTATTAACAATATCTAAGGTTATATCTTTGAAGCTCTAGCTAACCCAGCTAGGTGAAAATATTAGATCTATTAGTGGTAAACACGTACATAAGAAACACCATATATTCATTCGTTACATGACTTCATTTCTGTCTTAGGGCATTCTACCAGATGATATTTTCTCCTACAGCATAACCAAGTTAGCTACTAATTATCATAACATAAAACTGAGATAAATGAAAGAACACATTCCAGTATACATAAGCAATCATCAACTCATCCTCAAAACCTGTAGATCTGTTGTGTCGACTACAGTGGAAGCAACCACGCTCCGCCCAACCTTAGACTAGGATCGGATCCTTTGACTTCTAGTCACCCTCGAGATAAACCTCCCAGGAGACAACAGGGACCCCTAACTTCAGAACTCAAAAAAAATTTCAACAGTCACAGGCAAACATGCTCAAATAGCTGGCACTTTCTCAGCAGAGTCCTCTTGCCCAACATACTCAACAGCGTCCTGCCTACACCGTATGCTCTCTTTTTGTCTCTTCTTCTTTGGATCCTTTTTCTTTGCCTAGGTCTTTGCCCATTAACCCTCTCCCCTTCCTTACTGGAATTCCCAGGGCTTAATGGCATCCCCTTTTTCCAGGGATGCGTCTGTGCTGATTTTTCTACACATCTGACACTTCATTATATCAGTCCCTCAAGTTAGCTGGTCCCCATCCTCATTCTCTCCTGTAGGTTTCCTCTTTTAACCTGGATGCTTCCACTATATTCGCTGCATGAATAATATTTTTATTAATAATTTGTCATCAACCCCCAAGGGTATTTATTACATCAGTCCTCCCCAGACCCTTTGAATAAGTCATTAACAACCATAATTCATCATGCATAGACAGTAATGAGAATAATAATAATAATAATAAAAATAAGTCATAATCTGGGGGCATTACATCCACACCCCCTTATTTTAAACACTGTCCTCAGTGTTCATCTTCACCCATTGGCTCGATAAACAAGATAGGGTACTTTATTCACATTTCATCTTCTAGTTCCCAAGTTGCCTCCTCGGGGTTAAAGTGCTTCCATTGCACTTTTACCTGAGCGATGACTCGGTTCCGAAGTATAGTCCATTTCCTATCCAAAATGCGTCCAGGTTCCACCTAGAACTCTCATTCGGGTTCCACCTGTACCACATTCCAATCGATGATGTGAGCTGAGTCATATATATATATTTTTTAACAATGAAACATGAAAAACATTGTGAATCTTTAAATGAATTGGCATGGCCAGCTTGTAAGCTACAGGCCCGATTCTTTCTAAGACTTGGAAAGGTCTACAAAATCTTGGAGCTAATTTCTTGCAGCTCCCCAGTTTGAGGGAACTCTTCTTAGGTTTGACCGGTAGGTACACGTGGTCGCCAACACAAAACTCCTTGTGTTTTCTTTTTAAATCAGTGTGACACTTTTGTCGTTCTTGAGCTGCTTTCAGGTTCTTCTATACTTCATTAACTGTTTGCTCCATCTCCTATAATAGCTCAAGTCCAATTAGCACACAATCCATAGGATTATCCCAACTGACAGGGGTATTGCATTTCTTTCCATATAGTATTTCAAACAGACTCATTTTCGCTGGGGCTTGATAACCGTTATTATAAGAGAACTCCACCAGGTGCAGGTAGTTCTCCCACTGAGTGGGTCTCTTCATGACATACATCCTTATCATGTTTTCGATGTTCTGGTTGGCATGTTCTGTTTGCCCATCCATTTCCGGATGATAGCTGGTGCTAAAGTTAATTCTGGTTTCTAAACTTGCAAATAGAGATTTCCAGAAGTTTGATGTAAATTTCACATCCTTGTCTGATATTACCATTTTTCGTACGCCGTGTAGTCCGAATATCTCATTTAGGAATATTTCTGCGATATCAACCACCTTATGTGTTGATTTTACTGGAATAAAATGAGCATATTTGCTTAATTTGTCCACCACCACCATGATAGAGTCATGTTGTCTCTGTGTTTTTGGTAAACCAGTGATGAAGTCCAGAGATATGATCTCCCATTTCCACTGGGGTATTGGTAGAGGCTGCAACAAACCGACCGGATGCTCATATTATGTCTTAACTTGGTGGCATTCTATACATTTGGACAGATATTCAATTACATCAGTTTTTAGACTGGGCCAAAAGAACTGCTTCCTCAGAGCAGTTACCATCTTTTGGTACCCTGGATGGCCTGGAAAAGGTGGTTTGTGCATCTCGTTCATAATAAACAACTTGATTTCCAACACATTAGGTACGTACAACCTATCCTTAAACCAAATAAATCCTTTCTGGTCAACCTTAAAGGCTGCTCTGTCTAGATTTATCTCAGGATTTTGTATTTTACTGCGTAGTTCATTATAGTTAGTGTCCTGAGTGCTTGTTTCCTTGACCCTGTCCAAGAGGTCACTCTTGGGCTGGCTCGAGGTTATCTCACTAATACCATGAGTCCTCCGACTCAAAGCATCCGCAACCTTGTTTTCCTTACCTTTTATGTGCCTTACCTCGAAGTCGAACTCACTGAGGAAGGCTAACCACCTTGCTTGTCGAGCTTTTAGTCTAGACTGCGTAAATAAATTTTTCACACTAGTGTTATCGGTTAGTAACAGAAATTTCTTCCCCAATAAATAGTACTGCACATTTTCATGGCGTGCACCACGACTGCCAGCTCTAAGTAATGGACCACATAATTACGTTTATTCTCTTTCAACTTGCGTGACTTGTAACAGACCACATGTCCGTCTTGGGATAGCACCCCTCCTACTCCTTCTAAACTAGCATCAGTACAGACCATGTAGTTTTTAAGGGGATCAGGTACTTTTAGGACTGGGGCCCTGGTCAGCAACTCTTTAAGTTGGTCGAAGATTTCTTGGAATCTGGATGTCTAAGCAAACTTTACCCCCTTCTTTTGTAAGGAGGTAATGGGGTATGCAATTTTGGAGAATCCCTCGATAAACCTTCTATAATAGCCAGTGAGTCCCATAAATGACCAGATGTTAGCCACGTCCTTGGGCACTGGCCAATCAGATATGGCCTGTATTTTCTTGGGGTCTACGGCAATCCCCTCCTCGGATATGACATGTCCCAAGTACTGAATTTCAATCTTAAAGAATTCACACTTTTCCAATTTGGCATATAGTTGGTGTTCCCTGAGAGTTTGCAACACTATCCTTAAATGATGTTGATGCTCTTCTTGGGTTTTCAAATAAATCAGGATGTCATCGATGAAGATCAGTACAAACTGATCTAGATACTTGTTAAAAATGCTGTTCATCAGGCACATGAAAGTGGTGGGGGCATTGGTGAAGCCAAAAGGGATCACTACGAATTCATAGTGTCCATAGTGGGTTCTGAAGGCGGTTTTTTTTATGTCCTCACTTTTCATCTGGATTTGGTGGTAGCCAAATCGTAAGTCCATCTTGGAAAAGACTCTCGCCCCTCCTACTTGATCGAACAGGTCATTGATTATGGGTAGGGGATACTTATTCTTTATGGTTACCTTGTTCAAATGCTGGTAATCGATACAGAGTCTTAGGGTCCCGTCCTTCTTTTTAACGAACAAGACTGGGGCACCCCAAGGGGACACACTAGGTCTGATGTATCCTTTTTCTAAAAGTTCCTGCAACTGAATTTTTATTTCAGTCAGTTCTGGAATGCTCATCAGATAAGGTACCTTTGACACCGATGCAGACCCAGGTAGTAGCTCAATGGAGAAGTCGATCTCCCATTGAGGGGGCAGGCCCAGTATCTCTTTAGGAAAAACGTCAGGAAACTCTTCTAGTATTGGGTATTGTTTTAGATAGGTTTGGTTTTCGTTTAGGAGTAAGTCAGTAACCCTAACAACAAAAAGTTTACAACCCTTCCTCAGGCATTTCTTTAGTTGCATAGCTGAAATTTGTCTTACTGAGATAGGTTTGGGAAACCCTCTTACCGTCTGAAGGACTTGGTCTTCAGCAATGTAGGTAAAAGTCTTTTCATAATAGTTCAGCACTACTTTATTCTTCTCTAACCAGTCCATGCCAATAATCATGTCATACGATCCCAAGGGTAAAATATTTAGGTCGATCTTGGTTTTATGATCCTGCAACTGAACTTCATAGTTAGTAATAAAATCCGTTACCTTTCTTTTTGCCCTGGTGGCCAACTGGACCAACCACGGTTTTGCATGTTTTACTCTAGCCAGTTGGCAAAGTTCCACCATCCTCAGAGAAATGCAACTCAACGTAGCTCCTAGATCAATTAACACAGATATAGCATGGTTCGAAACAATACCTTCAATTTCCACTATAGTAGACTGATGATTGACTTGCCGGTCTTCTAAGGCTGCATTTATGCAGTGGAAACTCCTGCCAATTTCCCCAACTATCGATGCTTCTTAAATGTTGTGCAAGGTATTATTTGCCCCAGTTAGGCATGGGAAATGTCTCTTTAGATGGGGTTCACCACATTCCCAATAGGTCAGCGGTTCTCTAGGAGCCCCATTAGTCCCTTTCACTCCCAGACTGGTTGGTTTTGCATATCTTGGCGGCGGCAGTCCACTTTTAATATAAGGGCCTCCTTGGGTATTTCTCTGGGTGTTCTTGTATGGCAATGGTTTGAACCCCTTTCTCTGTTGGCTGAGCCTTTCTAGTTTCCTATCTTTCCATGTTCTATATGAGTCATTCCACTATTTGTACTGCTCATAACATAGCCGGGCTTTCCTTAGTACCTCGTCCAGAGTCTTTGGATTGTCAAATTCGATTCTGTCCTTGTAAGCCTGCGGCAAGCAGCTTAGGAATCTCTGTACCTTCACCTTTTCTTCCTTAATATAGGGTACGAACCTCAACAGGTCCAAGAACTTGTTAATGAGCTCTTCCATATTCATCGAGCCGAGTCTTAACTCGTAGAACTCCTTGGTTTTCCTTTCGTAGTAATTCTTGGATAGGTACTGTTTTTTAAATTATGCCCACTCCAAAGTATTCTCCTTAAGTCCTTGCGAGATCTTGAGGTCTTTCCACCAGATACTAGCCTTGCCCTTGAGGTTATAAATTGCCATTTGGACTTTCATGTTGCTCGAATAGTTGTAGATCTGGAAATATTTCTTGATGTCCAATAGCCATGCCTCCGCTTCTTCCCTTGTCTTAGATTCCTCGTCGAAACTAGTGGGTTTGATCTTCTTGAATTCACCTTCCAGGTGATCAACCTTTCTCTTTCCGCTAATCTTGACCTAATTTTCAGATTTCTGGGTCTTGTTAGAGGAACTACTCTTTCTTTTTGCACTTTCTTCCCTGTCGGGACCCTTTCTAGTCTCGGTTCGAGGCTCCTTACCATTGTTTTTCTCGTGCAGCCTTTGTAGCAGGATTTCATTGATCTCCTGTTGTTTTTCCTGCGCTTTCTTTAATTGTTCGTTGTCTACCTTATAGCTCTATATTTCCATGATTAGGTGCCTCATTGTTTCCAGTATTTGACTGGCCTCAGAATGTTCCTCTGCTGGTTGTGTGGTCGGTGGTACTTGTTCCAGGTTTTCCGGTTGTTTCTCATTCTCCACTGGAGAGGCCATGACAATTCATGTAGTTTACCAAGATAACAATAACAACAACCTATAGATCCACAATTAAGCAACACAACATGCCGATAATATGTTAGAGTCCTTTCAATCTGTAATATATACATATATTTTCTACAATTTTTAAACAGGAAATGAAGTGCACCCAACAGGCTACAGGGCTGAATCCCGTGCTCTGATACGATATGTAAACTACCCTCAAGATTTTCCATTTTTTTTGTTTCTTCTTATACAAGGCATAAAATCATTCATAGTTCCTTTCTATCATTAAGAGGTAGCAATCTTGGCATAATAATGGTAATCTTAGCCTTGTCTTTAAATTTGTTGAGGCTGTAACTATTTGATAGGAAACTAGTCTTCGCAGTTCAGTATCTAGAAGTTGTAGTTATGAACATGTTTTAAATGCGGGTTCCACTGATGGTAGATTGATCCATAGGGCTGATAAAAAAACTTACTGAGCTTCGGCTGACACTCACTTTCCTGTGACAGGTGCTCTGAGAAAGGCGAACAAAGGCATTCCATGACAAGGTCGATCCTACTCTCAAAGGAAAGTTGGAGAAACTAATCTCTGTGGAAGAAAAAAATTAAGGGACAAACCCTCCAAACTAAAACCTAGGGCCTTTGTGACTCTTTAAAGCACAAGCAAAGGTTCATAATTATTAAAGGCAAGGAGAAAAGGTAAAGTCCATGCAATAAGCTCGCCCAAGGAGGAAAATCCACGCAAAAACTTTATTATAACAGGATATCCTAAGTTCTTAAAGAGGCAACCTCACTCCGATGGAAAAGTTATAACTCCGACTCGAACCAAGGCTTAAAGGTTCAACCATAACTTTTGAAAAGGGAAATGGTCACAAGGTTCCGGGGAGAGATCCATGTGGCTTGTGCTTGCCCGGTCGTTAGCAACAGGGATGCCATGCTGGAGCTGCATGCTTGGGTTGAGGGGTTCTCGAAGGGGTGTTGGTCTAAGTCGACCACACAGCTGTCACTTTACAATGATTCACTGTCGGCTGTACTTGATACGATCTCGAGGATCACATGGAACGTAGTGAGATTTCGCCCTTTGGAAACTGGCATAGTATGCCTGTCATTACTATGTCTCTTAACTTTGATGTACTGATGACTCTTTGGGATAAGGGAGACTTCTCGAAGGCTCCAATCGATCATTGGCTTGCTCAGGACTTGGTGTTTGGGTCTGGAGATCCCTTCCGGGTCTGGAGGAAGTATCAGTGCTATGTTTTTGAGGCTCAAACCCATCTTCGCTCCAGGTAATAAGTTTTTCAGTTTCTAATTCGAATTCTAGGTTATAGCCTCGTTTTCCCTTCACTACTGACTTAACCTTACCTTGTTTGCAGGTACCAAGTGCGGTTGGTTGGATGAAAGTGGGAGAAAACCCAGGGCGTCTTTCTGGTAAGTGGTTTTACCATCCCTTTCATGTAATCTGTTAGTTGTGGCTCACCCATCTCGAGGAGTGGGAAAAGCTTTGCGGTCTGCGTTATAAGGAAGTCGGGGCGGGGGGGGGGNAAGCCACAACGTGGTAGACTCTATGGTATTTTTTTGTTGTAAAACGTATATTTTACGAATGGACTATCAGTCCCTTTTAATTTTGTAATGCACCCTTATGGGGTTTAACAGCTTTAAGCCGAGGACAGTAGCTCGGGTAAGATTGTGGAAATTTTTTAATATTGCTGTGTAAAGGGACTGTTCTGTAATTTAAATATCTGTCTTTTTAATGACTATTTACACGCTGTCAGTGATGACCCAATTTTTGTGTTTTTCTCCACTAAGTGTTCAATGTAAAAATTTCAATGCTAGCGTTGGTATGAAATTCTAGTTGTGGTAGGTTGAAGTTCTTTTTACTGTGGTAGTATGACCACAATTACCCAAAATTCTGGTAACATAAGGTAGAATAGGGTTCCTATTCTACTCATGCCTTCCCTCGATCATAAGATGGCTGTGCCATCTGATGGGTCTTCCACTCAAATAGAAAGAGGTCAATACCCTAGTTGACCGAGGCGAAGGGTCTTGACTGAAAGGATGCTTGTTCCTATGCTCATTTGGTTTCAGGCCAGGTAAGCAAGGTGAGCAACGTGCCTTTGTGTTCCAACAGTTCCTCTTGGGATACAGTCTAGGAGTCCCTCCTTGATAGACAAACCCTCTCAGGTCACCGTCTAACCCAGTGAAGGGGACTAGGGTTTTTGTGGATGAGTTGCAGGCGTGATCTGATGAGTGTGATTAGGCTTTGGATCTTGGCTTTTTAGTAGCTTCCAAGCCATGTCCCACGAAAACTAACCTAGAAGTCTGAGAGGATAAGGGCATGCTTATAAAGTTTCCCTCAGGCCTCGGTCATGCCCTTCCTATGGGTAAAACTCCACCGTTAACGTAATATCAACCGTGCCAAAGTAAACTAGGAGATACAGATCTGTTGTCATAAATAGACTACCCGAACAACCCATAAGAAAATGGGTGTATGCCGAGCTTTGCAAGCAAGTAGCCTCAGAAGAACCAACCTTCTCGCTTTTCATAAGAAAAACTCCACCGGGTGGTTTTCGAAAGGAAAAAGAGCTAGACAGGATAGTCTGACTGAACTTGTCAAGTGTTAAGGCCTTTGACAGGCCATTCTTAGGCTGACCCAGGTGCTGGATATCCAAACAAAACTTCAAAAAAATGAATCTAAGTCTCAAAAGTATAATTAAACATTTGATTCTAATTTAATACTAGACTTTATAAGAATTGAACTATAGGTCTACCATAACCTAGGTATTAACAATATCTAAGGTTATATCTTTGAACCTCCAGCTAACCCAGCTAGGTGGAAAGATTAGATCTATTAGTGGTAAACAAATACATAAGAAACAACATATATTCATTCGTTACATGACTTCATTTCTGTCTTAGGGCATTCTACCAGATTATATTTTCTCCTACAGCATAACCAGGTTAGCTACTAATTATCATAACATAAAACTGAGATAAATGAAAGAACACATTCCAGTATACATAAGTAATCATCAACTTGTTGAGGCTTGGAAATTCGCAGGCGGCAACAGTAAGGGATTCTCCCCAATCAACGTTCCCAACTAGCCCGCTGACTGTTTGGAATGGGGAATCCATTCAGTTTGCGGTCCGGCTACCGTAGGTCAAGAAACAAAACAAAGGGTTTACCGGTTACGGCCCGGCCCACCGAGTTTTTTTGTATTTTTTGACTTAAAGGAATGAAATGCAAGTGCCTAACTAAATGCAGGGCGATCTAGATGCAGGGAGCAGTCACAACGTGATGTGCAGGTTTTTACCTCTCGTCTTATGCTCGCAAACAACCAAATCAGACGCAATAAGAAATAAACTAACTATCTAATCTATCCCTAGGGAGTAAGATGATCGTTTTGGGTGAGGAATACATTTTGCACATGCATTCTGAAGAATCACGGATAGCTTGTACTTCTTCCGAGACACATGAACACTTACAAATATTCAAATAACCAGATAGCTGATCATTTTATAACAACATTTATTACTCAAAGTGAAAAATATCCCAGAAACTCCTGAAGAACATTTAACAAGAACATAGATTCAGAACATCAAACATTCTTACCGTAAATGAAACATGGCTGAAAACGAAATAGTTCCTCTTCAACCTTATTCATTGAGTTGCATTGATACATTCCACTCTAAACTCTCTCCGACAGGTAAAATTGCAGTTTCCTTTGCAAAACGAAATAGTTCCTCTTACAAGCAAACATTTACAAAATTTTCCAGGGGAAAAAGCCCCCTGTCTCTTTCCTACTTTCCAATAGTTAAACTACAACTACTGAGTCGCTCCGTTTCCCCTCAGACGCGTGGTCTTTCAGTTTCTCCAACGCTTCATATTCCAATCTTTTTTCAGTATGTGATCATGAAACACTTGGTAACTGATCTGTTTATGAGTTTACGCCGTCACAGTTCTGGACTTCGTCCTCCATTCGCATCGTTTCAATCATACCTCTGCCGAACGGGTTAGTTTTCTTCTCATCGTGGCACATTGACTGGTCTTCTTGAAACTGCCTACATTCAATTCACAAGTGTGGTTAAAACAACAAATATTATCGATTAACCACCATTACACAAGAAAATGGCCGAGCATGTCGCATACGGGCCTGGCAAAATATCCAAGGGTCTATTGGCGGGAAAATTCAAGTCAACAGCCAGAAGAAAGTGAGCTCGGGAGCCAAGAGGATCTGCCAGCCACAACATCGGATGAGACCCTAGTCGCGGCGAAGCGAAACATGGGCGGGATATGCCATAAATCGGATGTCGGATGGCTTTTAATTTCGGACACTGGAAGACTCTAGGAGCCGCAACGGCGGAGGGGAAAGTTAGAGGATAAGTGGAGAGGATGGGAAAACTTAGTCGGATGCCGGACGACACTCAGATTGTGTGCGGGAATGATCACCCAGCCGCAACTGCGGCTGAGGAGAGGCTACAGGCAAGCGATTCGAAGGCTGAAATAAATCGGGCGTCGGACGACACTCAGATCGGGCGAAGGAAATATATTGGAGCTGCAATGGCGGAGGGGCTGAGACTTTGCATCTTCCAATCTAACAACAAAAAGAGGCCCGATTTTGGGAAACTTAAATATCTAAGCAGCATTAACAATCAAATTTGTTTTCCTCGCGAAGGCTGCCCTGAAGAACAAAATTCTACTTGCTCACGGCTAGAAATCCACAACTTAACTGAAAATGAACATGGCATGAATAAACCTGCTGGTATCCCATCTTCAAAGTAAAACGAAAGAAGAAACGCCTGAGAGGCTCAAGAATTTTAATGATCCAACCAAGCAAAAAGATGAGGAGGGGCCTAGAATTTAAATATGAGTAAATCTGGGGAGGGTAGTTGCGGCAGCAACAACTGGCGATTTCCTGGTGAACCTAGATCTCTGGGTGATCATACTTTGAGCAACAGACTGTTTAACCAGAATGTTTCTAATGAATTCTTCTAGCCTTATGGATTCCTCGACCAACAGAAGTGCGTACCTTAATCATTGATGATGATCCATTTGGGGAAAGTGGAAACCGAAGCCTTCAAGTCCAGATAACTCTATTGGGGCCAGAGGATGAGTTTTATTATTACCTCTGTCTTCAGGTAGTTAACAGTGTGGACACCACAGGATCGCAGTAGATAATAAACAGCAGTATCCGTTTGTTCCTCGTTCCCATACCATTTTAACACTCTTGTGATTTTGGACTTTTGTCCCTTTTATTTGAGTCCTTCTGTGCGCCTTTCTTACTGAATTTTAATTCAGGATCCTCTATCCCATAGTGTCCTTTTGTGTGAGTGGTCTATTTTAATCTTCAGCTCACAGACAGAGAGGATCTTTTGGCCTTTAGTACTTATGATTCAGCACCTGCTTTGATGTGTGATGCTTTTATAGAAGCCTGACTCTTTATTCGCCTTTTGGCATTCTTCTCTTGGCATGGGATCATTTATATTTAATACACTGTTCACTCTGCTCCTTTCCGTGGGTCCCTAACTGTTGCTCCTTTGACATTTCAAATGTGATATGGATGGAACCCCGACATAGTACTCCAGACTTCCTGAACCCGGTTTAATTCACAGGGGTTAAGCAGGACTTCAATGCACACGACATTTTATCTGAGAAAACTGTTAGGCTGAAAGAACTCTTTAGCAATACACAGGCTGACACTCAACGTGTTTGCCATTCCCCAAAACCTTCATTTCCACCAGACAACCGCAAGTTCGATCCCCGTATTGAAATCAAAACTAAAATTAAATAAAATGAAAGCATGACTCAAAAACAACTCTACAGCTTATTTATATACAAGGCAAAAAAATCAAAGAAACTCAAGAAAAGTAAGGCTTGAGAACTAAACCATTAACTGGCAAGTTCTCCTCCCATCCCTGTAAATCCTGCAGCTTATAAGTAGCAGGGCCAAGTTTGGCTACAATCTGAAAAGGGCCTACCCATAACTGCTGGAATTTGGTATGCTTTCCTTTCTCATCATGGGGGTGGTCCCATTTGAGGACTAAGTCTCCTATTTCAAAGTCTTTTGTCCCAGCTTTATGCTTGTCAAACCATCTCTTAACTGACTCTTACTGTTGTTTAAAGCGTTCTCTAGCCTTGGATCTGGCCTCTTTTGCTTTCAAGAGATTATATATTCTTATTTGTAGAACTTCATCCTCTGACCCCCTAGACTCTTGGGCTAGCATGGAAGCTGGTAGCATGAGATTGGGAGGTAGGATAGCTTCTTTACCGTACACAAGGGTATAGGGTGACACTCCTATTGTAGACTTGGGGGTGACTCTGTCAGCCCACAGGGCATTGGGTAAGGCTGAGTGCCAACTTCGCTGGTTTTCTATTACGGTCTTCTTCAGGATTCTAATGAGGTTTTTATTTGAGGATTCAGCCAGGCCATTCCCTTGCGGATAGTAGTTAGAAGAATAATGTAATTTTATCCCTTTATCATGAGCAAATGCAGTCAATTTAATCGATGAAAAGTACTTAGCATTATCAAAAACTACTGAAATTGGAACTCCAAACCTGGTCATGATATGATCATGTAGGAAGCTGATGACTTCGTCCTCGTGGATCTTGTGCAATGGTATAGCTTCGACCCAGCGAGTGAAATAATCAGTCGCAGTAAGAATGTACTTGTGCAGGAGGGAAGAATTCAGTTTTATTTCTCCAATAATGTCCAGCCCCCACTGTTCAAATGGTTCTGTGATCATAACAGGCTTTAGGGGTGTTGCTGCCCTGGGCTGTCTTCCACCGCACCTTTGACAAATGTCACATTTCTTGACATGTGCATGTGCATCCTTGAAGAGCGTAGGACAATAGTAACCGGCTCTAAGGATTTTGTGGGCTGTAGTGTCGCCCGAATAATGTCCCCCAGCCATACCATCATGTAATTCTGCCATTACTTTCTTTGCGTCCTCCTTTTCTAAACATCTGAGAAGAACTCCATCATAATTCTTTCTGAATAACACTCCTTCAACAAGATGATAGGAGGCTGATTTGAGAAGAAGAGCTCTTCTTTGTTTGGAATTCCAATGTTCTGGTAATATCCCTGACTGTAGGCAATGCACAAGGTCCCTATACCAGGACTCAGGAGCTGTAAACAGAGGGTATACATCCATTACATGCAGCTCGGCTTCCTCTTCCAACGCTTGTTCTTCATTATTTCTACTTCCAATCATCAATTTGCATAGCGCTTGACCTTTCACTATAGTAGCCGGTTTGAATTCGAGGTCGTATTCTTGAAGGGTTGTTACCCAGTTGCCTCTTCTTTCTCCTAACTCTTTCTGAATGAGAAGAGATCTTACTGCTGGGTAAGGGACTATTACTTTGGTCCGATTTTTTAATATGTAAGGCCTGAAAAGCTTTACTGCCTTAAATACTGCGTAAGCCTGCTTATCAATGGCTGGGTAGTTTAATTCAGCCCCTTGAAGCCCAGTTCTCATGAAAGAGATTGGGAATTCATCACCTCCGTCCTCCTTTTGTGTAAGCATGGCTGCTAATGAATCATCGAATGCAAATGTGTACATAATGAAGTCTTTATCAAAGTCTAGAATTTTCAGGGAGGGCGCATGGGAAACATCAGTCTTGATTTTGTTGAATGCAGTCTTTTCAGTTTCAGTCCACTTAAACTGTGCATTTTGCTTGACCATCTACTGCAGTGGCTTAACAGTCTGAGCAAAATCAGGCACAAACCTTCGTACGAAATTTATTGTCCCCATGAAAGATTGCATTCCTTTTTTATTATGGGGCATAGGGATTTGTTCAATGGCCTTGATTCTCTCTGGGTCTATAGATATACCTCTCTTTGACACTATATGCCCCAGTAATTTGCCTTTTGTGACCGCGAATACGCACTTCTTAGGATTTAGGGAAATGCCATACTTCCGACAGTGCTCAAAAATTTGCTTTAGGTGGAACGCGTGCTCCCCTCTTTTCTTTGAAAATATTGTGATATCATCAAGGTAGACCACCACACTTCGTCCAATCAGTCCATGGAAAGCTATGTCCATAGCTCTCTGAAATGTCGTTCCAGCATTAATCAGTCCAAAAGGCATTCTTCTATATGCAAAAGTTCCCCATTTAGTTTTGAACGTTGTCTTTAATCTATCTTCCTCGGCCACTAACACTTGGTTGTAGCCAGAGAATCCGTCTAACAATGAAAATAATTCAGAACCAGAAACCATCTGTAGCAATTGCTCCATGGGAGGCACCGGATAGTTGTCTTTGTCTGAGGCGCGGTTTAAATTTCTGAAGCCCACGCACAGTCTGATTTCTCCCAACTTTTTCTTGACCGGCACCAAATTTGACACCCACTCTGAATGCCGGACTTTAAAAATAATCCTAGCGTCCAGCAATTTTTTCTCCTCGCTTTGAATTAGTGGCTCCAACTTGGGGTGCATCTTCCTCAATGGCTGCTGATATGGCTTGACACCTGTTTTAATAGGGATGATATGCTTGATAATGCTGGTGTCGTAGGTCTTCAAATCTACGTAAGTCCAGGCAAAGACATCTTTGTACTGCTTGAACAGACTGACAAACCTATCCCTTTCGGTAGGTGAATAGCATTTGCCGAGGTTCACAAACTTAGGATCCGTCTCAGTCCCCAAATTGATCAATTCGAACTACAGGGTTGAGCTGTGCATCTTTACATTAGCGGGTCTTCGGAATTTTTCATTCAAGTCAAACATCTTCTCTAATGTTCTGAGTCCTTTAGGGACGAAATTGTCAAATTTCATCTCGGCTTGGTGCTTTTCATCATCGATGATCGCTCCTTTGAATACATCCTTGTTGGTCAAACATTCTATGATTTGCTGGTCATCATCGAACACCCTCATATTGGTGATCATATCTGGTACGGAGGGCCTAAAAAGTAATTCAATAGAACATTTGTTATTAGTGGGTACCAGCCTGGCAGCTGATGTGGCCAAAAAATCAGCAGCCACGTTTTTCATTCTTGGGATTGAAACAATATTGAATGCATGAAAACGTTTAAGAAACTCCCATACCTCGCTTTGGTAAGCTTTCAAATGGGGGGAAACACAATGTATTTGATTTCTTATCTGCTTTACAACTATTTCTGAGTCCCCAAAAACTTTTAAATTACTAACCTTTAGCTCAATCGCTTTTTTGAGTCCCTGCAGCAGTGCTTCATACTCAGCCGTATTGTTAGTACACTCAAACTCTAATCTACAGGATAGGAAGTGTTTATTTTTTTGTGGATCAATGAGGACGCAGCTGGCCCCTGACCCCTCTAAAGTTTTAGATCCGTCAAAAAATAAAGTCCAAAAAACATTATCTACTGAAAAATAATCTACTTCTACTGCTAAATATACTACTTTACAATCAAACTCATCAGCCTACGAGAATCGAAGGAGTTCAGGCTGGGAGTTAGATGTGTCACTGGCCTCCTCCGCTTGATAGTTCCCTGGTTCCAGTTCAAGAAAGTAGTTTCCCAGCACAGGTTCGATTGGTATATTCTTCTCATCCAGTTGGGTAACATTGTACTTCATGTAAGGCTCTCTCAAAACCTTAATCTGATTGGGGCTTCCTTTGTATGGCAACCACAGGTGTGACCAATCTGAGGCGAAGTATCCATTCAATTTAGCTGACCAATCTCTGCTCAGGACCAGGCCATAAGCGTCTAGTATATCAGCCACCACAATGTTGATAACTTGGCATACTTTGTCATTTGATGACAGACAAATTAGAACATCCTCCATTTCACCAATTACCTTAACGTCGGTCCTATCCAATTGTACCACCCTCCATGTGGTTGGCTTAAACTTCCCATTGATTTGCTTACATACTGATACAGGCATAACATTAATTGACGCCCCCGAGTTTACTAGACAATTGTGAACGTTATGATTAAAAATTTCAAATGTTAGGAGGAAAGGTGGCTGTTTAGTTTTAGACTTACCTCTAGTGCTAGATTCTCCGATTTCCTCTTCATCCAAAGGCTGATTGACAGCAGGTTACTCCCCTTCTGATGTTTCTAGTGCTTTCAACAGCTTCTCCTTTTGCTGAGGTACTTTGCACATTTCAAACAGCGGGACGTTTGCCTTTATCTTTTTTAAATCTTCAACAACGTCATATTCTATTTGTTGTTTAATGGACTGATATTTATCAGTATTCACCTTTTCTTTGTTTAGTTCAGGCAGCATTCTGTTCTGCTTAGGATCTTGGCTAGTAATAGTGAATTCCAGAGTCTTATCCGCCACGGCTTTATCTTGAAATTTCTTCTTGATATTTCTTTGCAGCCTTTTGATCTTTGGGAGTAAGAGACTGTCATTACTAACCGTCCCTTGACTTCTAGTTTTCACATTAGCCTCCTTGATATTTTTGTGTTTTTTAGTTATATCTTCTTCTGCATCGAGTAAGGAGACAGAACTCCAAAAAGCCATAGTCTCTTCTTCCTATTCCTTTGTAGAAGTAGAAGCAACATTTTCTTTCTTTTCATCATCATCTTCTTCCGTTAGTCTCGAATCCAACATCTGATTCATGACTAACGTCATTGAATTTATCCATTGTGGGTAGCTCTTTTCAGAGTGAGGCTGCTTATGAAAGGTGCAGAAATTTTCCATCCCTATCTCTGTCAGGTTCATAGATGCAGTATTGTGAGAAGGAGGTTGGGACTGATTGTTTTCCTCCCTTTTCTTATAATAAGGCCTGTAGAACTTTTGTGTTTCCTTATATTTTTCCAAGTCTATGACCTTATTAGACAGCTTTTGCATCATTTTGGCCATACTCTCATAGTCTGGTGCTTTCTCCTCTTTAGGCTTAGTGAACAGTAAAGTTTTCCTTCTCTCTCCTCTTTCCCCCGATTGTTCCAGATAGTCTTCGATACTTTCTCTTTCCGCTTCCACCACCTCTGCTTCTTCATAGGTCTCTGTCAAACTAGGCTTGGCCCTACCTTTAGCAAACATGGCCAAATCTGGACCCAAAGCTGAAGTATAGTACTCAATTAGTACTTTGTCTGAAGGCTTGTCTATTTCAGAAAAGTTCTTAAGATATGCAGCGAACCTTTGTGTGAAACTGTGCACTTTCTCCTTTTTCTCTTTCTTTAGTGCACATAATCCTTTCATAAGGGCTGCATGAGTCTTTTGAACTGCATACTTACTCCTAAAAATTCTCTCGAAAGTATCCCAATCCAGGATAGAATTAGTAGGCAACCCAAAGTACCAAGATGCAGCAGCTCCTTTGAGGGTATGCGGGAATAGTCTACACACCACATCTTCGTGTTCTCCAGCCCTCAGACCTTCTATTGCCAAGTAGAAACTTTGTAGATGATCATCCACTAGGATCTTCTCATTGGGGTCAAATTTAGGCAGTAACTTCTCAAAGGCTTGAGGTAGGTCATGCAAATGGGGAGTCAGGTTTAGGGGTGACCTGGCTTTCCACGCAGGCGGTGGGTTAGGTGGATTAGGAGGGGGTTGGTTGGTGTTAACACCGGCCATGAGTTGAGGTGGAGAGTGTGGAGGGGAACCAATAGGAGTGTGAACAGGATAAACGTAAGGGGTTTTTGGGCCTTCTTGATTCAAAGGTAGCTCAACTTCTTGCAAATCAGTCTCTACAAGTTCTTCCTAGTCTCCAACCAACACTGAATGTTCCACTATAGGACGGTCTTTCTTCTTGTACTCTCTTCTAGGTAATTCGTGGATGCTTGGCAACCCTCCAATCTTCTTCACATAAGCATAGGTATGTCTTCTCAGATCGCTAAAAATTTCGTTGCGAACAGGATATAGATGTTCTCTGTTTTCTTCTTCTGGAATTGGATTACATGGTCCACTACTTTCAGAACTGTAACCAGCGGAATAATCTCGGTAAAATGGGTTTCCTCGGCCAGCCATGCACTGGCGGCCCTCCTTCTAGCACCAAAACTGTTGAGGCCTGGAAATTCGTAGGTGGAAACAATAAGGGATTCTCCCCAATCAACGTTCCCAACTAGCCCGCTGACTATTTGGAATGGGGAATCCGTTCGGTTTGCGGTTCGGCTACCGTAGGTCAAGAAACAAAACAAAGGGTTTACCGGTTACAGCCCGACCCACCGAGTTTTTTTGTATTTTTTGACTTAAAGGAATGAAATGCAAGTGCCTAACTAAATGCAGGGTGATCTAGATGCAGGGAGCGGTCACAACATGATGCACAGGTTTTTACCTCTCGTCTTATGCTCGCAAACAACCAAATCAGACGCAATAAGAAATAAACTAACTATCTAATCTATCCCTAGGGAGCAAGGTGATCGTTTTGGGTGAGTAATACATTTTGCAAACGCATTCTAAAGAATCACAGATAGCTTGTAATTCTTCCGAGACACATGAACACTTACAAATATTCAAATAACCAGATAGCCGATCATTTTATAACAACATTTATTACTCAAAGTGAAAAATATCCCAGAAACTCCTGAAGAACATTTAACAAGAACATAGATTCAGAACATCAAACATTCTTATAGTAAATGAAACACGGCTGAAAACGAAATAGTTCCTCTTCAACCTTATTCATTGAGTTGCATTGATACATTCCACTCTAAACTCTCTCCGACAGGTAAAATTGCAGTTTTCTTTGCAAAACGAAATAGTTCCTCTTACAAGCAAACATTTACAAAATTTTCCAGGGGAAAAAGCCACCTGTCTCTTTCCTACTTTCCAATATTTAAACTACAACTACTGAGTCGCTCCGTTTCCCCTCAGACGCATGGTCTTTCAGTTTCTCCAACGCTTCATATTTCGATCTTTTGTTAGTATGTGATCATGAAACACTTGGTAACTGATCCCTTTCTGAGGTCACGCCCTCACAGTTCTAGACTTCGTCCTCCATTCGCATCGTTTCAATCATACCTCTGCCGAAAGGGTTAGTTTTCTTCTCATCGTGACACATTGACCAATCTTCTTGAAACTTCCTGCATTCAATTCACAAGTGTGGTTAAAACAACAAATATTATCGATTAACCACCATTCCATAAGAAAACAGCCAAGCATGCCACATACGGGCCTGGAAAAATATCCAAGGGTATATTGGCGGGAAAATTCAAGTCGGTAGCCAGAATAAAGTGAGCTCGGGAGCCAAGAGGATTTGCCAGCTGCAACGTCGGATGAGACCCTAGTCGCGGCCAAGCGAAACACGGGTGGGATATTCCATAAATCGGACGTCGGACGGCTTTTAATTTTGGACACCGAAAGACTCTAGGAGCCGCAACGGCAGAGGGAAAAGTTAAAGGATAAGCGGAGCGAACGAGAAAACTTAGTCGGATGCCGGACGACACTCAAATCATGCACGGGAATGATCACCTAGCCGCAACTGCGGCTGAGGAGAGGCTACAGGCAAGCGATTCGAAGGCTGAAATAAATCGGGCATCGAGCGAAGGAAAGATCTTGGAGCTGCAACGGCGGAGGGGTTGAGACTTTGCAGCTTCCGATCTAACAGCAAAAAGAGGCCCGATTTTGGGAAACTTAAAGATCTGAGCAACGTTAACAATCAAAGTCATTTTCCTCGCGAAGGCTACCCTGAAGAACAAAATTCTACTTGCTCACGGCTATAAATCCACAACTTAACTGAAAATTAACATGGCATGAATAAACCTGCTGGTATCCCATCTTCAAAGTAAAACGAAAGAAGAAATTCCTGAGAGGCTCAAGCATTTTAATGATCCAACCAAGCAAAAAGATGAGGAGGGGCCCAGAATTTAAATACGAGTAAATCTGGGGAGGGCAGTTGCGGCAGCAACACAACTCATACTCAAAACCTGTAGATTTGCTGCGCCAACTATAGTGGAAGAAACCATGTTCTGCCCAACCGTAGACTAGGATCAGGTTATTTGCCTTCTAGTCACCCCCGAGCCAAACCTCCCAGTAGACAGCAGGGACCCCTAACTTTAGAACTCAAAAAAAATTTCAACAGTCACAGGCAAACATGCCCAAATAGCCGACACTCTCTCAGCAGAGTCCTCTTGCCCAGCATACTCAGCAGCATCCTGCCTACACCGTATGCTCTCTTCTTGTCTCTTCTTCTTTGGATCCTTTGTCTTTACCTAGGTCTTTGCCCATTAGCCATCTCCTCTTCCTTACCAGAATTCCCAGGGCTTAATGGCATCCCCTTTTTCCAGGGATGTGTCTATGCTGATTTTTCTGCACATCTGACACTTCATTATATTAGTCCTTGAAGTTAGCTGGTCCCTGTCCTCACTGTCTCCTGTAGGTTTCCTCTGTTAACCTGGCTGCTTCCACTATATTCGCTGCATGAATAATATTTTTATTAATCATTTGTCATCAACCCCCAAGGGTATTTATTACATCAGTCCTCCCCGAACCCTTTGGCTGAGTCATCAACAACCATAATTCATCATGCATAGACAGTAATGAGAATAATAATAATAATAATAATAAATCATAATTTGGGGGCATTACATCCACACCCCCTTATTTTAAACACTATCCTCAGTGTTCATCTTCACCCATTGGCTCGATAAACAAGCTAGGGTACTTTATTCGCATTTCATCTTCTAGTTCCCAAGTTGCCTCCTCAGGGCTAAAGTGCTTCCATTGCAATTTTACCCGAGTGATGACTCGGTTCCAAAGTACAGTCTCTTTCTTGTCTAGAATGCGTGCAGGTTCCACCTGGAACTCTCCTTTAGGTTCCACCTATACCACATTCCAATCTATGATGTGAGTTGAGTCATATGTATATTTTTGTAACAATGAAACATGAAAAACATTGTGAATCTTTAAAAGAATAGGCAGGGCCATATTGTAAGCTACAGGCCCGATCCTTTCTAGGACTTGGAAATGTCCGCAAAATCTCATAGCTAATTTCTTGCAGCTCCCCATTTTGAGGGAACTCTTCTTAGGTTTCACCGTAGGTACACGTGGTCGCCAACGCAAAAATCCTTGTGTTTTATTTTTAAATCAGCGTAACACTTTTGTTGTTCTTGAGCCGCTTTCAAGTTCTTCTGTACTTCACGAGCTGTTTGCTCCATCTCCTATAACAGCTTAGGTCCAATTAGCACACGATCCACAGGATTATCCCAACTGACAGGGGTATTGCATTTCTTTCCATATAGTATTTCAAACATAGTCATTTTAGCTGAGGCTTGATAACAGTTATTATAAGCGAACTCCACCAGGTGCAGATAGTTCTCTCACTAAGTGGGTCTTTTCATGACATACATCCTTAACATGTTTTCGATGGTCTGGTTGGTACGTTCTATTTGCCCATCTGTTTCCAGATGATAGCTGGTGCTAAAGTTAATTCTGGTTTCTAAACCTGCAAATAGAGATTTCTAGAAGTTTGATGTAAATTTCACATCCCTGTCTAATATTACCATTTTTGGTATGCCGTGTAGTCGAAATATCTCCTTTAGGAATATTTCTGCAATATCAGCTGCCTTATGTGTTAATTATACTGGAATAAAATGAGCAGATTTGCTTAATTTTTCCACCACCACCATGATAGAGTCATGTTGTCTCTGTGTTTTTGGTAAACCAGTGATGAAGTCCAGAGATATGATCTCCCATTTCCACTGGGGTATTGGTAGAGGCTGCAACAAATCGGCCGGATGCCCATATTATGTCTTAACTTGGTGGCATTCTATACATTTGGACAGATATTCAATTACATCAGTTTTTAGACTGGGCCAAAAGAATTGCTTCCTCAGAGCAGTTACCATCTTTTGGTACCCTGGATGGCCTACAAAAGGTATTTTGTGCATCTCATTCATAATAAACAACTTGATTTCCAACACATTAGGTACGTACAACCTATCCTTAAACCAAATAAATCCTTTATGGTCAACCTTAAAGGCTGCTCTGTCCAAATTTATCTCGGGATTTTGTATTTTATTGCGTAGTTCATTACAGTTAGTGTCCTAAGTGCTTGCTGCCTTGACCCTGTCCAAGAGGTCACTCTTGGGCTGGCTCGAGGTTATCTCACTAATACCATGAGTCCTCCAACTCAAAGCATCCACAACCTTGTTTTCCTTACCTTTTATGTGCATTACCTCGAATTCGAACTCACTGAGGAAGGCTAACCACCTTGCTTCTCAAGATTTTAGTCCAGACTGCATAAATAATTTTTTCACACAAGTGTTATCAGTTAGTAACAGAAATTTCTTCCCCAATAAGTAGTGCCACCACATTTTCAGGGAGTGCACCACGACTGCCAACTCTAAGTCATGGACCACATAATTATGTTCATGCTCTTTCAACTTGTGTGACTTGTAATAGACCACATATCCGTCTTGGGATAGCACCCCTCCTACTCCTTCTAAATTGGCATCAGTATAGACCGTGTAGTTTTTAAGGGGATTGACTACTTTTAGGATTGGGGCCCTGGTCAGCAACTCTTTAAGTTGGTCGAAGCTTTCTTGGCATCTGGATGTCCAAGCAAACTTTACCCCCTTCTTTTGTAAGCAGTTAATGGGGTATGCAATTTTGGAGAATCCCTCGATAAACCTTCTATAATAGCCAGTGAGTCCCATAAATGATCGGACGTCAGCCACGTCCTTGGGCACTGGCCAGTCAGATATGGCCTGTATTTTCTTGGGGTCTACGGCAATCCCCTCCTCGGATATGAAATGTCCCAAGTACTGAATTTCAGTCTTAAAGAATTCACACTTTTCCAATTTGGCATATAGTTGGTGTTCCCTAAGGGTTTGCAACACTGTCCTTAAATGATGTTGATGTTCTTATTGGGTTTTCGAATAAATCAGGATGTCATCGATGAAGATCAGTACAAACTGATCTAGATACTTGTTAAAAATGCCATTCATCGGGCACATGAAAGTGGCAGGGACATTGGTTAAGCCAAAAGGGATCACTACGAATTTGTAGTGTCCATAGCGGGTTCTGAAGGCGGTTTTGTTTACGTCCTCACTTTTTATTCCAATCTGGTGGTAGCCAGATCGTAAGTCCAACTTGGAAAAGAATCTCGCCCCTCCTACTTGATCGAACAGGTCATTGATTTTGGGTAGGGGATACTTATTCTTTATGGTTACCTTGTTCAGATGCCAGTAATCAATACAGAGTCTTAGGGTCCCATCCTTCTTTTTAACGAACAAGACCGGGGCACCCCAGGGGGACACACTAGGTTTGAGGTATCCTTTTTCTAAAAGTTTCTGCAACTGAATTTTTAGTTCAGTCAGTTCCAGAATTCTCATCCCACAAGGCACCTTTGACACCGGTTCAGATCCAGGTATTATCTCAATGGAGAAGTCGATCTCTTGTTGAGGGGGTAGGCCCGGTATCTCCTCAGGAAAAACGTTAGGAAACTCTTCTAGGACCAAGTATTGTTTTAAAGAGGTCTAGTTTTCCTTTAGGAGTAAGTCAGTAACCCTAACAACAAAGAGTTTGAGGCCCTTCCTTAGGAATTTCTTTAGTTGCATAGCTGAAATTTGTCTTACAGAGACAGGTTTGGGAAACCATCTTACCGTCCGAAGGACTTGGTCTTCAGCAATGTAGGTAAAAGTCTTTTCATAATAGTTCAACACTACTTTATTCTTCTCTAACTAGTCCATGCTAATAATCATGTCATACGATCCCAAGGGTAAAATATTTCGGTCGATCTTGGTTTTATGATCCTGCAACTGAACTTCACAGTTAGTAATAAAATCTATTACCTTTCTTTTTTCCTTGGTGGCCAACTGGACCAACCACGATTTTGCATGTTTTACTCTAGCCAGTTGGCAAAGTTCCACCGTCCTCGGAGAAATGTAGCTCAACGTAGCTCCTGGACCAATTAAAATAGATATAGCATGGTTCAAAATAATACCTTCGATTTCCACTATAGTAGATTGATGATCGGCTTGACGATCTTCTAAGGCTACATTTATGCAGTGGAAACTCCTGCCAATTTCCCCAACCGTTGATGCTTCTTGAATTCTATGTAAGGTATTATTTTCCCCAGTTACGCGTGGGAAATGTCTCTTTAGATGGGGTTCACCACATTCCCAATAGGTCAGGGGTTCTCTGGGAGCCCCGTCAGTCCCTTTCACTCCCAGACTAGCTGGTTTTGCATATCTTGGTGGGGGCGGTCCACTTTTAATATAAGGGCATCCTTGGGTATTTCTCTGGGTGTTCTTGTATGGCGATGGTCTGAACCCCTTTCTCCATTGGATGAAACTTTCTGGTTTCTTATCTTTCCATGTTCTGGATGAGTCATTCCACTATTTGTACTGCTCATAACACAGCTGAGCTTTCCTTAGTACCTCATCCAGAGTCTTTGGATTGTCAAATTCGATTCTGTCCTTGTAATCCTGCGGCAAGCAGCTTAGGAATCTCTGTACCTTCACCTTTTCTTCCTTAATATAGGGTACGAACCTCAACAGGTCAAAGAACTTGTTAATGAGCTCTTCCATATTCATTGAGCCGAGTATTAACTCGTAGAACTCCTTGGATTTCCTTTCGTAGTAATTCTCGAATAGGTACTGTTTTTTAAATAGTATTTTAAATTTTGCCCACTCCAAAGTCTTCTCCTTGAGTCCTTGCGAGATCTTGAGGTCCTGCCACTAGATACTAGCCTTTCCCTTGAGGTTTTAAATTGCCATTCAGACTTTCATGTTGCTTGAATAGTTGTAGATCTAGAAATATTTCTTGATGTCCAATAGCCATGCCTTCGCTTCTTCCCCTATTTTAGATTGCCCGTCGAAACTAGTGGGTTTGATCTTCTTGAATTCACCTTCCAGGTGATCAACCTTTCTCTTTCTGCTAGTCTTGACCTGATTTTTAGATTTCTGGGTCTTGTTAGAGGAACTACTCTTTCTTTCTACACTTTCTTCCCTGTCGAGACCCTTTCTGGTCTCAGTTCGAGGCTCCTTACCATTGTTTTTCTCCTGCAGACTTTGTAGCAGGATTTCATTGATCTCTTGTTTTTTTCCTATGCTTTCTTTAATTGTTCAATGTCTGCCTTATAGCTCTGTATTTCCATGATTAGATGCCTCATTGTTTCCAGTACTTGACTGGCCTCAGAATGTTCCTCTGTTGGTTGTGTGGTCAGTGGTACTTGTTCCGAGTTTTCCGGTTGGTTCTCATTCTCCATTGGAGAGGCCATGACAATTCTTGTAGTTTACCAAGATAAAAATAACAACAACCTGTAGATCCACAATTAAGCAAAACAACATGCCGATAATATGTTAGAGTCCTTTCAATCTGTAATATATACATATATTTTCTGCAATTTTTAAACATGAAACGAAGTGCACCCAACAGGCTACAGGGTTGAATCCTGTGCTCTGATACCATATGTAAACTACCCTCAAAATTTTCCTTTTTTTTTGTTTCTTATTATACAAGGCATAAAATCATTCATAGTTCCTTTCTATCATTAAGAGGTACTAGTCTTGGCATAATAATGGTAATCTTAGCCTTGTCTTTAAATTTGTTGAGGCTATAACTATTTGATAGGAAAGTAGACTTCGCAGTTCAGTATCTAGAAGTTGTAGTTATGAACATGTTTTAAATGCGGGTTTCGCTGATGGCAGATTGATCCATAGGGCTGATAAAAACACTTACTGAGCTTCGGCTGACACTCACTTTCCTGTGATAGGTGCTTCGAGAAAGGAGAACAAAGGCATTCCATGACAAGGTCGATCCTACTCTCAAAGGAAAGCTGGAGAAACTAATCTCTGTGGAAGAAAAAAATTAAGGGGAAAACCCTCCAAACAAAAACCCAGGGCATTCATGACTCTTTAAAGCACAAGCAAAGGTTCATAATGATTAAAGGCAAGGACCAAAGGTAAAGTCCATGCAATAAGCTCGCCCAAGGAGGAAAATCCACGCAAAAACTTTATTATAATAGGCTATCTTAATTTCTTAAAGAGGCAACCTCCCTTTGATAGAAAAGTTATAACTCCGACTCGAACCAAGGCTTAAAGGTTAAGGCATAACTTTTGAAAAGGGAAATGGTCGCAAGGTTCCAGGGAAAGATCCACGTGGTTTGTGCTTGCCCGGTCGTTAGCCACGGGGATGCCATGCTGGAGCTGCATGCTTGGGTCGAGGGGCTCTCGAATGGGTGTCCAGCGTGGTCGAAGTCGACCACACAGCTGTCACTTTACAATGATTCACTACCGATGGTACTTGCTACAATCCCGAGGATCACGTGGAAGGTGGTGAGATGTCGCCCTTTGGAAACTGGCATAGTACACATGTCATTACTATGTCTCTTAACTTTAATGTACCAGCGACTCATCGGGATAAGGGAGACTTCTCGAAGGCTCCAATCGATCATTGGCTTGCTCGGGACTTGGTGTTTGGGTCTGGAGAGCCCTTCGAGGTCTGGAGGAAGTATTAGTGCTTCGTTTTTGATGCCCTAACCCATCTTCGCTCCAGGTAATAAGTTTTTCAGTTTCTAAGTTGAATTCTGGTTTATAGCCTCGTTTTCCCTTCACTACTGACTTAACCTTACCTTGTTCGTACGTACTAGCTGCGGTTGGTTGGATGAAAGTGGGAGAAAACCCAGGGAATCTTTCTAGTAAGTGGTTTTACCACCCCTTTGGTGTGATCTATTAGTTGTGGATCGCCCATCTCGAGGAGTGGGAAAAGCTTCGCGGTCTGCGTTGTAAGGAAGTCGATTGGGGGCGGGGGGGGTTTCCAAGCTTTTGTGAAAAGAAATGGTGGATGGTATTACGAGGGTGCATGGCACCAAAGCCACAATGTGGCAAACTCTATGGTATTTTTCTGTTGTAAAACGTATATTTTACGAATGGACTATCAGTCAATTTTAATTTTGTAATGCACCCTTATGGGGTTTAACGGCTTTAAGCCGAGGACAGTAGCTCAGCTAAGATTGTAGAAACTTTTTAATATTGCTGTGTAAAGGGACTGTTTTGTAATTTAAATCTTTGTCTTTTTAATGGCTATTTACACACTGTCAGTGATGAACCAATTTTTGTTTTTTTCTCCGCTAAGTGTTCAATGTAAAAATTTCAATGCTAGCGTTGGTATGAAATTCTAGCTGTGGTAGGTTGAAGTTCTTTTTACTGAGGTAGTATGACCATGATTACCCAAAAGTCTGGTAACATACACTAGAATAGGGTTCCTACCCTAATCGTGCCTTCCCTCGATCATAAGATGGCTGCGCCGTTTGAATGGTCTTCCACTCAAATAGAAAGAGGTCAATACCCTAGTTGACCGAGGCGAAGGGTCTTGACTGAAAGGATGCTTGTTCCTACGCTCATTCCATTTCAGGCTAGGTAAGCAAGGTGAGAAACGTGCCTTTGTTTTCCAATAGTTCCTCTTGGGATGCAGTCCAGGAGTCCCTCCTCCGTAGACAAACCCTCTCGGGTCGCTGTTTAACCCAGCGAATGGGACTAGGGTTTTTGTGGATGAGTTGCAGGTGTGGTATGATGAGTGTGATTGGGCTTTGGATCTTGGTTTTTTAGTAGCTTCCAAGCCATGTCTCATGAAAACTAACCTGGAAGTCTGAGAGGATAGGGGCATGCCTATAAAGTTTCCCTCGGGCCTCGGTCGTGCCCTTCCTATGGGTAAAACTCCACCGTTAACGTAATATCAACCATGCCAAAGTAAACTAGGAGATACAGATCTATTGTCATAAACAGACTACCCGAACAACCCATAAGAAAATGGGCATATGCCGAGCTTTGCAAGCAAGTAGCCTCAGAAGAACCAACCTTCTCGCTTTTCATAAGAAAAACTCCATCGGGTGATTTTCGAAAGGAAAAAGAGCTATACAGGATAGTCTGACTGAACTCATCAAAGGTTAAGGCCTTTGACAGGCCATTCTTAGGCTGACCCAGGTGCTGGATATCCAAACAAAACTTCAAAAAAATGAATCTAAGTCTCAAAAGTATAATTAAACATTTGATTCTAATTTAATACTAGACTTTATAAGAACTAAACTACAGGTCTACCATAACCTAGGTATTAACAATATCTAAGGTTATATCTTTGAACCTCCAGCTAACCCAGCTAGGTGAAAAGATTAGATCTATTAGTGGTAAACACGTACATAAGAAACAACATATATTCATTCGTTACATGACTTCATTTCTGTCTTAGGGAATTCTACCAGATGATATTTTCTCCTACAGCATAACCAGGTTAGCTACTAATTATCATAACATAAAACTAAGATAAATGAAAGAACACATTCCAGTATACATAAGTAATCATCAACTCATACTCAAAACCTGTAGATCTACTGTGCCGACTACAGTGGAAGCAGCCACGTTCCTCCCAACCGTAGACTAGGATCGACTCCTTTGCCTTCTAGTCACCCCCGAGCCAAACCTCCTAGGAGACAGCAAGGACCCCTAACTTCAGAACTCAAAAAAAAATTCAACAGTCACAGGAAAACATGTCCAAATAGACGACACTCTCTCAGCAGAGTTCTCTTGCCCAGCATACTCAGCAGCGTCTTAGCTACACCGTATGCATTCTTTTTGTCTCTTATTCTTTGGATCCTTTTTCTTTGCCTAGGTCTTTTCCCATTAGCCTTCTCCCCTTCCTTACTGGAATTCCCAGGGCTTAATGGCATCCCCTTTTTCCAGGGATGTGTCTATGCTGATTTTTCTGTACATTTGACACTTCATTATATCAGTCCCCGAGGTTAGCTGGTCCCTGTCCTCACTGTCTCCTACAGGTTTCCTCTTTTAACCTGCCTGCTTCCACTATATTCGCTACATGAATAATATTTTTATTAATAATTTGTCATCAACCCCCAAGGGTATTTATTACATCAGTCCTCCCCGGACCCTTTGGCTGAGTCATCAACAGCCATAATTCATCATGCATAGACAATAATGAGAATAATAATAATAATAAAAATAAGTCATAATGGGGGAATTACACTAATGTGCAGTCATTTAAGAGTCGAACTCCTCATAAAATAGTTTGAAGTCCTAATAAACTTCTGCATGTCATAGTTGGGCATCTAGCTAACATGTTTAGGTTTTCCATATAAATATAATTAGTTTTTCTATTCTTTTTAAAGGAGGTTAGTCTAACTAATAATTAACAATTTAAAAAAAATCAAAAATAGCTTGGTTAACATCTGAGAAGTAATACTTGGAAAAATCAAACATCAGCTTCTTCGATTATTAGATACAACTATTCAATTATTAGCTTAAATACATTGATGATACTTGACTATTAGGTTAACTTCAACTCCAATCATGACTTTTACTTGAATTGCAATTGCGAGTATATTAACTTTTAAATTAACTTTTAGATACAACTATTAGCTTGCTTCTTAACTTGAATGATTTTACAATTATTAGTTTAACTTCAACTCTAATCACAGTTATATTGGATGAATATTAGATTAACTATTAGATACTACTAGCTTAAATCCAATGATTCTACAACTATTAGCTTAACTTCAACTCTAATTGTGGTTATATTGGATATCTATTAGATTATTCCAATAGTGATAAGACTATTAAATTAAATTTTGATGAACTCCATCTCTTAGCATGAGAACTTGACCTTGATTACAGTGAAACCATGCACCAAGAACAACCACTTAAGTAATGTGCACCTTGTGTAACTCTCCATCTAGCAGTTGGGAGTCAGTTAATGTGCATAATGCTTAGTCTAAGATTTATATTAACTTTTAAATTAACTATTAGATACAACTATTAGCTTAACTCCAATGATGATACAACTATGAGTCTAACTTCAACTACGAGCTTAACAACCATAAATTAAGTGGTTGTTATATTACCTTAACTATTAGATACAAGTAATTGACACATTCTTTAGTAAAACAAACATTATCAATATGTCAAATATATACCTCTCGGCGTATTTCAAACATATTAATCTTAGTAATATGGTTCTTGCTACTTACATACGTAAAACTCTCGCTAAGAATACATGTCGTAGGGTTCACCATAAGAAAATGTGTTAAAAAATATGTAAGTTAACCAGTGTGGACTTTGATATATCTAACTCTCGCTCGGATTCAGAGGAATCAAATTCTTCACTCTTCAAACTTTTTTTGAATTCTAAAATAAGGTGGATATATCTAATTTGAATTTTGAATTCTAAAATAAGTTAACCATACTAGAAAATTGTTGAGATATCTCAACCACAAAATAAGTTAACCATAGTAGAAAATTATTGAGATATCTCAACAACAAACCAACATAAGATCTAACTTATTCTTAATTAGAAGAAGTTGAGAGAGTATCTCAACCATCTTAATAACTTGATCAACTATAGAGAGGCATTATTAAATAAAAATCATAAGGTTTAAAATAGTTGTAAAATTTTATTGTTGGTTTCAAAAGATGGAGATACATTGTATTAAATGAGTCAAACTGCTATATTTTGACCAGCCCTATCTTAAACCGGTCAATATTGATTGCTTCAAAATAAAATTGATTGCAACGAATTTGAATCACCCATTTAAGTAAAAAGTCACCCAAAACCAATTCACTAGGAGGGGCTTGTACTAGATGCAATCTCATTCTAATAACACCAAGAACAATGAAAAGGACGAAACTATATTCCACTGTAAACTTCAACTACAATTAATGTGCTTGTTGGAATCGGTTAATTACTCCACCACCAAGCCCGCTGAAACGCTGAAGAGGCAACACCGTTTAGATCACTAAACCTCAGAGTTTTGAAAAGGCATGATCGCCCATAATTATAACTGCCAGACTTTAGAACAGTCGCCACACTACCTCAACGTCACACTGTCTGACATACATGAGATTATTAAAATGTGAAAGCCATTTTGATGCTACAAAGTTGAGCCAGCAGAGCACATATAATTTTCTGAGGAGGCAGTGCAGTTGTTCATTTATGTGAGACTTTAAATCATAATAGTGGATTCCGTTTTTGTATAACGAAGGGTCAATTAGCAGTTAATGACCAACTTAACTAGAAACATTATAAATACTAGCATTGTAATTGTGATTAAAAACATAGAAGACAGGGATAAATAGAGAAATAGATACATAGTTGAAACTCTGAATTTTACTGTGTAGTTTTTGTGTTTTACTCTATTTTTGAGTTTGAAAATTGAGACTTATTTTTTGATGTTAGTTTGTTGTAGAAGTTGGAGAAATCAGTGTTTATTTTATGTTAATGTGTTGTATCAATGCATGAGAGTATTAGCTTCAATTTGTGAATAGAAGGGTTATCAGAAAGTTGTCAAATAGAGAGTTGCAACTCAGTTGTTACCGTTGTGTAAGTTGTTGTCAGTGGTAAAAACCAGCTGTAATAATCGTGTAGATTGTTGTTAGCTGTAACAGCTAGCTACAACACCATTTGTAGAGTGTTGTCAGCTGTAACAACCAACTACAACAGCCCTGTAGGAGTTGATTTGAGTTTTGTGAGTTTTGTCAGTTGTAACAGTGAATTGTTACAGTGTTGTAAGTGTTAATTTGAGTTGTAAGTGGAGTTTAAAGTGTCACTGAAGCAGAGACCAACACTCCCTTGCCTTTCCCACAGTGGTATCAGAGCGAGGTTGAGTTTTTTTGCTCATTTTTTTTGGAATTTTATTTGAGATGGCTACTAACAACAATGTAGTACAACCACAAATTCTTGTGTTGTCTAAAATAAATTATGATACATGGTTTATTAGGATGAGAACTATCCTACGTGCTCAGGATATTTGGGAGTTTGTTACAATTGGGTATCTAGAACCAACTTATCAAGCTGCTGAAATGGCTTTGTCAAATGTTGACCGTGTTCTATTGAAGGAAAATAGGAATAAGGATAATAAAGCTCTTAATCTTATTCAACAAGGCCTGAGTGAATCCATTTTTCCAAAGATATCAAGTGCCAAGTCTTCAAATAAATCTTGGGACACTCTTGAAACTTGTTATCAAGGTGTGACCAAGGTGAAGAATGTTAAGTTGCATAACTTGAGAAGGGAATTTAAGAATCTGAAGACAAAGGACAACGAGACTATTGATAATTTCAGGACACAAGTTATGAATGTTGTAAACCAACTAAGGCAGTATGGTTAAGACATCTCAAATGAGTGTTTGATTGAAAAATTGTTGAGATATTTTCCAAAGAAGTTTGAAGCAGTGGTAATTCCAATTAAAGAGTTTAAAAATATCAGTCAAATGCACATTGATGAGTTGACTGGTTCTTTGATTGCTCATGAATCAAGAATGAACAAGTATGATGATACTCCATTAGAAAATGCTTTTAACTCACTTACATGTTACTAGAGGTAGAGGAAGAGGAACAACCAGTAACAAAGGAAGAGGAGGTCGAAGTGTTGATCATAGTGACAACATAAATGATTTAGAATCTGAAGAGAAGTTACAACATAATACTCCTAGTGTAAGGAGGAGTAGAAGCAGAGCATGGCAGCCAAGAAATCAAAGGTATGATGGATCTAAAGTTCAATGTTTCTATTGTAAGAAATTTGGGCATTTTGCTAACAAGTGTTGGAAGAAGCAAGAAGATACTTGTAAACTGTCTACACACATTATAGAGGAGAGAGAAAATGAAGAGAATCTTATGTTTTTGACTTGTAATGTCACCAACGTATGCAGCAACCACATGACCGAAAACAAGGAATTATTTTCAAGTCTAGATACAAGCATCTAGTCTGAAGTGAAGTTAGGTAATGATAGTAAGGTAAAAGTTAATGGTAAAGGTGTGATTGTTGTATATGCAAAGAATGGTGAAAGAATAAATGTTCATGATGTTTATTATGTTCCTAGTTTAATGTGTAATTTATTAAGTGTTGGACAATTGCTATAGAAAGAGTACAGATTGTTCTTCAAGAACAAAGTATGCACTATTTATGACAAATATCCAAGTAAACATTTGATAGCGAGTGTAGAGATGACAAAGAATAGAATGTTTCCGCTGATGATGGGAAATGATTTGACTAACTATTTGAATGCTTATAAAACTAAGATTTTAGATCAATCATGGTTATGGCATTTGAGGTATGGCCATTTACATTTTGGTGGTTTAGATTTGCTATAGAAGAAGAAGATGGTAAAAGGAATGCCTAGTATTGAGCAGCCAACAGGCTCATGTGAGAGATGCATATTGGGAAAGCATCATAGAGAGAAATTTATTTCTAGAGTCTCATACAGAGCAAAAGCACCATCAGAGCTGGTATACACATATTTGTGTGGACCGATGCAAACACCTTCTTTGACTAGTAATGTTTATTTTATGACTTTAATTGATGATTTCAATCGAAAAACTTGGGTGTATTTGTTGAAACATAAATCTCAATATTTTGATGTGTTTAAAATTTTCAAGGCTATGTCTGAAAAGGAGAGTGACAAATTTATTAGATTCTTGAGATCAGATAGAGGAGGTGAGTATATGTCAAATGAATTTATGGAATTTTTTCAATATTATGGAATTAAAAGATAGTTTACTGCTCACTACACTCCACAGCAAAACGATGCAACAAAAAGAAAGAATCGGACCATTATGAACATGGCACGAAGTATGATTAAGGAGAAGCATCTTCCAAATGAATATTGGGGAGACATTGTTACTTGTTCAGTATACATTCTGAACAGAGGCCCAACTAAGAGCGTGAAGGATCGAGTTCCCCATCAAGAATGGAGTGGTAAGTGTAGTAGCATATCTCATTTAATAATTTTTGGTTGTGTAGCTTATGCATGTGTACCTGAAGAGATGAGGATAAAGTTAGATGACATATGTAACACCCCAGTTTTGACCCCATTTTACATTTAAATACATGATGTAAATAATCATGGTTTGGAGCTAGGAAAAATCCCCACCATCGATTTAGTATTTATGTTTCAGCAATTAAAGTTGAGCCGATGGTATTTTTTTAATGCTAGCTAAACATTACAAAGCTAGACATCATGTTAAATTGCAATTTTTAATTAGAACCCATAGTCGGCTATGTCAACACAACTAAATGAGATGGGGGCATTGTTTTTCCTAAGGATGAGGGAGTGGGGGATTAGAAGAGTGGGTAGAAATTCGAATTGGGAACAACACCAATTCTAGAAAAACATTTTTAAATTTTCTTGGGAAAGAAAACACCAAAAACGACCACTTTTCCCTCATGCAGCAGCGTTTCACCTTCCCTCACGATTTAGATTGAACAAAACTTTTTTGGAAACCTAATTGGGCATGCATGTAGTGGCAAGCAAGCAAAACCTCTGAGTCTAAACCTTTCACGAATTTCTCCTGTCTAGCAATCTGTTTCCTTTCACGATTTTGGTTTTCCTATTCGGAATTGTTCTGTTTCACGTTTACTCTAGTTGGCTATTTGTTTTCCTGAACACGATTGCCCTGAATCCAATTTGGTGTGCTTGTTTTGAAATACCAACAATCTGTTCGTTTTGGTATTTTTGCAGCAGCCAGTTTGGCACCCGCAATGTTCAGAAATTCATAAATTCCTGTGTGTGTATGTAATCCCTGACATCTGCTACGTTTTGATAAAATACAAGGACTAAGATCCCTGTGTGTGCATCCACGTTTGTCATTTGAATTGATTGAAGGAATGGAAATAGAGTCTAGACTTGCTTGATGAACCTAGTGTGTGAAAAAACCTCACATACCAATCTAGAAGGTTGGTTTTCTTCTTTGCATGCCCTGACTAGCAATGGAAGGGAAGGCATGGCCCGAGGGACTATGTAGCAGAGAAGGGAATGCTTCCTTGTGTTGGGTGTGTAATTGTTTAGAAATCAGGATAGATCTAGTGTGGGTGTTCATAGCTCTAGGGATGAGCTCACTAGGTTAGCAGTCAGTCTTCCACCTCCTTAGCAGCCTGACAAACCCAACTGGAAGGATGGCTTGGCCGGTAGCCTGATAAACCCATCTGTTAGCTTGGCTGTGTCTCATGTGAATTGGGCTAAGTATAAACCACTACCTGTGTAAGTCTGATAAACCCAACTGTGTTGTCTTGGCTAAGTTTTAATTGTATCCTTGGTTATGGGTGAAGTATGGTAGTGTTCCTTATTCCTTGGGGAAGATCATGCCCAACTCGGGGGTGGCAGTGTTGCTGAGATATTAAAGAGCACACTGGCCTATGGTTGGGTGGAATGTTGCAACGACATAGCTGTTTGTGGGAGGAGCTTCTTTCAAAGATAAGTATTCGTGTGTATTTAAGTTCTGCAACTTTATTTGCTTATGAATTATTATGAAATTATGATGAAAATGTTGAATGCATGAATGCGTTGAATGAATGATTTTCTTCCGATGCATATATCATGTACATTTCATTATGCATCTGTTTACACTTATAAATTTTTTATTTTCAAGAAATTTTTATATATATGTATTATGTTCATGGGGCTTAGTTTTCCCGGGTTGTTAGATGTTAGTCGCGTCCTCTCTGCTGAGTAAGGGTTGGGGACATGACAACATAATTCAAAAATGTATTTTTGTTGGATATAGTGAAGAATCTAAAACATATAGACTCTATAATCCCATCACTAAGAAGTATGTCATCAACAGATATGTGCTGTTTAAGGAAGAAGAAGCATGGGATGGAAGTATAGATAAGTTGATTATAGAGGACGTTATTGCACCTCATGTGGAAGATGAAGAAGATGAACAGAGCACACATGGAGGATAGTCAGCTCCACATACACCAACAGTGAGGACACCTGCCAGAACGCCCATAATTCATGAACATGGTGAACCATCAAGTGTTGGTGGACGACAAGGAACAGGATCCGAGGTAAGTAATGAATCAAATACTACATTAGCATCATTAAGAAACAGAGTTAGAGATCAGAATACTAGAAGTCTATGAGAACTGTATGATCAAAATGAAGAAGTAGATCAAGTTTAAAATTTTGCATTTATAGCATGTGATCCTATAGATTTTGATGAGGCTGTTAAAAAGGATGTTTGGATAAAAGCAATGGATAAAGAAATTGATTTCATATAAAGAAATAATACTTGGGATCTTGTAGATTTGCCAGATAATAAAAATTGTATTGGTGTCAAATGGATTTATAAGACTAAGTTAAATGCTGATGGTGATGTTGAAAAATAAAAAGCAAGACTTGTAGCTCAAGGGTTTAGTCAACAACCTGGTATTGATTATAATGAGACCTTTGCACTGGTGGCCAAACATGATACGGTAAGGATGGTATTAGCTATTGTCGCTCATAATAAATTGTATGTACATCAAATGGATGTAATGTCTGCATTTTTAAATAGATCTTTAGAAGAAGAAGTTTATGTGAGACAACCTCCTGGATATGAAAATGATGGACAAGACGAAAAGGTCTAGAGATTAAAGAAAGCATTGTATGGATTGAAGCAGGCACCGATAGTATGGTACACCAGGACATATGAATACTTGAATAGTGAATGATTCAACAGAAGTCCAAGTGAGCAACGTTATATACAAAGGTAAACCAAGATGGTAAAATACTAATTGTTTTCTTATATGTGGATGCTTTGATATTCAATGAAGATCTCTCAGTACATGAGTTTAAGAAATCCATGCAAACATAATTTGAGATGACTGATTTAGGAATGATGAAATATTTCCTTGGTATTGAAGTAACTCAATCTGAATATGGCATTTTTATTAATCAATCTAAGTATGCAAATGATGTATTGAAAAGTTTCAGAATGATGAATTGTAAGCCAGTTGTAACTTCAATTGCAACTGGCACAAAAATTAGTAAGAAGGATGACGGGTTAAAAATTGATTCAACGTTGTATAAGAGAATGGTAGGAAGTCTCATGTACTTAACTGAAACAAGATCTGATATAAAGTTTGAAGTAAGTTTGATTTTGAGATTTATGGAATCACCAAAGAATACCCACTAGAAAGCTGGAAAGATGATTCTAAGACACATTGCTGGAACAAAAAAATTTGGTATCCAGTATACATCAAACCTAGATTTTAAGTTGATTGGATATACTGACAACGATTTTGCAGGTTTTATCGATGATATAAAGAGCACATCAGTTTTGGATCCAGATCAGTAGCATGGGCATTAAAGAAGCAACCCATAGTGACACTATCCTCTGCTGAGGCATATTATGTTGCGGAAATAAGAGCTGCATGTCAAACTGTATGGATGAGAAGAACTCTTTCTAAGTTATAGCATGAACAAAATGAACCAACTCAAATTTTTTGTGACAATAAATCTGCTATTGCACTATCAAGAAATCATGTCATTCATAAAGTAAGTAAGCATATTGATACAAGGTATCATTTTATTCGAGAACTGATAAACAACAATGAAATCAGTATAGAATTTTGCAAATCAGAAAATGAGTTTGCAGATATATTTACAAAACCTCTCGGAAAATTTTTGTTTGAGCTTCATAGGCAAAACATTCGAGTCTACAAGCTGTAATAGAAAGTTACCTATATTACAAAATTTTATTTTTTGAGTGTAGTAATTAAGCCTGGGAGAATGTTGGAATCCATTAATTACTCCACCACCCAACCTACTGAAACGGTTAAGAGGAAACACCGTTTAGATCACTAACCGCCGAAGTTTTGAAAAGGCATCACCGCCCAAAATTATAACTGCCAGAATTCATAAGAGTCTCCACTTCGCCTCCTATATGACAAATATCAGATTATTAAAATGTGAAAAATCGTTTTGATGCTACAGAATTGAGCCAACACATCACATCTAATTTTCCGAGGAGGGAGCGCAGTTGTTTATTTTTGTCAGACTGTAAATCATAATAGTGAATTCCATTTTTATATAGCGAAGGGTCAATTAGCAGTTAATGGCCGACTTAGCTAGAAAAAGTATAAATAATTGCATTGTAATTGTGATTAAAAAAATAGCACACAAATAGAAATAGAGAAATAGATAAATAGATACAGAGTTGAAACTCTGAATTTTAATGTGTATTTCTTGGTGTTTTACTCTGTTTTTTAGTTTTAAAACTCAGACCTATTTTTTGATGTTAGTTTGTTGTTAAAGTTGGAGAAATTGGAGTTTATTTTGTGTTAATGTGTTGTATTAATGCATCAGAGTATTAGCTTCAATTTGTGAACACACGAGTTATTAGAAAGTTTTCAAATAGTGAGCTGCAACTCAGCTGTTACTGTTCTGTAAGTTGTTGTTAGCTGTAACAACCAGCTATAACAATCATGTAGATTGTTGTTAGCTGTAAAAGCTAGCTGCAACACCATCTGTAGAGTGCTATCAGCTGTAACAACTAGCTGAAACAACCCTGTAGGAGTTTATTTGAGTTTTGTGAGTTTTGTCAGTTGTAACAACGAGTTGTTACAGTGTTGTAAGTGTTTTTTTTTCACTAGGGGAATCAACAACTGGGGACGGGATGATACTCGCATGACACGGGGTCCAGGGATCCAATCCCGCTACCACTATAACCCTAGGTGCAACCACAGGGCCCAAACCATGGCGCATGGGTAAATTTGGGGGGGATTTGAACACGAGACCTTCCATTTACAAACAATTCCACTTTACCACTTGCTCTGCCCCCCACGGGCTACAGTGTTCTAAGTGTTAATTTGAGTCGTAAGTGGATTTTAAAGTGTTAGTGAAGTATAGAGGAGCATTCCCTTGCCTTCCCCACACTTCTCTCTCTATAAATATTTCAGTGGACATGCTTTTAGTGATTGTAAAGTTTGCACAATCCTTAGTAAAAGTACTAAACATAATATTTTGACTGGGTATTAAAATGTTATTTTTTAATTAAAAATAACAATTGCATTCACTAATTTTATTGATTGCAAATGTTTGCACAATCATGATTAAAAGGACTAGAGTACGTATTTTGAATGGGTTTTTAATTAAAACAACAATTTGATTTAGTGATTTCAGTGATTGCAAAGTTTGTACGATCTTCCTTAAGAGTAGTGAAGTGAGTATTTTCAAAACAACAATTTTATTTAGTGATTTTAGTGATTGCAAAGTTTGTAAGTGAAGTGAGTATTTTCAAAACAACAATTTGAGTTAGTGATTTCAATGGTTGCAAAGTTTGTACATAAGAGTAGTGAAGTGAGTATTTTCAATGAGGGTTTAATGTTATTTTTAATTAAAAATAACAATTTGAGTAATCCAAAAATGGGTTTTTAAAAGTGGGTGTTGAATGTGCTTTTAATTAAAAATAACAATTTTATTTAGTGGTTTCATTAATTGCAAATTTTACATAATCTTTAATAAGAATGTTGATGAATCTTTTAAATTAGCCTTGAATTCTTTTTTTTAATTAAAATAACAATTTCATCAATTCAAAATTATATTTTTGAAAAAGAACTTTGTTATGATATTAGCCTTTATAAATGGAAAAACTACACAATCAAAGTCTCAAGAACACAAATAAGTGAAGAAACATATTAAACCTATATAGGGCATTTATGGAACATAAATTTTTGGGTTGATTGCATTGAATATAAACATTGATTTAGGTTCATTCAAAATTGTGTTTGATATAGGCCATAATAGGCTTTACATGGGTCTTGGTCTAGGTTAGTTTTGATGTTACAATTTTTTTTGTTTTATTGCATGATTTACTATATATATTGATTTTAAAATTAATTTGTTATTCAAATCA
Source organism: Pseudotsuga menziesii (assembly GCA_001517045.1). NCBI lineage: Eukaryota > Viridiplantae > Streptophyta > Pinopsida > Pinales > Pinaceae > Pseudotsuga > Pseudotsuga menziesii. The sequence goes on from LPNX010548899.1 coordinate 46,835, forward strand.
TAAATTGGTATTTTGAATTTTGAGAATTATTGTCATCTTAATGAAATTTCATATATTAAATATAAGAGGTTGATTTTAACTTTATACTTTAAGTTAAAGTAAGGATATTGAATTTAATTTTAATGATTTTATTTATAAAAAATATTTAACTCAATTTTAAAATATAGATAAAAAATAATCAATTGTAAAGGTTTTACTTTGCTATGAGATGTCTAGATCTAACATGTTTTTAATTTTAGTGATTTTATTTATAAAAAGTATTTAACTCACTTTTAAAATATAAAATATAGATAAAAAAGAATCAATTGTACGGCTTTTATTTTTCTATTATATGTTTGGGTCTAAAACCATGTACTACAAAGTTATTTTTATTTGTAAGGAATCCATTACAATGTGAAAATTTGACAAAGCATATGATTTTCTTCAATTATCTTTTCGTGCAATTTGGTAACCTAGAAGTAAAAATGGATAATGGATATTATGGTAACCTAAAACTAGAAGTAAAACTTTTAAAATATTTAATAATATGATAATCTTAGTAAATACAAATATATATAAATCCATCCATATCCTTCATGTCTTCCATAATGATTTCTTACAAGTTTTATCCATTTTAGACAAAGTAATCATAAATGCAGAGAGTGCATCATGTCTTTAATTGAGCCTCTCGTATATAAATGATCTTTTGGTGTTATGATTAGAAATTTTACTTATTTACCTTAAGTATTTTTATAGATAAACTTATAATGGAATGTAATTGCAAAGAGTATTGCTTGTTTCTTTTAAGTATTTTTATATATATATATTTGTAAATTTATAATGAAATAGGATTTAAAAAGTCAATAATAAATTTTTTTATGGTAATAATTTCTTATGCAATTATAAATTTAATTATTATAGATCTATTTTAAACTTTTTCAATTTTATTTTTTTTATATTTTTTTTTTAAATTTTAAAATTTTTTGGCTTGTTTTATTAAGTTTTCCCTCATATTTAAGAAAGATAAGTTTTTAATCATTCATAAATAATTTTATTTCAAATTTAAAAAATAATTCCATCATTTAGTATATATTGAACATTGAGTAGTTCATCATTCATCATTAAGACTATGTTGAGGCCCCGAAATTCGCAGGCAACGACAGTAAGGGATTCTCCCCAATCAACATTCCCAACTAGCCCGTTGACTGTTTGGTATAGGGAATCCATCCGGTTTGCGGTCTGGCTACCGTACGTCAAAGTAACAAAACAAACGCTTTACCGGTTACAGCCCAGTCCACCGAGTTTTTATATTTTGACTTAGACTATGAAATGTGCATGCCTAATTAACGATGCAGGGTGATGAAAATGCAAGGAGCAGTCACAATGCGATGCGCAGGTTCTTACCTCTCGTATTAAGGCTCATAAGCATCCAAATCACAAACAACAAGAAAATAAAATAACTACCTAAACTATCCCTAGGGAGCAGAATTGTCATTCATAGGTGAGTTATACATTGTGTACATGCATTATGAAGAGTTACAGTTAGCTGACACTTCTTTCAAGACACACAAACAATTACAGATATTTAAACAACCAGATAGCTGATTATTTTATGAACAACATTTATTACTCACAGTGGAAAACATCCCAAAAGATACTGAAGAACATTCAACAAGAACATAGGTTTAGGAAGTTAAATACTCTCATAGTAAATGAAACACAGCTGAAAATTAAATAGTTCCTCTTCAACATTATTCATTTAGTCACATTGATACATTCCACATTTCGCTCTCTCCAGCAGGCAAAAGTTGCACTTTCTAACTGTAAAACGAAGTAGTTCCTCTTACAAGCAAAATAGTTTGCAAATTTTTTCAGGGAAAAAGCCCTCGTAACCTCTCACTTTCCAGTATTTAAAGAAAATAGTAAATCGTTTGGGTTTCCCCCAATGCATGACCTTTCAGTCTCCCCAGCATTTCGTATTCTTCCGAGTTGTCTGTATGCACTCATGATTCTTTTAGTAATGGACCAGCAGTCAGGTTCGTGCCTTTAGCGTTATTGACTTTGTCTTCCGCCTCGAGGGCCCTTTCAGTGATCTGGTCGGTGTTGTTTTTATTTTATTTTTTACCAAACTGTTCTTCTACGTCTTCACACATCGGCTCCTTATGCAGACCTGCAATTAATCCACGTGTATTATCCATTTGGGACTGTGTTATGAAACAGAGCGGCAGATTATACAAACTGAAACGACTACTCCACAAAAAAAAATGGCCTGGTGCACCACGGCGGAAGTCGGAAGGATATTGACATCGGAAGTCAAAGGCTTGGCTCAGCCGCAACGACAGGAAGAAAAAGACTAAGAGGCGCGATTCAAAGCTGTGGGCGGGAAAACTCCATCGGAGATCAGGTGATTTTGACGTCGGATGCCAAATGGATTTCCCAGCCGTAACAGTGGAAAGACAAGTGCTAAAATGATGAGAAACGCGGGCGGGATAAAAACCCTTAGTCGGAAATTAGACGGCTTTACGCTTCGGAGGCTAAAGGACTTTCCCAGCCGCAATGGAAGAAGGAAACTTTCAAATTGGAAACCGGACCACTTTGCACTTCGGACGCCAAACCGCTCGGGCATCCGCAACAGCGAAAGGGAAAAAGATTATAGCTTCCGATCCAACATAAAATGATGCCCGATCAAGAAAACTTAAGTGTCAGAGAACTCAAAGTCAGCGAAGGTCAAATTGTCTCACCTCAGAGATAATGGTTTGTTCAAAGGGCAATGACCTGACGAGTTTGAGGTTAGCACTCCAAATTCGATTCTGTGCCCCACAATAAAATCTTAACAAAAGCATCCCTTAAAAATAGGAAGCCAACTAACCTTTAGAATCAACCAAAGTTACAGCAAGGTCAAACATTCATGAATCAGGCGACATCAAAACAACTCTTAAAAGATAAGGAGGGTCCCAAAATTTAAGAAATTTGGGGAGAATAGTTGCACCTGGAAGAACTGGCGATTACCTGGTGAACCTAGATCTCTGGGTGATTAATCTTTGAGTAGCAGACTGTTTAACAGCAAATGCATCTATTGAATTCTTCCAGCTATCCGGATTTCTTAAATGACATGAGTGTGTACCCTTAATCATTGATGATAGTCCAATTTGGGAGAGTGGAAACCAAGATTTTCAAGTCTAGATAACTCTGTTGAGGCCAGAGAATGAGTTTCATTATTACTTCTGTCTTCAGGTGGCTGATAGCTTTGGACACCACAGGATTGTAGCATATGGTAAACAGAAACATTCGTTTGTTCCTCATTCCCATGCCATTTTAGCACTTCTTGTACTTTTAGACTTTTGTCCCTTTTCATATGAGTCCTCCTGCATGCCTTTCTTACTGAATTTTAATTCAGGATCCTCTATCCCATAGTGTCCTTTTGTGTGAGTGGTGTACTTCAAGTTTAAGCTCACGAACGGAGAGGATCTTTCGACAATTTAGTACTTATGATTCAGCATTTGCTTTGATGTATGATGTTTTTCATAGGAGTTCTTTGACTCTCATTTGCCTTTTGGCATTCGCTTCTTGGCATGGGATCATTTATATTTAATATACTATTCACCTTGCTCTTTTCCGTGGGTCCTTTTGCTATCTCCCCTTCATACATTTTAAATATGACGTGGATGGAGCCTTAACATAGTACTCCAGACTCTCCAAATCTGGTTTATTTTACAGGGTTTAAGTAGGACTTCAACGCACACCGAACTTATTTGAGAAAACTGCTAAACTGGAAGAAGTTCTTTTAGCAACACACAGTCTGAAACCCAAGAATGTTTATCGTTCCCAAACATTTAATGTTCTCCACGCAACCCAGTTTATTCCCTTTATTGAAACCAAGAAAACTCAAAATTAAAACCGACTGGAAAACATGACTCAAAAGACAGCTAAACAGCTTATTTATATACAAACAGAAGAACTCAAGAAACTCAAGAAAAATAAGGCTTGAGAACCAAACCATTCACTGGTAAGTTCTCTTCCCACCCCTGAAGATCCTGCAACTTGTAAGTAGAGGGGCCAAGCTTTGCTGCAATCTGAAAAGGGACTACCCATAATTGCTGGAATTTAGTGTGCTTTTCTTTCTCATCATGGGGGTGATCCCATTTAAGGACTAAGTCTCCTACTTCAAAGTCTTTTGTTCCAGCTTTATGTTTGTCGAACCACCTCTTTACTAACTCCTGCTGCTGCTTAAAGCATTCTCTGGCTTTAGATCTAGCCTCTTCTGCTTTCAGAAGGTTGCATATCCTCATCTGTAAAACTTCATTCTCCTACCCACTAGACTCTTGGGCTAAAATAGAAGACGGCAGCATGATGTTGGGTGGAAGAATGGATTCTTTCCCATACACAAGGGTATAAGGTGACACTCCTATTGCAGACTTGGGGGTGACTCTATTGGCCCACAGGGCGTTTGGTAGTGCTGAGTGCCAACTCCTTTGGTTCTCTATTACAGTCTTCTTTAGGATTCTAATCAGATTTTTATTAGAGGATTCAACGAGGCCATTCCCTTGTGGATAGTAGTTAGCAGAATAATGCAATTTTATTCCTTTATCATGAGAAAAAGTAGTTAATTTAATTGATGAAAAGTATTTAGCATTATAAAAAACTAACGAAATTGGAACTCCAAACCTGGTCATGATATGATCTTGCAGAAAGTTGATGACTTCATCTTCATTTATCTTGCGTAGCGGGATAGCTTTGACCCAGCGAGTGAAATAATCAGTCATGGTCAGAATGTATTTGTGTTGGAGGGAAGAATTTGGTTTTATTTCTCCAATAATATCCAGTCCCCATTGCTCGAATGGTTCCGTGATCATTACATGATTTAGGGGTGCTGCTGCTTTAGGTTGTCTCCCACCACACCTTTGGCATATGTCACATCTCCTGACATGTGCATGTGCATCTTTGAAGAGTCTAGGCCAATAATAACCTGCCCTGAGGATTTTGTGGGCTATAGTGTCTCCTGAATAATGTCCCCCAGCAGGTCCATCATGCAACTCTGTCATTACTTTCTTCGCATCTTCCTTTTCTAGGCATTTGAGAAGGACCCCATCATAATTCTTTTTGAACAACACTCCTTCAACAATTTGATAAGATGCTGATTTAAGACGTAGCACTCTTCTTTGCTTGGAATTCCAATGTTCTAGTAACAGCCTTGCCTGCAAGTAATGCACAAGGTCTCTGTACCAAGACTCAGGAGCTGTAAATAAAGGACATATATCCATTACATGTAACTCGGCCTCATCCTCCCAGGCTTGTTCTTCATTGTTCCCACTTTTAGTCATCAGTTTGCACAACCCTTGACCTTTCACTATAGAAGCTGGCTTGAATTCAAGGTCGTACTCTTGAAGAGTTGTTACCTAGTTACCCCTTCTTTCTCCTAACTCTTTCTGTATGAGAAGGGATCTTACAGCTGGGTAGGGGACAATTACCTTGGTTCGATTCTTCAAAATATAAGGCCTGAATTGCTTCACTGCCTTAAATACTGCGTAAGCCTGCTTATCATTGGCTAGGTAGTTTAATTCAGCCCCTTGAAGACTAGTGCTCATGAAATCTATTGGGAATTCATCCCCCCCATCTTCCTTTTGCGTAAGCACAGCTGCCAACGAATCATCGGACGCAAAGGTATACAGAATAAAGTCTTTATCAAAGTTTGGGCTTTTCAGGGAGGGTGCATGTGCAACAGTAGTCTTAATTTGGCTGAAAGCATTCTTTTCACTCTCTGTCCACTTGAACTATGCATTTTTCTTCACCATCTGCTGCAATGGCTTGACAGTTTGAGGGAAATCAAGCACGAACCTTCGAACAAAATTTATAGTTCCCATAAAAGATTGCATCCCTTTTTTATTATGGGGCAAGGGGATTTGCTCAATGGCCTTGATTCTTTCTGGATCAATATAAATTCCTGTCTTTGAAACTATGTGACCCAACAACTTGCCCTCTGTGACAGTGAACACACACTTTTTAGGATTGAGGGAAATGCCATATTTTTGACAGCGTTCGAAAATCTGCTTTAGGTGAAACGCGTGCTCTTCTCTTTTCTTCGAGAATATTGTAATGTCATCAAGGTACACTACAGCACTTCGGCCAATCAATCTGTGGAAAGCTATGTCTATAGCCCTTTGAAACGTTGCTCCAGCGTTTATCAGCCTAAAGGGCATTCTTCTGTAGGCAAAGGTTCCCCATTTGGTTCTGAACGTTGTCTTCAATCTGTCTTCTTCGGCTACCAATACTTGATTGTAGCCAGAGAAACCGTCTAATAATGAAAACAATTCAGAACCAGAGACCATTTGCAGCAATTGCTCCATGGGTGGCACAGGGTAGTTATCCTTATCGGAAGCGCGATTCAAGTTCCTAAAATCCACGTAGAGCCTGATTTCTCCTGACTTTTTTCTTACTGGTACCAGATTTGATACCCACTTAGAGTGTCTGACTCTGAAGATGATTCTAGCATCCAATAATTTCTTCACTTCACTTTGAATTCGCTGCTCCAATTTTGGATGCACTTTTCTTAATGGTTGCTGATATGGCTTGACACCTGCTTTAATGGGAACAACATGCTTGATGATGCTGGTGTCGTACATTTTCAAATCTTCGTACGTCCATGCGAAAACATATTTATATTGTTTAAACAGATTGATGAATCTATCTCTTTCTGCAGGCGAACAACACTTGCCGAGATTTACAAATTTGGGATTCGTCTCAGTCCCTAAATTTATCAGCTCAAACTATAGCGAAGAGCTATGGGTCTTCACATTGGCTGGTCTTCTGAACTTTTCATTTAAGTTGAACATTTTTTCCAACGTTCTGACACCTTTAGGAATAAAATTGTCATATTTCATCTTGGCCTGATGCTCTTCGTCGTCTATGATCACTCCTTTAAACACCTCGCCATTTGTCAAACATTCTATGATTTGCTGATCATCATCGAACACTCGCAAGTTGGTGATCATATCTGGTACTGAAGGCCTGAAAAGCAGTTTGACAGAACATCTATTATTAGTGGGTATGAGTCTAGCGGCTGATGTGGCCAACAAATCAGCAGCTGCGTTTTTAATTCTTGGAATTGAAATAATGTTGAATGCATTAAAACATTTAAGCAAACCCCATACCTCGTTCTAGTAAGCCTTTAAGTGAGGAGAAACACAATGTATCTGATTCCGGATTTGTTTCACAATAATTTCAGAATCTCCAAAAACTTTTAAATTACTTACCTTTAACTCAATCGCTTTCTTCAGTCCTTGCACCAGCGCTTTGTACTCAGCTATATTATTAGTACATTCAAACTCTAATCTACAGGAAAGAAAATATTTATTCTTCTGTGGGTCGATCAGGACACAACCAGCCCCTGACCCTTCTAATGTCTTAGAGCCATCAAAAAATAGAATCCAAAAATCACTAACTACTGAATGCGAATCTATTCCTACTGCTAAGTCTACTATTTTACAGTCAATATCATCATCCTGTGAGAATCGAAGGAGATCAGGTTGGGTGTTAGATGTGTTGCTATCTTCTTCCGCTTGATAATTCTCCGGTTCCAACTCAATAAAATAGTTTCCCAAGACAGAATCCACAAGTTCATTCTTCTCCTCAAGTCGAGTAACATTGTACTTCATGTGAGGCTCCCTCAAAACCTTATTCTGGTTTAGACTTCCTTTGTATGGAAACCACAGATGTGACCAATCAGAAGCGAAATATCCATTAAGTTTGGCCGACCAATCTCTGATCAGGATAAGGTCGTATGCATCTGGTATATCAGCCACCACGATATTAATGACCTAGCATACTTTATCATTTGAAGCCAGACGGACTAGGACATCTTCCATCTCACCAATTACCTTCACATCTGTCCTGTCCAACTGAACTACTCTCCACGGGGATGGCTTAGGCTGCCCATTGATTCTTTTACAGACAGATATCGGCATGACATTAACAGTTGCCCCTGAATCTACCAAGCAATTATGTACATTGTAGTTAAAGATTTCAAAAGTAAGGAGGAAAGGTGGATTCTTGTGCTTGGACTTACCTCCACTGCTGGTCTCTCCAATCTCTTCTTCTTCTTCTAGTTGATTGTTAGTGGGCGTCTTCTCATCTGATGCTTCAAGGGCTCTCAACAACCTTTCCTTTTGCTGCGGCACTTTGCACATCTCAAATAGTGGAACATTCGCTTTTATCTTCTTTAAATCCTCCACAATGTCATAATCCATCTGCTGTTTCATGGGCTGAGGCCTATCAGCATTCTCCTTATCTTCATTTGGCTTGGCCTTTGTATCATTCTGTCTAGGATTTTGGCTGGTAATAGTGAATTTTGGAATTTTATCAGCCAAGGATTTATTTTGAAATTTCTTCTTAACATTTTTCTGTAGCCTCTTAATCTTTGGGAGTATAATACTGTCTTCTTTAACCGTCCCTTGGCTCCTTGTGGCTACATTGGTTTCCACAATGTCCTTGTACCCCTGAGTCTTTTCTTCTTAAGCGTCAAATAATGAGATAGAATTCCATAAAGCCATGGTTTCTTCTTCCTATTCTTTAGTGGAAGTACAAGTAGAAGTATCTTTTCTTTCTTCTTCTCCCTCTTCTGTTAATCTAGAATCTAACAGTTGATTCATGACCAACGTCATCGAATTAATCCATTGAGGACAATTCTTTTCAAAGTGTGGCTGTTGGTGGAAAGTGCAAAAATTGTCCAAGCCTACCTCTGTTAAATTCATAGATGCAGCATTGTGAGGAGGAGGTTGAGACTGATGGTTATCCTCTCTTTTCTTATAATATGGCTTATAAAAATTTTGTGCTTCCTTTTATTTCTCCATATCTATGATTTTGTTGGAAAGTTTCTGCATCATTTTGGCCGTATTTTCCAAATCTGGCGACTTTTCTTCCTTAGTCTTAGTAAACAATAAGGCTTTTCTTCCCGCACCCTTTTCTCCTGATTGCTCTGGGTAGTCTTCAATACTCTCTCTTTCGGCTTCCACTACTTCAGCCTCTTCATAGGTTTCCGTCAACGTAGGCTTGGCCTTGGCTTTGGCAAACATGCCCAGATCAGGGCCTAAAGCTGAAGTATAATATTCAATCAGAACTTTGTCTGAAGGTCTATCAGTTTCAGAGAAATTCTTGAGATAGGCTACAAACCTTTGTGTGAAACTGTGCACCTTCTCTTTTCTTTCTTTCATCAACGCGCACAGCCCTTTCATGAGAGCCGCATGAGTTTTCTGAGTTGCATAATTGCTTTTGAAAATTCTTTTAAAGGTATCCCAATCAGGGATAAAGTTAGCAGGCAACCCAATGTACCATGATGCTGCAGCTCCTTTAAGGGTATGCGAGAACAATATCCATACTACATCTTCATGCTCCCCAGCCCTAAATCCTTCTATTGCCAAGTAAAAACTCTGTAGATGATCATCTACTAGTATCTTCTCATTGGGGTAGAATTTAGGTAGCAACTTTTCAAAGGATTGAGGCAAATCATGTAACGGAGGGGTCAGGTTTAATGGTGATCTGGCTCTCCATGCAGGTGGCAGATTTGGCGGGTTAGGTGGTTGGTTTGCATTTACGCCAGCCATGAGTTTGGGTGGAGAGTGAGGAGGTGAACCAACTAGAGTGTGAGCAGGAGAACTGTGAGGGGTTTCTGGGCCTTCTTGATTCAAAGGTATCACAACTTCCTGTAAGGCTGTTTCTACAAGCTCTTCCCAGTCTCCAACCAACACTGAGCCTTCCGCTTCAAGATGATCCTTCTTTTTATACTCTCTTCTGGGCAGTTCAGGGATGATTGGAAATCCTCCAATCTTCTTTACATATTCCCTGGTGTGTCTTCTCAGATCATTAACAATTTCGTTGCCAACAGAATATAGATGTTCTCTTTCTTCCGGAATTGGATTATGAAACCCACTACTTTTAGAACTGTTACCGATGGAATATTCTCGAGAAAACGGGTTTCCTCAGCTAGCCATACACTAGCGGCCCTCCTTCTAGTGCCAAAACTGTTGAGGCCCCGAAATTCATAGGCAACAACAGTAAGGGATTCTCCCCAATCAACATTCCCAACTAGCCCGTTGACTGTTTGGTATAAGGAATCCGTCCAGTTTGCGGTTCGGCTACTGTAGGTCAAAGTAACAAAACAAATGCTTTACTGGTTACAGCCCGGTCCACCGAGTTTTTATATTTTGAATTAGAATATGAAATGCACGTTCCTAATTAACGATGCATGGCGATGAAAATGCAAGGAGCAGTCACAATGTGATGCGCAGGTTCTTACCTCTCGTCTTAAGGCTCACAAGCATCCAAATCACAAACAACAAGAAAATAATATAACTACCTAAAGTATCCCTAGGGAGTATAATTGTCATTCATAGGTAAGTAATACATTGTGTACATGCATTATGAAGAGTTACAGTTAGCTGACACTTCTTTCAAGACACACGAACAATTATAGATATTTAAACAAACAGATAGCCGATTATTTTATGAACAACATTTATTACTCATAGTGGAAAACATCCCAAATGATACTGAAGAACATTCAACAAGAACATAGGTTCAGGAAGTTAAATACTCTCACAGTAAATGAAACACAACTGAAAATGAAATAGTTCCTCTTCAACATTATTCATTTAGTCGCATTGATGCATTCCATGTTTCGCTCTCTCTAGCAGGAAAAAGTTGCCCTTTCTGACTGTAAAACGAAGTAGTTCTTCTTACAAGCAAAAGAGTTTACAAATTTTTTCAGGGAAAAAGCCCTTGTAACCTCTCACTTTCTAGTAATTAAACAAAACAGTAAATCATTTGGGTTTCCCCCAACGCATGACCTTTCGGTCTCCCTAGTGTTTCATATTCTTCTGAGTTTTTTGTATGCACTCATGATTCTTTTAGTAATGGACCAATAGTCAGGTTCGTGCCTTTAGCGTTATTGACTTTGTCTTCCGCCCCGAGGGCCCTTTCAGTGATCTGGTCCGTGTCGTTTCATTTTTTTTTTACCAAACTGTTCTTCTACGTCTTCACACATCGGCTCCTTACGCAGACCCGCAATTAATCCACGTGTATTATCCATTTGGGACTGTGTTATGAAACAGAGCGGTAGATTATACAAACTGAAACGACTACTCCACAAAAACAAATGGCCTGGTGCACCACGGCGGAAGGATACTGACATCGGAAGTCAAAGGATTGGCTCAGCCGCAACAGTGGGAAGAAAAAGACTAAGAGGCGCGATTCAAAGCTGTGGGCGGGAAAAATCAATCGGAGATCGAGTGATTTTGACGTCGGATGCCAAATGGATTTCCTAGTCGTAACGATGGAAAGACAAGCGCTAAAATGATGAGAAACGTGGGCGGGAGAAAAACCCTCAGTTGGAAATTGGACGGCTTTACGCTTCAGAGGCTAAAGGACTTTCCCAGCTGCAACAGTGGAAAGAAACTTTCAAATCGGAAACCAGACCACTTTGCACTTCGGACGCCAAACCGCTCGGGCATCTGTAACGGCGAAAGGGAAAAATATTATAGCTTCCGATCCAACATAAAATGACGCCCGATCAAGAAAACTTAAGTGTCAGAGAACTCAAAGTCAGCGAAGGTCAAACTGTCTCACCTCAAAGATAATGGTTTGTTCAAAGGGCAATGAGCTGACGAGTTTTAGGTTAGCACTCCAAATTCGATTCTGCGCCCCACAATAAAATCTTAACAAAAGCATCCCTTAAAACAGGAAGCCAACTAACCTTTAGAATCAACCAAAGTTACAGCAAGGCCAAACATTCATGAATTAGGTGACATCAAAACAACTCTTAAAAGATAAGGAGGGTCCCAAAATTTAATAAATTTGGGGAGAACAGTTGCACCTACAATAGACTACAAAGAGGTGCAATAGACTACAAAGAGGAGTCATGTGGTTAAAATGTATTATTAAAAATTTATTTTTTTTAGAGCTCATGGGCAAAATTTTTAGTTTGATTTTTTGTCTAATATTTTGAATATAGATTAAAGTTTTTCTTTATATTCAAGATATATAAATTTTTAATCATTTATAAATAATATTAGGTTAGACTTCAAAATTTAAAAATAATTCTTACTAATATATACCCAACACTTAGTATCCCATCATGATCATCACTAAACCTACAAAGAAGGGTCATGTGATATCTATGTATTATGCTAAACATGAAAACAATTTTTTTTTTAATATTTTAATATTTTGAGATGGTAGATGTATTATAAATATTAAAAAATTATTTGATTATGTAGAAAATTATTACATATCAATATCTTTTTAATTGATGTTAATATTTTATTATTTATTACCTTTTATTTAAATAAGAAATATGGTTTTCATGGATTTTTTTATATTTCTTACATGTAATTGTTAAATTTTTCTGCATGAAGTTATATATATATAGTGTTAGTGTGTGTGTGTGTGTGTGTAAAAAGTGTTGATAATTGGGATTTATGATGTGGTTTTTTTAGTGATAAGGGTTAATGAAGTTTTTTTGAGATGTGTGGTTATGTTAATGTATATAAATATATTGTTGTGTGACTTGTGATAAGTAATTAATTTGTGGGAGTTTTATTTTAGTATTCTAGGCATTCTTGGAGTGAGGGTGCTTTTGGCATTTAAAATTGAAAGACATTATAGTGACATGTCCTAGAAGTGATAATCCAGTAAATACAAATCTCAACGCTTGATCTTGATAGATATGAATAGATTTTAGTGGTAGTGTTATCCCTAAAGTTGAACCTAGACTACTGAAGTTCAAGCTCGGAGAAATCTTGAAGATAAATCAAACTAATAAAATCAAATTTAGACAAGGACGGTATGTAATCATAGGTGTTGGGAAATCAAATAAGATAATAATCATAGAACTGCATGACATACAATAAAATACAAAGTTCAACAACAGAAGATATTACGAGCATCAATTTACAAATAAATGAATCTGGTTCTGTAATTGAGCACTTAAAGATAACTGCACTTCATCAAAATAATATTTTAATGGATTAACAAGACCATACACAGGATAAAATCATAATAAAATGAAATTCATAAATAAAGGCAGAATAGGCTCATGATTATAATCATTCCAAAGTAATGTTCTGTATTAAAGATGCAAAAGAGTATATGTATTACAATTCATAATAAAGACTTGATTCCCATCTATGATTCCAACCCTTTCTTCTGTCCCAGTTCTCCAATATATACAAATAATTTCAAAAATAAAAAAGGTTTCTAGATCCTCACATTATGGATCTCGAATAACTAAAAATAGTAAATCTGTTTAAAGTGGGACTTAGCTCAAAAGTTAAATTAAAACTTAAACTTCCATGTGGACTAAACATAACAACCTTATCTACTATTTATTGATTCTACTAACTCGACACTAATCTAGATCTTTCATCAAAGGCTCTTAGAAACTTCATCTAACATAGTCATATCATGAAGAACCTGAGACCTCTTTTGTAACTTGGAGTATTCAACATCCTTGTTCAGCTCCTTGTTCTGTAAATCTCTATTTTGATCCAAAACTTTCTTATATTGCTCCTGTAATGCCCTTTTCTTCTTCAACATGTCCTTAGAAATATTAACTAGATTCTGATAATCATCCTCTTTCTCTTCTAAATCCTCTCACAATATTTTATTTGCAAGCATCAAATTTTCATTCAAATAGTGCAAATACTTATTTTGTTCTTTATAAAACAACATGAATTTCCTCATCTGTACCAATTCTGGAATAACATTTGCTTCATCTGTATCAGCCATGATTTCTTCTTTATGCACGGACTTTAAACTTGAATCAATTTCCTTTTCAACATAATTTTGCTTATTTGTACAAAATAGTTCAGGAATATGTTCAGCCATCCCTTGCAATTCTACGAACTTTTCACCTTCTAAAACCTGCTCTTCATTTATTGGCTGAACCTTATCTTTGCTCATTGATTCTTGTTTGTTGCCCTCTATAAGATTTGGGATTATTCCAATTTCAAGCTTTCTTCTTAATTGAGTTCTAGGTTTTGCACTTGAATCCATAGCTTTACCCTTCAAAATTTTGACTGGCTTAACCCCTGTAATGTCTTTTGATTTTATCCCTTTATCATCATTCTTAACAGCACATGCTTCTGACAATTCATCGTTCACCTGTGACCATTTCTCTGCTGCTTCATTAGCCTCTACATCTAGGGTTTCCTCTTGTTCTGCTTGATTGTCTGTTGCGTCATATTTACTTTCTTTCTTTTCTCCCTTTTGCTTCTTTGCATCAAATTGAGATTCAAAGAGAAACTCCTCCCAAGTTTTCCCCTTTTTATTCAAATGAAAAAAAATTAATAACTTGATTAACCCTTGATGAAAAAGGGAACGCATTGTATGTTCCTGATGACTGTGAACCCTTGAAATCATTTTCTGCATACTCTTCAACAGATAAAAGGGCAGGTTCAATTTTTTATCTCCACTGAGATGCATCAGAAAACGTAGATGACACCTCAAAACCCTGTCATAACGGCCTTCACAGGTCACATAATTATGTATAATATCCAATGGTGTTTTCCACATAGGCTTCAACTTAGTAACATGTATGCCATTCTTCCAATCTAGTTGTTTCAACCGTGGAAAAAGAATTTTTTTATAATCGGCCTGAAACGATTGCTGTTTGAACCACTTTTCTCCCTCAGAAGGTACACCAATAGCTTCTACTATAATCTCTTCGTTCACCATTATCTGTAAATCCTCAAACTGAATAAATTCACCATTGTAATGTTTTATGAATGCCCTAGTTACCTCTTCATTGTGACCCTGCAATCTTTCACAAAATGGAAACGAGCCAGCATCCTGCATCATCTTCACCGATCTAGGGAATTCATGAACCCACTGTAAATTATCAGGTTCTATTATGCACAAAAATCCTCCAGGTCTCTTGTTTTTAGACATCCTTCATGAACCTAGAATACACTCCTATGCACAAAACAAAACCCTATTCCAAAACACGCATTAACATTGAATATGGGCTTCAATTCACAAACCCTATGTGTATGGATACAGTACTACATGAAACAACTGTCATTATGATGAAATGTGGGGTTTAACATATGCCTAATGAAACCATTGCCACCTGTATACAACCCTTTCCATGTACCTTCACTCCATCATTACACTAACAAAACATTTAATCTCATATCGTGAATCAAGTCAAACTGGCAGCACTGCAATGTTTTCATTTTTATATATGCTACCAGTTTATAACCAAGTTTATGCTTAATTTCACAATATCCCTTTCTTTAATACAAACCAATAACCTTTGAAAGATAAATGACTTGATCCTTATTATGTTTTAAAAGAAAACATAACAAAAAATCATAAAAGAAAACTAGGGTAATACTAGGATAAGTTTCCATAGTAAAATGTAGGGTAAAACTAGGATTATGACCCCAAATGGAAACACTAAGAAAAATAAAAATAAAGTCCTAAGATAAAAATGAAAAAAAACTATAGAGATAACATCTGGCTCTGACTGGGGATAAAGCTCTCCTTGTGAGGCTTTAAGAACATCTTGACCTGTGCCTTCTGAAATATGCTAAAGTCATAATTTCTGTCTTATTGGGCTGGAGTATTATTCATAAAAATGATATGATATATACACTGAATATGTACAATGACTTTTTGCCACTCAATGTGTGGAAATACTTTAGAAAATGTCCATTTACTAGACCTGCAACCTCTTCACCATTCAAGTTCTGTAAAACAAAAGTATTATTTCCCAAAATCTTGATCACTGTAAAAGGTCCTATCCACAAGTTATCAAACTTTCCATGGTTACCTTTCTCATCCTTTCGTGCATCCCACTTGAGAACAAGGTCACCCACAACAAAAACATATTTTTTAACTTTCTTATCAAAACTTTTTTTTACCTTTTTCCTATGCATCTCAGCTGTATTTTCAATGGCTTCTCTTTCTTGCTGCAACTGGATTATTTGAAACATTCTTCTTCTTATATCATCAGGCTCCTCTTTTATTTCCTGCAAGAAGTTAATTACTGGGGAAGATAATTGAACAGGAAACAAAGCATCAACTCCATATACCAACTGAAAAGGGGATGTCCCAATTGACTTCTTTACAGTTACTCTGTCAGCCCAAAGAGCAAATTTCAGTTTGGTATCCCCACTCCTTTTATTTTCAAATAACATTTTCTTGATATTGTTCATAATATTTTTATTACTAGACTCTGCTAATCCATTACCCTGTGGATAATAAGGTGTGGACTGTTTCAAGCTAGTGTTATTTTCTTCACAAAAATTTACCATCTTTTTTTACTTGAAAGTTGGGGCATTATCACTAGTTAATTTCCTACAGTATCCAAATCTACCGAGAATATTTTCATGAAGGAAATTAATTATGACATGTTTAGTTGCTCTCCTTGTGGGGATTGCCTCCACCCACTTAGTGAAAAACTCATTGGCAATTAAAATCCATTTGTGCTGACCACTAGAAGGAGGATGAATTTCTCCTATGAAATCTAAACCCCACTGCTGAAATGGAAAATTTACTGCTATAGGTTTCAAGGGTAAAGACTGAAGTTTATGCTTACCTGCAAACTTTTGACACTCCACACATGCTCTGACCTGATGATATAAATCTGTTAAAATAGTAGGCCAATAATATCTTTCTCTTAGGATTTTAAATGCAGTACTTTCTAGTACTTGTGCCCACCACATAATCCACTATGCAATTCAGCAGTAACAACATCAACTTCTGATTTTTCCAAACATTTCAACAATATTCCTTCAGGATCTTTCCAGTACAAGACTTGATCCATTAAAACATATTTCATTTCTCTAAGTTTTAATGATATACATTCATTTCTATTCAATTCTAGAGGGCATTGTAAATATAAGAGGAAATATACAATTTCTTTCTACCAAGAAGAATCACAATACCTGCCATAAATCTGTTGCTTTTTGTACTCTACTACCACATCCTGTTCTGAATTTTCTGCCATCAAATGAAGATCTAATACCTAACAATTTGATTCTGTTAGAAGCTTGGATAAAACCTGGCCTTTCACCAATTTGGTTGGTTTAATATCCATGTCATATTCCATAACCTTTGCTATCCATCTGCCTCTTCTCCTCTCACTGTCAGGTTGTACTAAAATATCCTTAACTGCTAAACTTGGAACATATGCCAAAATTTTGGAATGTAAAACATAGATTCTAAAAGATTTGAGAGCTTTAACTAATGCATATGCTTGCTTTTCCATTGTATTATATTTCAGCTCTAAATATCTTAATGTTTTACTGAAGAAAGAAATTGGTTGTTCCAAGCCATCTGAATTCTTTTGCAATAACACAGCAGCTATGGTATCTTCAGATGCAAATGAAAAAATTGCAAAATCCTTATTATAATCTGGAGCTATCAATATTGGTGCTTCTATCAATGCATGTTTTATTGCTTCAAATGACTGTCTATCTTGATCTGACCATTTGACCTCCCTATCCTTCCTAAGCATCTCAGTGATATGTTTGATAATTTCCGTGAAATTAGGAATAAACCATCTTAAAAAATTAATTTTCCCAATGAAAGATTGAATTTCCTTTTTATTTCTAGGAAAAGTAATTTTTAAAATGGATTTTACTCTTTCTGGATCTATTTCGATTCCTTCAGTAGAAACAATGTGCCCTAACAACTTACCCTCTATCATAGCAAAGTGGGATTTCTTTGGGTTTAATGACAAACCAAATTTTCAGCACTTTGTAAAAACCTATCTTAGATGCTTCAAATGGTCCTTATCAGACTTGGAGAACACTGTGATACCATCTTAGTATATTACTATGAACTTTTCATTTTCCCCCACAAAGGCTATGTCCATAGCCCTTTGGAATGTAGCTCCTGTGTTCATAAGCCCAAAAGGCATTTTATTGTACATAAATGTTCCCCATGGAGTTGTGAATGTTGTTTTTCTCTGTCCTCAGACTGTACTGCAATCTAGTTATAACCAGAAAAACCATCAATCATTGAAATTCTATGAGACCCTACAACTCTCTGCAAAATCTGATCAATTTTAGGCAATGACTAATTGTCTTTCAAACAAGATCTGTTCAAGTTGCGGAAATCAACACAAAGCCTTATTTCTCCATTTTTCTTACGCACAGGCACCAAGTTTGCAATCCATGATGAATATCTAAGAGGTACAATAATTTTTGCATCCAACAATTTTTTTACCTCCTTTTCAATTACTGGCAGCAATGTTGGATTAAGCCTTCTAAGTTTCTGTTTAAAAGGCTTAGTATTTGGTTTCAAAGGAATTTTATGCTGAATTATGCTAGTGTCATAAGTTCTTAAATCCTCATATGACCAAGCAAAAATTTCTACAAACTCTTTCAACAAACTGATATATTTTTTCTTTTCCCCTTCTGACAAAATTTTTGACATTTTGATCATTTTAGGTTCAACTTTAGAACCAATATTACAACTTACAACACTTTATTCAGTGGTCTGCAATGTGGGTATCAGCAAGGTATCATCTTTTGAGAACAACCTCTAAAGTGGAACAAGTCCCTTGGGAATAAAAGTTCCTTTTAATTCAACAATCTTATGATCAACTATTGAATCTTTTGTGCAAAGTTCATTTTCAACCATTTCAACATCTTGATCTTGATCAACTAAATCATTTGCAAATTCACCTGTTAACTCTAGAAATTCTTTTAACTCTTGATCATCATGAAAAAACTTCTAGTGTTTGATATCATCTGGAACAGATGGCCTGTATCTCACATCAATTGGATATTTCAAATGTGTCAGTTTTGGAACCTTAAAATAAGATGCTACTAGGGCTAAGGAATCTGGTGTCTCATTATTTTCTCTTGGAACAAAAGTTATGTTGAAAGCTAAAAATAAATTATCTATTAGATCCCAGACCTCATTTTTATACACTTTCAACAAATGCTGCTTTACCTGGTAAACATTCTTAACTTGCTGAATTACTAATTCGGAGTTGCGAAACATAGCAAGCTCTTGAATGCCCAAATATTTTGCTTCTCTTAATCCAAGAATCAAAGCCTCATACTCAACAGTATTATTGGTTGTTTTAAATTCCAACTTGTACATGAGAGAAATGATCTCACCTCCAGCTGAAATAAGTACCACTCCTGCTCCTGCTCCCTCCTTACTTGATTGAACCATCAAAATACATTTTCCATAAACCATCTGGTTCTTCTTTCTTTGTCTGAACTAGAATATCTCTATGCACTTGTAAAAATTCTTCAACATCATCACTTAATTGCAACATACAATAACCTAAGTTCTAATCTATTGAATAAATTGGATGATGATTGGGGTGTTTACTGTCACTTACCAAATATGCCATATGTACTTCTCTGTAAAGTATTCTGTACTCTCCTCCAAACACTAGAATTGTGGCATATGAAAGGTCCATCTGCAGAGTTCCTCCCACTCTTTTTTCCCAAGATCTAGACAGTAGCATGCCAAATTTAGGAGAAATATCTGTCATAACTATGTCCATGAACACACTTTTCATAGGTATTTGTGTTAAATTCACCACACACTACAGCAAAACCCTGTGATTAGCGTCTCTTTCAGCTTCCTTTTTAGCATCCACTATCACTTTTAGTGTATTTTTCATTATTTTTTGGACAAAGTAGATGCTTTTCCACAGGATGGCGCTTTTAATGACATTATTTGCATCTCTTTTTAAAATTTGGCACTATTTTGGATGATAATTAGCATCCCAATTAGCATCCCAATCAGTGTCCCAATCAGCATCCCAATTAGTGTCCCTTTTTAAAAGTTGGCACTATTTTGGATGCTAATTAGCATCCCAATTAACATCCCAATTAGTGTCCCAATTAGCATCCCAATTAGAGTCCCAATTATTGCCCCAATTAGCATCTCATTTAGCATCCCAATTATCATCCCTTTTAAAAATTGGCGCTATTTTGGACGATAATTAGCATCGCAATTAACGTCCCAATTAGCATCACAATTATTATCCCAATTAACATCCCAATTAGCATCCCAATTAACTTCCCAATTAACATCCACAAAAGCATCCCATATAACGCCAAGAATAGATTCCAAAAAAATGTCTTGAATAACATAGCACCATATATTAATCCAGGGTTAGTGACAAAAATTGTGCCATGAATTTCGATAGGAAAAACATTCAACATAGCGTCAAGTATAGAGCCAGGAATTGCACCTAGAAAACATCCAACATAGCGTCGGGTATAGATCTAGGTATAGCGCATGGAATAATGCAAGAAATTTCAAAAGGAACCATGCTAGGAATTGCACTAGCTTTAGATCTAGGAATTGTGTTAAAAAAACATCCGACATAACGTCAGATATATCAATGTCAATGTCAATGATCATGATTCATGTGATAGTACTTTTGGATCTTGATGTATCATAGTGGAACCTAAATGATCGTAATCATGGCACTTTTGGATCTTGATTAATTCTAATGAGGGGTAAATTAGCTTAATGTCACCTAAATTGCTCTAATGGAATTTGAGTGTCCCCAACAACATTTCATGGGCCCTAATGGCATATGATTGGCCCTAATAACATGACGATGATGCATTACGATAATTATGATGGAGCATATGGATATTATTTGATAAGTATAAGACTATATCATCCATTCTTCTAAGGAAGTATGGCTCTTTGCTCATTATTATCGCAATTATATTGATGATGACATTAATGATGATTACGGCGATGACAATGATGTTGATTTATTGTATGATGATGATGATGATGTGGATGTCAACGATGATTATGCATGTGGTATCACTTTTGGATCCTAACTGATTCTAATGGCACCTACATGTCTGTAACGACATCTAAACAACCCTATTATCATCGAAATGCATGTATCGACATATAAATGACCTTAACAGTTACATGACATGAATTCTAATGTCGATAAGTGATTAAGAACACTAATGGCATATTTGTCACCATAATGACAATGATGTCGATTATTTTGTTGTTGATGTACTTAATGTTGACGATGATGATGATAATGAGGATGATGATCTAGATGATGTTGATGTACCATATGGAATTTATGATGATGATGACAAGAACGTTGATGTCCACAATGATGATACATGTTATAATACTTTTGTATACTGCAAAACTTAAGATGTTGGAGTTAATAACAAGTAATAGAGGTTGTGAGGTGTTGACCATAAAAAAAATTGTTAGTCATTGGGTTTTACATTGACTGATATGGCCATTGTGTTTAGTAGTTCCCCCAGCCCCCATACACCCCCCTTGCATAAAGGTAGTACAATACCACCTATCATGGTGCTACCAAAATGTCACCCTACAAGGTTGTTTTGGACAACCCCCCATCCATACCCTCATTTTTACCAAGAACATCCAAGGCACAAGAAGTGGATATCAATCTTAACACAAAATCTAACTTTCTTTGTACTCTTAAGGACATTTTGTTCTTGGTTTAAAATGGAATGAATCAACAAGCATTTCAATAATTCCCATAGGGTTGCTTTGAAGAAGTGGATCAAATGTTTTTACATCTTTGGCCTTATAAGTGGACATCTTTCAAGGAAAAAAGCAGTTAGTTATGGTCACTATAGTTGGAAAATATACACAATGACTATGGTCACTATAGTTGGGAAATATGCACAGCCACTGTGGTCATTGTGGGTCTCACGGGAAGATCGTGTTTGTATTATTATGGTGAAATGGTCTCTTGAGGATATTTATTTTGATGCACTATAAGTGGTAGCCATCCCATAGTTAGAACTACCTTGGATGTGGATTCCACACTACTCCTACCACCCTTTAATATCTTTGTCCTCTTGCCAATGCCTATCTGCAAATTTAACAAGTACAACCAATTTCTCAAGTAGGAATACCATTTGTTTTTTAAATTTAGCTTGCATGTTTGCATTACTTTCATCCTATACTAGAGTCTTTTCCCATGGGAAACCACTATTTTAGCTCATCCCTTCGGCTTAAAGGGCCCCTAATTACCCATAATTACAATTAATTACACCTATTTAACCCATAATTGACCCCTAATTACCACTAATTAACCCATAATTTACCCCTTGTTAACCCCTAATTACTACATCTCATTACCCAATAATTACCCTTAAATGACCCTTAATTACCCATAATTGACAACAAATTACCCTAGCTTATAACTAATTAACCCTTAATTACCCTTTATTTACCCATAATTACCCATAAATGACCCCTAACTTTGTGTGGGGCGTTAGTCCATCACATAGGCCTTACAAAGGGAAATTTTGTCTTGTGAGCTGTGGGAGATGGAGACCATTTTGGGACATATAACACCATGAATAAATTTTTACAACTAATCCATGGTTTGGGATTAACTTCTATGTCCTAAGTTCATATAGTTTCCTTTAGGTCTCATGGGTAATGTCTAGCACCCCAAACAACCACACATGCCCTACATAGGAAATATTTAGCATATGAGTGAAATATTAGTCCATCATTTTGAGAATTAACATACCAAGGATGGTGCTCAGACCCACTTTATTACTTACTCTCTGTCTTCTCCCTATTTTTCAGTTTCTCCTTCCTTCAATAGTCACCCTATTCTATTCTATTCTCCCTATCTTTCCATTTCTTCTTCCCTTGATCATTACTTTATTCTTTTTTATGGTACGTGTCTTCTCCCTAACATTTCATTGATCCTCCAAAAGAATAAGCCCACTCCCCATTTTTCTTTATGTATACTTCCCCATTTCTCCCCAATCAATAAATTATTTCCCTTGTGAAACTCATTCCACTGGAGGGTAAATGTTATTCAAATTCATTTTTTCTTTATTCATGCTTCCCTTTTAATATTCACATTGATATTCCATTCCACATTAAAATTCTCATTTCTCTTTTATAAATAGAAAAATATTGTATGCTCACATTGTGTTGACGTTTATGATATCTATATGGTCATCACAAGGTTTAGTGGCAACATAAAACAATGGCTGTGTTAAAGATCCAAGTACAAATCATGTTCCTTCCTTTTATGTAGTTATGTTTTTTTTCTTTTTCCTTTCGACGTTTCTTTGAACTTTCTAGAGCAATTGCTAGTATTTAATATTATATAATATCATATTAAAAAACATATAATATTACGACACAACATTATATAATATAAAAACAACTCCAATTGGTTTCTTCAATGAAAGTAATTTCAAGATTAATGGAGTCGTGATATATAAATATCTAATATTGCAAGGACTTATATGAGGAAATGGAGGGTCATTAGTTTGTATTAAGACAATGTTGTAGGTCACCGATATAATTTAATGACATGATGGAAAACATCAAGTCTCACATATTAAGAGATTGTGGCATGGGAGTAGTGAATTCCTATTGGTAACTTGGAAAATAGGAGACATTTTACACTTCTAACATCAACCATACCATACAAGGAAAATAATTAACATATAAATTTTAGAGTTTAGTTTTTATTTCTTTCTTCCAATCTGAAAGAGGCTCTATGAAATTAGTAGTGGTGGAGAGTAACATGGTTTTAATGGAAATTAAGATAAAAATATATATAATGCAACATTGTTCCATAGGATATTCATCTAATCACAAGTAATGGCCATTATATCCACCAATCTTTTAACAAAACTATGTTGAACCTTATGGACATCATCAAACTCTAAGTATAGGCCTTGTTGTACCCTCTATGGCCATTACTTTGAAGCTAAATTTATCATACTCAAGATCATGGCATAAGATTCTTAAAGTTAAGATATGGTTGGAATCAATTTATGCTAATGGATAGTCTCGACTTCTGCATCTCCTTGGAGTACTTCCCACTCCCAATAATTTATTAGAAGATGTTCCAGTCAAAACCTACCTGAAGGGTTTGAACTTACCAAAGCAATTTGATGCACGGGAAGCTTGGACACAATGTACTTCTATTCAAACCATCCTAGTTCAGTAGCCTTCATTGTAATCTCTTCTGTAGGCTTGCAATGTGGGCCTTTCCTTAAGAGAATCTAACTATTGTATTTCCATCGAGGCTAATGAGATTACCTCCAACTCTTACTACCATAGGGTTACCTCTAAAGGTACCATCAAAAAATTATTTTGAAGCAATCATGTGAGTCTAGCTGAGCTTTCATTTTCGATTACGAGAGATCCAATTGCCATGAGTAACTAGGCTTCATTTTTAAGTGCAATTGTTAGAATTAAGGAACTCCTAAAGAAGAAGTTTTAAAGCCATAAATGGTTTTGCAAGCTCAAGTTTTCCAAAAAAAATTAAAATTTAGCTTTGAATTATAGAATGTTTATTAAATATAATCAACAACCAAAAACTTTATTTAAATAATTTTTCGCTCATACGCTCTCATTCCAATTTCAATAAATATAACTAAGGTTAATGAAATTTCCACATCAATATTTAGATAAAGTCTCCTATTTTAAATTCATTTCCCCACACTAAATAATCTCCTCTAATGTCATACTCTACTTTATATAATATTTATTGAAAAAAACAACATATAGAATTTAAGGTTTTTATGGTTATCCCTTTAAAAAAAATTATATTAATTGTGACCGGTGGCCCTATAATATTTTTTTTTGTAATATTGGTTTATCTTCACAGCACAAATGGTAAATAATTTAAGGCTTTTATGCTTATCCATTTTAAAATAATTAGATTAATTGTGACCCATGGTCATATAATTTATTTTTTTGTAGTATTGGTTTCTCTTCGGTGTGACCGTGGCAGTAAATATTCAAAATTCAAAAGGCTGGTAAATTTGGTGGCAAACTTGAACCAATTTTAATCTGGTAAATTTTTTGGAGGGAACCCAGTTGGATCTAACGACGAGATCTGTTCACAGGAGGGGCTGAGGCCACACATAGGGAAAAGTGGAGGATAGGTAGTGGAATTTCATCTCTCTGATGGTTTCATTGCTCAATTTGGTAGTTGAATCGAGTTCGTGATAATTATTTGACTCTGTCCATGTGCATTTTCTTCGCTCAATTTGGTAGTTGAATCCAGTTCGTGATAATTATTTGACTCCGTCCATGTGCATTTTCTAGGAATTCAGCGGCTTTAAATTGATATATAAGGAAGAGAATATTTGCAAACCCTGATTTTGTCTATACAATCCTTGGCACTCTATTGAAATTGTAATAAATTTAGAATATCAGGTATGCAAACCCTGATAATGTTTAAATTATTTTATATGTTACCTAGACTTTCTTGGCCTAGGCTTTGATTATATCTGATCATAATATGTCTCCCTGAATGATGCAATTTCTCTTGTTTGTTAAAATTTTCCGAGCTATATAAATTAGTATTCATAAAATTCTTCCCATCAGACCATATTTGGCATGTTTCCTCTGTTTCTATTATGAAGTTGAACTATTTTGTAACCCACTAACCAGAAGAAACACCCTTCAGGTAACTGCTTGTTTTCATTCTGCTATAATTCTTATTCAATTGACAACAAGCATCGAGGGTGTTTGTTTTTGATAGCCTTGGAGAATGTAATAACATTTGACAACTAGAAGGCCCTCGAAACTTCAATCCTCTGTGCAATTTTCATATATATCTTTGTTGCATTTTTTCATTTTTATGATTTCTCACTCACAGCTAGAGTAACATAAATTTATTTCTCCAAACTCTTTCATGAATTTTAGAGTATTGTTTGCAATATTGTATTGTAACAAACAAAGTCAACGGAATTGTTCAGTGCCTTTTGTCCAATTCAAGCTTAGGGTTGAGACCCTGTTTTTTTCCTGTATGTGTAGTGATATAAAGGCTATAGGTGTAAAGCGTCATCTAAGAGTGGGTAAAGAGTAATCTACAACAACTGGGTAAATAGTACTGGTACAAGTGGTGTAGACAAGATGACTAGTAGATTCCAATCCAAAGAATAGTTGGTATGTCTTGGGATTTATTGGAGCTCTAAGATCTCAACTTGATGCTGTGGTATCTATGGGAGGTGTGAATTTCAATGAAAGTGGCTTGAGGGCTTACGAGTTGTAGACTGAAGAAAGGAAAAGTTCCTAATAAGATTCATCATTGATGGATTGAATTTTGGGTGGGCTTGCCGACTTGCCGTACTCGGCCTCTAGCACATGCCAAAAGAATCTCTTCTCTAAGGACAAATGACTATGCCTCAATTTTATTGATTGATGTGACTGGATTTTTGGATGTGGGAAGAACTTAATTGATTATTTTATGACTTGTTTTGATGCCACATGGAAGTTTTCCAAATTATACTGTACAACATTGCAGAATCCTGTGTGAATACGGCATGAAAAATTCTTCAATTTCATTGTTTAAATCTTCAAAAGGTGTAAAGGTAAACAATTTTTATGATTTCTCACTCACAGCTAGAGTAACATAAATTTATTTCTCCAAACTCTTTCATGAATTTCATAGTATTGTTCGCAATATTCTATTGTAACAAACAAAGTCAATGTAATTGTTCAATGCCTTTTTTCTATTTTTTTCTCCAATTCAAGCTTAGGGTTGAGACCCTGTTTTTTTCTTGTATGTGTAGTGATATAAAGGCTATAGGTGTAAAGCATCATCTAAGAGTGGGTAAAGGGTAATCTACAACAACCGGGTAAATAGTACTTGTACAAGTGGTGTAGACAAAATGACTGGTGGATTCCAAGCCAAGGAATAGTTGGTATGTCTTGGGTTGGTTCCTTATGTGAAAAGCGTATAGTATTCTCTAGCAGGAGTTTATGTCTGTTGTTGTTGAAGCAGTTTATTGTTCCTATAGTTCTGTTTCTAGATGCAGTTGTTTTATTTGCTGCAAGAGCTAGATAAAGTTATTTTTCAAAATTATTTCGATCTTAGAATGTACAAATGCATTTTTTATATTGTCCATTAGGCCAAGGTGCCCGCATCCCCTATGAATATTGAATATGACTGTGCGGCTGAGGATTTTAGCAGAGCAATATTGGAAGAA
Organism: Pseudotsuga menziesii; assembly: GCA_001517045.1. NCBI lineage: Eukaryota > Viridiplantae > Streptophyta > Pinopsida > Pinales > Pinaceae > Pseudotsuga > Pseudotsuga menziesii. The sequence goes on from LPNX010548899.1 coordinate 73,795, forward strand.
ATATTAGAGCAGTGAACTCAAATATCGAAGTAGTAGCCAACCATTAGTGACTATAACCAGTGGCTAGAACATCCCGTTAATCAGAAGTTCCAAAATTTCATCTCACTTACCCTTTAAAATTAACAGTCTATTTGCAACATGTTAAAATCATCAAATTTCAAAACATTAGTGCATGGAATGAAAATTTCCTAGGATTCCATCTCATTTACGAAAATATTATGCTTAAAGCAGAAATATGAGTTTAAGACTTTTCATATCTGATACTTACCGCTCTAAAAATGATACAACCTATTTTGTACAGACAAGAAATCATCTGTTGCTCACGTTCTAGAAAATTTAATAATCTAACAAATTCAATTCAATACCAGCATTTATGTGTCCCCTTGTATTATGCTTCAGCCCATATAACAAGTGAGATACCATCCATAGGCATGATCTCGTCCATCTTCTCTTTCTTTTTGATTTCAAAGGCTTTCAATACGTTACTTATATTTTTGGTTTGGTCTTAGTTTTCATATTGATGTATGCCAGTCATTTTCTTACTCTAATTAATATGATACATTGATATACTAGTTATAATTAGTACTGCCATTTGAGGTGACCATTCCAATGATTCTCCTTAGTTTATGTGAACATGGTTAATTGAGTAATGAACCGATCAAACAAGGCATATATATGAGTATAATACCCATCATCCTATGAATACAATGGGATTTTTTTAGAGAAGGGCCAACTTTTGTAAGAAATTAGCCTTTACAAGCAACCCTATATAATTAGAAGGAATAGAAACAACTCTTGAGTGATACAATTTCGACTATCCTTGGTAGAGCAACATCGTAGGATTTCTTCGTAAAGCCTCGAGACCAACAATAAAAGGGAGGCCATCTGCTAAGTTTACAAAGGCTCATAAACTACTAGTTCCTGCCTAGTTTGCATTGTTGGCAAGGTGGGGAACACCTCCATTATTAGGTCTAGTATTCCACTATCAATTTGTCCTTTGGAAATTGAAGTTATGGTTCTGATTGGTAGTAGTATGCTAAGGTTGGTTATGAGGAACTTTCTTGATTTTATGCCCAACTATAGTCTGATTTTATGCTCAACTATGTTTGGTGTAAGACATAAGTATAGTATTCCAAGCCTATTTGGTGTGACATTAGGACAGAGCTTCAATGCTATCCTCCATGTAATATTTGTAAAGGTAAATATGTGAAGTTGACCCTCCCTGTAGCTTACACATGTTATATGCATGTGTAAGAACACCATAACACAATCAAACAAAGTCAGATTATGTTGGGTGTTGCTCAGGGACTCAAAACACATCAGTTTGGGACTAGTCAGATCTGACCTAGGGCCACTAATTTCTTGTTACAGATATGAGCAGCCAGCAGTTAGGGTGCTGGAAAAATGAAGCTATAGGATTGGTAATCTCATTGATGTTCTTAGGAATACAAATGGTTTCCAGATGCAATACAAAATAATGATGATTGTCTCAGAATATGAGAGTGAAATCATTCAGAGAAACAACAGTATTCCAAGCCTATTTGGTGTGACATTAGGGCAGAGCTTCAATGCTATACTCCATGTAATATTTGCAAAGGTAAATATGTGAAGTCGACCCTCCCTATAGCTTACACATGTTATATGCATGTGTAGGAACACCATAACACAATCAAACAAATTCAGGGTATATAAAATTCATGTTAATGGAACTTGAATCACTAATGCAACAATGATTTGACAATGGCAGTTAGTCATTTTGACTTCTCTTGGGGAAACGATGAATATCATCAAGAAACTCTTGAAAATTTGAAAAAGGCTATGAAGAACACCAAGAAGCTTTGTGCTGTAAGTTTGATTTTCCATTCTTTCATTATGATTCCATTATCTTTTTGATCTGATGCATACTAATAGTGAGATAAAATGAAATTCAACACAATTAACAAAATAAAGCAAATAAACTACCATTGTTAGATTGGATGTCATTTTCTATAAATCGAATGTCAAGTTATGCCAGTGATCAACTTCGGGACCAACTGGTAGGTTCCCCACCAAGCAATATGTAAGCCCAGTTATAAAGATAGACTCAGCCTCTGTTAGCAAAGTTTGAAATTCTATTATACAGGATCAAGCTAACCTAATAGAGACTGATTTCCGCTTCTCTTCATGTTTCTCCTGAACGTAGGCTGCATTCTTTATCTCTATCTCCTAGACCCATTTATGCGCTTGTCCTCATAATTGATGGCAGATAAATTAATAATGTGATCTCCATCCTACACTGCTTTAGGTAAAGCACTCGACCACATAAATGCCAGTGGTACCTAGTGGCTCATAGGAGCAATGCCAGGCTCACCGAATCATAGGAGAAATGCAATGATCAATTGAAGATATTAATAGGTTTCTTTTGTCTGGTCTTATTAGGGTTGGTTTCCTTATTTTCAGTTAGTAGTGAGTAAGGTCGTTCTGATGACCCCAATAGCTCTGATGAGCATTTAAACCCTTATTCTTTGTCTGTCCCACATAAGTAGTTCTTCTTATCTATTTCCAGTAAGTATTTCCCATCTCAAAAAAATGTTATAAATAATTTTTTCCTGGAAGAATTACCCACCCAGATTGCCAACGACAGGAGAAGTACATTATAATATTGATCTTGTGCCTGGTTGAAGCACGCCATTCTTTGTGCCATTACCTATTATTTCCTTCTCGATTCGGTAGATAAGATAGTGGGATATAGATGGATGTTTATTGAATGAAATAATTAATAATGATAAGCCAATATAGTGCCTCTCTCCATAGTGTGAGCAAGCGGCCGGATAGATAGGGGGACCTGCTAACACTGACTGGTGAGTGCAAGAAAGCAACTATTCCGGGCGAGGTTGTGCTGCTTGCTCCTTTTATTATGGTTGAGATGCTGCTGGTTCCACTACTACTCTATTTAATCATGGGTATACTGCTACTTACTCAACCACATAAACTGTTGTTTCATCGACTAAATGAATCTTCCTCCTGAACATATGGCTCTTCATTCTTGCTCACTAAAATATTAATATGGCTTAACGTAATTTCCATTTGTCCCAACATCCCTTCCATATAGAAATATTTTTACCATTCATGTTTTTTCTTTGGTTTGCATGCCTACTTTTCAAAATTTGGTTTTTCCAACATACATGCATAGGTTTTATCACATAGTCTAGACTCTATATCATGGAGAACTTCGTATAGGGAAATTCGAACATGGGGGATTTCTTAGTGTGGATTTTTGTTATGCTATAAGATACCATTGAACAGATTGGGGGATTTCTTAGTGTGGACTTTTGTTATGCTGTAAGATACCATTGAACATACAACTATGTTTTTCAATGCATTGCTTCTCTTATTTTGGCATTTATGACCTATTTCTGATTGCGACTTGAGCATTGGGGACTTTTCAGCTTGGTTCTTTGCTTTGCTTTGCTAAAAATATTTTTGGTTCAACTTGTTTGAAGATTAGCTGAACATCCATTGAATTTCCACTAGATGTAGGACATAATGTTTTGTAGAACACCAATAAGGAAAAGTACTTGCTATATGTATTTGTATGGGATTTTTTATATGAATTTTTGTTTGCTAAATAACTTCTATGTTTGAAAGAGAAATAAAATTTTGGCATATAAATTGATACAACAGTGCATATAGGTTGGCAGTGAGCATGGGTATGACTGGCCTCTTATCTTCCTGTGACTTAAAGGATAATACAGAACCCAAATGTCTACCTGGGAAAAATTTTCACCTGTTTTAGAGTGAATTAAGTTGAGATTTTCTAAGTTAATGCATGTGTGTGTTTGTATTTGTCTTCTCCAAACTGAATTGAGTTGGTTCACTGATACAATGTAGTACATGAAATATAGGATAAATAAAGACAAAGTAGAGGAAATTCTATCATCAGTTGATAATGATATATTATAAAGTATATCAAATCTGTATTCAAAGTTTGAAACCATCCTACTTTCTAACAGAATCTTAGATGAAGACTAAACTAGTTTTCTTCACTGTGTGTTGTTTTTCTAGGCACTGCCCCTGGTTTTGCTCCTTGATTTTATGAGTGTTTGCTTTATGTTGTTTTAGATTGGGTGGCTTAGTGGTTAAGGTGGATTAATTTTGTGGCGGGCTATTTATTTTCTTTTGGCAAGGTTATTGTCCTGGTTTCATCAAGATTTTGGGTTCTTCATAGGGTGCATTTCAGATATTTAAAGTTTCAGCAGTTTGCTTGGGGTGCATCCAATTCTTTAATTCTTCACAAGAGTGGGTTTGCTTGGGATGTGTTGTGGTTCTTCACTGGCTATAAGTTTGTCTAGATGTGGCACCCTAGAGGCTCATTGGGGAGTTTATCATGTTGTGGGGGTTGTTGAAGTGGGCTTGGAGAGGGTCAAGCATGTAACAACATTCATCCCCTTTTCTAGGACTCTCTTTAGCATCTTCATGAACATTGTAACATTAGAGGTACTACTCTATGTAAAGATCCAATACTTGATTATGTTGGGTGTTGTTCGGGGACTCAAAATGCATTAGTTTGGGACTAGTCAGATGTGATCTAGGGCCAATAATTTGTTTTTGCATATTTGAACAGCCAATCGTTCATACTAATCCTTCAACTTTCTATGTTTTAGTTTGATACACAGATCACTGACCCAAAATTTTCATCTCTCAAACAAAAAACACAAGACCAAGGAAATAATCTTAAGTTAATGCAGGACTAAAGTAACTGAGTTTTAGTACAAAATAACTAAAGCCTAAAGTTCTTTCAAATAATTATAAACTAGGTAAGTAGCAAAATATAAACATATTACTAAGAATAATACCTTATTTTCCCAAAATGAAAAAGCAATCAGAATATAATTTCTATGGACAAGCAATTTAATTATACCCCAAATGCAATTTCTCATTTGGAAGAAAAAATATGATTGGTCTCTAGTAGGGAAACATGTCTAGCAATCACCTATGAGATTTTGGCACCATTTTAGTCATGGAAAAAGTTAAGAGTCGATACTAAGGAAAGGGACATTTTCAAGGTTGGCAAAGAAAACAACCATGATAAAACATTGGCAGGATGACATTGATTTTAAAAAAATTCCAGTCATTTGAAACATTGAGCCAATGGAAACCCCTGTAATGCAGGTTTGTTGGAATGGTACACATACCAGTGGCAAGGAAGCAGATCCAATGTCATAGTTATATTTGTATGGAATTAACCTTGCTAGTTATATTTGTATGGAATTAACTTTGCTAAGGAACATAAAGATCATTTAACAATCATCTAAGAAGATTATTATTGGTACTGCAGACCCATAAGATGTAGTCTCCAAGCTAATGTAAGCACTTGAATACCCATATTTGTGGACTTTGTATGCATCAAAGGATTTTTTTTTATCATTACACTGGTTCTTCAACCAAAACTATAAAGGGCATCTAAGGAAAAGGAACTCCGAGATTCCTAATGGCCCCCCTTCTGAAAACTCATATTTTCTCTTTTGCTCCCTGGATACTTCATTTCTTTCAAAAGTATCCAGTATTTATAAGAATATATCATATGACTTTACCACAATAGATGCTATAATCTTGTATAAAAGTTACACAATGACACTGGTATAAAAGAGTCAAAGGTGGGATGGTTATCCATTTTGGGTATGTTGACCATGAAAGTAGAATTGTGGGGGGCATATAAAATTCCTGGACTACTCCACCATGGCCAACAGATTCATCCCTAACACCTAATGGATGCTTCTAAAGAACTTAATGAGCCATCCTATCAAGTTGATCAACATGGATGAAAACGTCTATTGGATTCTCCACAGCCAGTTTAGGAGTGTGTTGACTTTTTTTTACAAGAGAAAAGTATTTGGATGAAAAGTTCATAGCCAGATCAAAGTTAAAAGGAGACAGAGATAGAAATGCTTGTTTCAATAGTTTAAGGTGGGACACAATTATATTGACCAGGGATTTCAAATAAGCCTACTAAGATTCCAAATCTAGTTATTTTTTACACATGTCCAAGATGAAGGTGGAGACCTCCTTCTCTAATTTAATCGCCCTTTTCCAGAAAAGAAAATGTAAATCCATGGACATATTTACATTTTAAGATGGAGAATATTAGGGATCAAAGGTAAGAGCATACTTATTAGTTATTCTCCTTCACTCTCCCCATGGCTTAGGATATCAACATCATTAGCTTACAATTTTGAATCAATGAAGGTTTAGCCACTTTCTTTCTATTTCATTAATAGTATTTCTAGTGTCTGTGGGTGCTCTCTACATGACAATTCCCAGAAGGATCTAAAAAATACTCTCTAAGGGAGAGGGGCACATCAGAAGGTCATTAGTTGTCATCCCCATTCCTTGAAGAGAGTGTTGGAGACCCAAAGCCCATTTTAACAAAATTCATTTGCAGATCTGCTTGGTAACTAATTTTTCCCTAACTATTTAATATCTAATCCTATTGGGCTGGAAAATTCCTGATAATTGTGGAGTATTTAGGGTTCTCACATGTTACTAATTTAAGTGACAGGTTCTGTTAAAAAGTTTCAGCATATTTTATCTTTAGTAGATAGTTGTAGCATGAAGGTTTATATTGATCAACACTATGTAAAAGTGCTGGTAGTAATAATGATTTTTAGTGTAATTGAAGAGCCTATTTTAAGCACTGCTACTATCTTTGTTAAATTAATAAAAAACCACAGTTATTAACGCTTGTTACATTTATTTCATGTTTGTGTTGATCCCCTTGAACTGCTACCATATTTGTGTGGATACATAATTACCTTGATTACAAAAAGTTACCTTGATTATTTTGCTAGAACAACAAATTAACTTGATTACAAAAAGTCAAATTGACCATGACTGTGTGGATAACCAGGAACTGCAGCAATTTAGTACTAAGTGTACATATTTTTCCCTACATAGAACCTTTTTTGAATCAGGATTCTCTCCTTTAGCTGACTCTAGGTTTCTGCTAAACTAAACATGGTCAGCTTTCTCAAAGTACGGATTGGTTTGCTGAGGAGTTGTAGGACTAGTCAAGCCTTAGATAGAGTTTTACACAGATGGAAAGCATTGCATAGATCGTAGAAAATGCCATAGTATGTGGACAAGTAGACATAATTTAGAAACATAGATTTTGTAATCTGTACTATGTGTTTTAGAATTTTTTAGTACAACACATTAGGGTTGAAAACTTACATCGCCCTTTAAGCTAGATTATGATCATTTGTATTTGTCAAAGTACAGATCTGAAGTTGAACTTGGAGGAATTTTGGGATGTGATGTTATTTGGAACTATGTAAACCAAAGCTTGACATGAACTGGTCCACATCATAGGCATTCTCATTCCTTATATTTCATGGATGATTTTTCAAATCCAATTGTTGGGAACTGCTTTGCATACTCCTCAACTTAAGGTCGAAGTTTTCTTATCTCATCTTGTATGGCTGGGCTACTTTCGATGGTGGCCTTGAAGTCCTTCGGTTTTGTACCACATGAGTTCAGAAATTACATATATTTCAGACTTTGTTTGAATTTGATCATGTACCAAATGAAGAAAAAATTGCTCAATACTAGTTATCTAGTTGTTTAGTTAAATACTACATTCGGTCTAGTTGTCTAGTTAAATTGTTGAAATCTTCTTCAAATTTGTCTATTTGCATGGCACATGTCAATTAATCATTTGCGTTAAAGATCCTAAATTTACAGTTCATTTTTGGCAAGAGTTGTTTTCAAGCTGGAATTTGCAAGGAACATCCTTCAAGATGAGTAGAACTTTCCATATGTACATAGATGACCAAACTGAGGTGGTGAATCGATTCCTTAAATTGTATTTATGCACATATGATGGGTATAAGAATTAGAAGTGGTTACAGTGGATACAGCTTTGTAATGTCCCAAGAAAAATGTTATTTGTTCCCTTGGTTGACTTTGGGCATGGTTTTTCTCACAACTTCTCCTATAATTCCTTACAATCCTACTAATTGACTGATGTAGGTTTTCCTTCTCAAATATTGGGCTTCCACACCTTGTGTGGGAGATATTTGGCTCACAACTTTTCACAAGAACTTTACTGGCCAACTGTTGTAGCTTATGGTGGAAGCAATATGCCTTGAATCTTTGTCAAACACTTTAAATGGAAACTGTTGTAGGTTTTGTGTGACTGTTTGAACCATATGGGATTATAATTATTGATTTTGACTATATTTTTGGTGAGGTATAGCATGATAATTGGTGGTATCTTTGACAACTAGACAAGTAGTATTTAACATAGTGTAGTTACACAAGAAGAATAGTAGACTTGAACATGTAGTACTAAAGAATCAGCTTGTTTTTTATTACCACCCTCCCACAAATTTGGAATGCAAATGGATGGAACTTGCAACATGCATCTAGTTCCTTTGACCACTTTGTAGTTAGGCAAAGTACTCATGTCCCAAATGGAATGTTGAACAAATAATTAACTCTACAAATTACTCATGTAGAAAATTCTAACAAAGTAATCTACAAAGATGCTGAAATCTGAATTCCATGTGTGTTTATACTAAAATCCTAATGAAGAATAAACATATTTGTAATGGAATTTGAATGAATGGTAAAGTATTGCTTGGTTTTGTAGTTTTGTATTATATGTGTTGGTATATAATCTCACACCTTTTGTCTCAATTGGTGTGGTTTTGATTCCACTATGTTAAATTCCTTAATGTTGTGAAGCATTATTAAATAAAGTGGATCAAACTTTTATCTTATCCTTATTAAAAACCGAGCATCTTCACTACTGTTGATTAAGTTTAGATAAGACAACCTTAGTTTTTTTTTAAATAAAATAATATTAGTTGAATTTCCACAAAAGATAGACTAGACAACTTTCATAGTTTTGTTTTGATTTAGAAAGAATCATGTTAATTTCAACTTTCACTTGAGATGGTAAAGTTCAAGTTAAATATTTTTTCAATAACTCTAAAAGTAGTTAGCATATATTTGAAGAAGAAATTGGACTAAACATTGTATTGTCTTGTAAAGCATAATTTATTTTATTTATTCTAGATGTTGTCGCGAGCCATTCTAAGTTGCTACTCATATGGGTAGGCTTGTTCTCTTCTCAAGTTACATGGGTCAGCTAATGCCATTTCATGGTTTGGTTCCTTGCCTCTATGTATTCTTCTATTGTGATATGAAAATGTATGGTGTACATGTGTGTGTATGGATGGTTGCAGATACACTTTATATGTGTGGTTACTATATGTTGATGAGATGATGTTCATATTCATGGTTGGAAAACTCATGAGAATGCATAAATGATCACCCTAATATTTGCAATATAACATATAATATGCATTATGTAATGAAATTGTTACTAATGTTTTAAATTGATTATTTCTTGGTATTTGCAAAAAAACAGTGAAGATGACGTAGATGATGATACTGATTATGTTGACACCAATGTCTAGAGAAAGATATTACTGATAATGATACAGTTGGATCAAATGAAAATGATGATGGATATGATGTTGGGATGGATGATGATGATGATGATGATGATGATGATGATGGTAGCCATTGATGCTTCTATTGAGATTGTGGATGTTTTTTGCTTTCTCCATGCTACTAGACACATATTGTTATTTTTGTGATTCTCCAAGTTCATATTACATTTTGGGTCATTTTGATTTGTATTGTGGATTCATGTTGACATATAAACTTGGATTACTGTTGATAAATTTTGATTTTTAATATTTATTGTGATATTTATATTTTCACTATATATTGTTCACTTGTTGTTTTAACATTAATACGATTATTTGCATGATAGATTATTGATGTGATGATGTTTTATAATTTCACTCATTTTGAATGAAAAATAATGTCAATGTTATCATGATTATATTCTAACTTTATATATATTGGAAGTGGTTGATGACCTTTTAATGGAAAACTAATATTACTGTTTTGGATAAATGTTGCATGTTTCTCTTAAATTTATTCATAAATGCTATGCAATTAATCTCAATAATTGTATGTACAATTAAATTGAATGTTTCATTATGTTATTTAAGAACTATGAAGTAAACGATAAATGAGAACCATTGAAATTAATGAATAATTATAATAATTTGATATAATATATAATAGCACACAATTCGATATGGCTGTAGATGTTAAATAACAAGTCTAATGTGGTGCTAGTAAGGAAGCAAAAACATGACCTAAAGTGGAAGCCCACTATGTTCTAGATCTCGAAGCAACATTGGATGTAGAACTTGGCGCTAAAACGTGGTGCAAAATGGGATGCTAAAGTGGTAGAAAAAATGGATGCAATATTGGATGAAAATATGGTGCTAATGAGGATGCCATTTAGGAAGCAAAAGAGGACACTCTCTAGGAAGCAATAACAGACGCTCTATAAGAAGAAAAATAAGACGTTATTTAGGAAGCAAAATTGGACGTTATTTTGGAAGTAAAATGTGGTGCAAAATGGGACATTATATAGGAAGCAAAGTTGGACATTATTTTGGAAGTAAAACGTGGAAGCAAAATAGGACGTTATTTAGGAAGCAAAGTTGGACGTTATTTTGGAAGTAAAACGTGGTGCAAACTGGGATGCTAAAGTGGTAGAAAAAATGGATGCAATATTGGTGCTAACGGGGATTCCATTTAGGAAGAAAAAGTGGGCGCTCTCTAGGAATAAATAACGGACACTCTATAGGAAGCAAAATAGGACGTTATTTAGGAAGCAAAGTTGGATGTTATTTTGGAAGCAACAAAATAGACGCTATTTTGGATGCCATATAGGATGCTATCTAGGACACAAAAAATGATGCTTTAAGTTTTGTCCATGATGCATCACATTTAGCGTCTAGTTTGACCACTCAATGTAAAAAAAAAATCACACTAAAAAGGGATGCTAAATGGGACACTAATTCTAGGATTTGTTGTAGTGACAAGATCTTTAATAACCCCAATACACTTCACTTCCCTAGAGTCAAACACATAAAAGTCATGATATGGTTTAGTAACACTCAACCCTAAGGCTTACATGACTGCTTTTGGAATGAGGTTATGTGAAGCTCCTGAATCGAGAAGACAATTATGTAATAATTGCTCATGAACTGTAAGAGTCACATAAAAAGGAGGTGGATATTCTGAATTGTCATCAGGTTGATCAAAGGGTTTTGAACCCACAATGATGGTAAGGTTTTCATCTTGCAAATTAACTTCATCAGAAGGAACCAAATTCATTGTAGTTTTAAAAGTTTTAAAAGCTGCTTCTCTGTAAGCCTTGTTTTTAATCAACTTTGTTAAAGGAACAAGAATCATGATCTTATTAAGTTCATGTTCCAAATTAAACCCACCTACATCTTTATTAACTTCCTCCGGAACTACCACTTCATCTCTTTTCTCTTTTACAATTTATTTCTGATTTAGAGGCAGATTTTGCTTAGCAGGAACAATTTTCACAATCTTCTTAGCCTTTGATACATGTTTTACCCCTGATCTAAGACCATATGATTTCTGTGGAATCTCCTGACAAATTTTAGGCATAGACATTTATTGTTGATAATCATTTTCTTCATAATGATCAAGAACTGTAGGATAATGATAATCAGCTTTAGTCAAAAAATGAGAAGAAGAATCATCCTCACCAAATTGACTAATACTATGTCCTTGTTCTTCCAAATCATCTAACTCCCCTTCATAAATATCATATGATCCATCATCTCTCACATGATTATTTTGAAATGGAGGTTGAATTATTTGCTCTTCATTTTCTCTTCTCTCCCTCTGAATATCATTATTTCTTCTTTCTCTTGGCAAAAATCTAGGAACAAAAGATATTCTGAATTGGTTTTGATTTCTCTCTCCTTCAGGTATAGTCTTGTTCTGATTTTTATTTCCCAACTCCAACCTATCAATATTAACAGATAAATTTTTAATGATTTTATTCATTTTGTCCATTTTACTGTCTGAAGCACTTCGTGTAGAACTGGATGGAACAATTTCCTTTTTACCTTTTTAATCTACCATTTGATAATTTGTTTCTTCTTTGAGTTTGTTTGAAGCCAATATGTTAGAATCCACTTCCAATGCAACATCTTGCATATTCAAAAGAGATACAGACTTTATTTCTCTCAACAATAAAGAAAATATATGATCAAAAGAGTTTGCATATGTTAACTTCGCTAATGTTTTAGAGGGTTTTATTTCGGTTGGTATTCTACTGTACATTTTATTGAACCATTTAGAAAAATATTCCACAACTTCATCTTTCTTCCTTTTCAATGATCCAAACTCTGTACTGTAATATAGATAATATTTAGTATCTCCCCATTGTCTCATGAACACTTCTTCTAAAGCATCTATACCATCTATAGATTTTGGTGGTAATTTCCTAAACCACTTTCTTACTTCACCATCTAAGATTTGAACAAAAACTCTCATCCAAACATCTTCATTTTCAGAATTCTGATTATCTACATAGCTCAGATATGTATTCTAGCATTCTGCTGTTGTAACATCTCCTTGACCATTGAATCTCATAAGATATTTCTGATAATCTCCACCTGGGAGAGCATTTAAAAGCTGAGGCAAAACTAAAGGGGCATATCTTGTTGCTACCATATTAGCCATCATATTTTGAGGCTGATCCATTCTAGGACTGAAAATATCTGAACTTGAATTGGATTGGTTGGTACTTGAATGTTGTGATGAAGGAGGGAAATTACTGGAATTTGGTTGATGCACTGGGACAGTATTTACAAAAGGAATGTGGGATGAAAATAAAGAAGAAGCATCTGTCTGTAATGCTTCAAGTTTAACTTCCTCATATAAAAAAGGATTTGTAAAAACTTAGAAGTTGTCTATTTGAGAAGGCGTAAATAACAGATCTAATTCTTCTTTTCCTTTCTCATAATGTGGATCAAAAGAAGGAAAAGGAAAAAATGAAGATTCAGGAATCTCCAAGGCCGAAGGATGTTTAAATTTTTTTGATGATGTAGAACTTAATATTTGCCTAGCTTCTTTTAATATTTTTTCAGGGTCCAAGACTCCTGGATTTAAAGGTGATGAGGGATTTCCTCGAGTTCCTATCCTTTTTGAAGCCACTGTAACTTTTTGTTGGTAATTGATGTAGGTGAATGATTTAGTCTATAAAAAATCTTACTGATCTTGTTCACCCTCCAAAATCAGATATATAAAGATGTCTAATACCCAGGGAAGATGTACTTTCGTTTCTCCGGTCCCTGGCAACGGCGCCAGAAGATGTTATCCCTAAAGTTGAACCTAGACAACTGAAGTTCCAGCTCAGAGAAATATTGAAGATAAATCAAACTAATAAAATCAAATTTAGACAAGGATGGTATGTAATCAAAGGTGTTGGGAAATCAAATAAGATAATAATCATAGAACTGCATGACATATAATAACATACAAAGTTCAACAACAGAAGATATTACGAGCATGAATCTACAAATAAATGAATCTGGTTCTGCAACTGAGCACTTAAAGATAACTACACTTCATCAAAAGAATCTTGTAATGGATTAACAATACCATACACAGGATAAAATCATAATAAAATGCAATTCATAAATAAAGGCAGAACAGGCTCATGATCATAATCATTTCAAAGTAATGTTCTGTATTAAATATGCAAAAGAGTATATGTCTTACAGTTCATAAAAAAGACTTGATTCCCATCTATGATTCCAACCCTTTCTTCTGTCCCAGTTCTCCAATATATACAAGTAATTTCAAAAATAAAAAAGGTTTCTAGATCCTCACATTATGGATCTCGAATAACTAAAAATAGTAAATCTGTTTAAAGTGGGACTTAGCTCAAAAGTTAAATTAAAACTTAAACTACCATGTGGACTAAACATAACAACCTTATCTACTATCAGTTGATTTTACTGACTCGACAATAATCTAGATCTTTCATCAAAGGCTCTTAGAAACTTCAGCTAACAAATTCATATCATGAAGAACCTGAGACGTCTTTTGTAACCTGGAGTATTCAACATCCTTTTTCAGCTCCTTGTTCTATAATTCTCTCTTCTGATCCAAAACTTGCTTATACTGCTCTTGTAATGCCCTTTTCTTCTTGAGTATGTCCTTAGAAATATTAACCAGCTTATGATAATCAGCCTCTTTCTCTTCTAAACACTCTCTCAATCTTTTATTTGCAAGCATCAAATTTTCATTCAAATCCTACAAATACTTATTTTGTTCTTTATAAGACACCATGAATTTCCTCATCTGTACCAATTCTGGAATAACATCTTCTTCATTTGTATCCATCGTGATTTCTTCTTTATGCACAGACTTTAAACTTGAATCAATTTCCTTTTCAACATAATTGTGCTTATTTGTGCAAAATAGTTCAAGAATATGTTCAGCCATCCCTTGCAATTCTACGAACTTTTCACTTTCTAAAACCTGCTCTTCATTTATTGGCTGAACCTTATCTTTTCTCATTCATTCTTCTTCATTTTATTCTATAAGATTTGGGCTTATTCCAATTTCAAGCTTTCTTCTTAATCGAGTTCTAGGTTTTTCACTTGAATCCACAGCTTTACCCTTCAAAATTTTGACTGGATTAACCCTTGTAATGTATTTTGATTTTATCCCTTTATCATCATTCTTAATAGCACATGCTTCTGACAATTTGTCGTTCACCTGTGACCATTTCTCTGCTGCATCATTATCCTCTGCATCTAGGGTTTCCCCTTGCTCTATTTGATTGTCTGCTGAATCATCTTTACTTTCTTTCTTTTCTCCCTTTTGCTTCTGTGCATCCAATCCAGATTCAAAGAGAAACTTCTCCCAAGTTTTCCCCTTTTTATTGAAATGAAAAACAATTAATAACTTGATTAACCCTTGATGAAAAACAGAATGCACTGTATGTTCATGATGACTGTGAACCCTTGAAATCATTTCTTGCATACTCTTCAATAGATAATAGGGTAGGGTCCATTTTTTTTATCTCCACTGAGATGCATCATAAAACCTAGATGACACCTCAAAACCCTGTCATAACGGCCTTCACAGGTCACATAATTATGTATCATCTCCAATGGTGTTTTCCACATAGGCTTCAACTTAGTAACATGTATTCCATTCTTCCAATCCAGTTTTTTGAACCCTCACAAAAGAAATTTGCTATAATCGGCCTCAAACCATTGCTGTTTGAACCACTTTTCTCCCTTAGAAGGTACACCAATAGCTTTTTCTATGATCTCTTCATTCACCATTATCTATAAATCCTCAAACCGAACAAATTCATCATTGTAATTTTTTATGAATGCCCTAGTTACTTGTTCATTGTGACCCTGCAATCTTTCACAAAATGGAAAGCAGCCAACATCCTGCATCATCTTCGCCGATCTAGGGAATTCATGAACCCACTGTAAATTATCAAGTTCTATTCTGTAAAAAAATCCTCCAGGTCTCTTGTTTTTAGTCATCCTTCGTGAACCTGGAATACACTCCTGCGCACAAAACAAAACCCTATTCCAAAACACGTATTAACATTGAATATGGGCTTCAATTCACACACCCTATGTGTATGGATATAGTACTGTACGAACAAATTGTCATTATGATGAAATGTGGGGTTTAGCATATGTCTAATGAAACCATTGCCACCTCTGTACAACCCTTTCCATGTACCTTCACTCCATCATTACACTAACAAAAGCTTTAATCTCATATTGTGAATCAAGTCAAACTGGCAGGACTGCAATGTTTTCATTTTTATATATGCTGCCAGTTTATAACCAAGGTTATGCTTAATTTCATAATATCTCTTGATTTAATACAAACCATTAACCTTTGAAAGATAAATGACTTGAGCCTTATTATGGTTTAAAAGAAAACATAGCAAAAAATCATAAAAGAAAACTAGGGTAAAACTATGATAAGTTTCCATAGTAAAAGGTAGGGTAAAACTAGGATTATGACGCCAAATGGAAACATTTAGAAAAATAAAAATAAAATCATAAGATAGAAATGAAAAAAAAAATAGAGATAATAGGTAGGATAGGAGGACTTGAGGGGACTAAATCCTTCAACCTTTATATGTTTGGTATATATAGTAAGAAGAGGTCGTATTGATTCTTAACTAAATATTTGTTTAGTATTTTCTTTTCACCATTTTTTTTTGGCCATGGTCTTAGAAAAGATACTAAACACTCATCTAATGTTATTTAAGTGACACTTTTAGTAGCATTATCTTGTTAGCAATGAAACATGACAATATCTTCTTACTCTTATAGCATTTTCTATTTCACAACAACAAGTGGCAATGAAAATGGAAATGTTGAGGACATTTCCATCAGGTGGCTCTTGTATTTGATATGTGTCACTACATGTATTAATTTACTAATTAACCATATTTGTTTTTCAGTTTTTATCTACTTTCACATAATGAAGATAATTAAATTATATTTATCAATTTTTTAAATCTATTTAACTTCAACTTCATTGGATGATGGAAATGAGGCGTTACTGCCCAGCCTGCGGTGAAATGTCATATTCTTTCCACTGAGTATTAAATAAGAGCATTGATCTTTGGTTCCTTTATAGAAAAAGCATTGAATGCCAAAATCTACACTACATTAACTGCCATCACCTTAACCACCATGATAGATAGCATTCTCATTCACTATCACCACTACATAGCCTTCACTACCACCGCTACACCTCCTTCACTACCACCATTGAAAGGATTCTCATCATCATTGTTAGTTAAGAGCATTAGTACTACTGATAATTTCCACTAATTAAAACAAAACTATACATTGGACTTGGAGTTGTTCTAATGCTAAATTGCTATTGTCTCAGTTTGGGTATGGGTATCTCAAGTACCAGTCTACCAGTCTCTTCCATAACCTAGCACTTTTTGTTGTTTAATTTTAACAGTTCTAAATTTAGTAAAAATTATGTACAATAAGCATCATTTACCTTATTAATCCTCTTGGCATTATTCTTTTTTGTTCTAGAGCTCATTGTAGAGGAAGCATCCCAACCAAGGACGCTGCGAACTCTTTCTTCTTCTATCTCTCTGGAAGCATTCTAACCAGTCACATAATGAGCTCTTTCTTCTTTGGTCACTCTAGGTAAAATAGTTCCAATATTTGCTTCTAATTTTCTTTGAATACTAGTCTATAGTTCTGAAACATGATAACAATCAATTGTTAGTCTTTTCTCTACTTCCAATTTTATTTGAATACTATACTATAGTGGTGAAATGAGTTAACAATCAATTGTTAGTCTTTGATCTCCCTAAGAAAGCATATATTTTACATCTTAGTTCCATAGTTTTCATGAATTCTAGGGTTTGGATATGGAAATTCCTCCCTTTGCACCTACAATATGCAAATGTTCAGGATTAATGGATGTCTGGACACTTGAATTTCAAAAAACCACATTGGCCAAATATACATCCACTAATGATTCAAAACACAAATAGTCTAGATCGAGTGCTTACATGAACTCAATAATGATCTGGCGTTGCCTTAGCAAACCAAAGTTTCTGTCATTTTGAGAATAAGGCTCCGAAAAAGGAAGAATCCATCTATTCTCTATCACACTATGAGACAATTAGCGGAAAAAGTGAACCTTGCTATGGTATTGAGTTCTCGACCCAAAGGATAATTGGGTTCGAACCAACCCCACTTATTCTTCTTCATGCCAAAGGCACTCAACCCTTTGTATACCTGGCTCACAAGATCATATCTATTTATTTCATCTATGTTGGTTGGGTCATAATCAATACTCTACTTTCCAAGTGGTTTGGTCATCTCATCAATCTCTTATTAATGCCATATAAATGCATCCATGTTACATACATAAATGATTGGTGCTCTACCTTTGATAGTGCACAGACCTCTCCTCAGTGCATTTCATTAACAATAAAAATGGTTAGTAAGAGCGGCTAAATGTCCCAAGAGCCATTCCTTAAAGATATTGCTTCGATTCCCATGAGCCTTCAAGAAGGCACTAGCTTCCACATACTTTAATACTTCCGTCATGTTTGGAAAATGCAACATTCCCCTGAACGGGAGTCTCAATGGTTTAATTTGATTTTAATTGATCAATTCCTTGAATTGTATATGAATTCTAGTCATATTTTAAGTGATTAAATCTTGAATTGTCTTTGCATTCCACCAGTCATACCACACTCTATTTGAAATTTACTTACAATTCCAAGACTCCATACACATGCGTCATGGTAGCATAGACAAGGAGTTCAATTATATGTTAATCATGAATGTATATCTAGATATAAATTTAGATATTTTTATGCACATCTTATGTTTCACACAAATTAGTGTCAATTTGCAGAGATAGAAAGCACTGAAAATTGGCAACAGATAACACTAGAACTTCGCCGAAAACAGTTTGTTGAGATCAATATTGGGGAAGAGACCTGAAAATCTAGTGAAAGCCAATACTAAACATTTTTCATTAGTTGGTTGAGGAACTTGATATTTTGTAGTACACTACACAATTTCACTCAAGTATAAGGGAGAAAATTTTACACTAAAGCTGCTTGTGGAAAAGATAGGAGCAGACTACAAGAGTGTAACCCACCTAGAACTTAAATTTTTTTTATTTTTGAGAAGACATTATGTTTTATGATTTGAGAAGAGCGTAAAGTTTTATGTTGTAGACCAAACATGGTTAAAGATGAATGTAATTGAATCATTTTATTATTTAATAAATAAAAGAGAGAAACCTATCCAAAGAAGAGTGTTGAAGAGTGTTCGGTGGCCCACTAGGAGGAATGATCTGTTATAGGAGTCCAAAATGACAAATGTTAGCAACAACATTCACTTTCTAGGAAACATCCCTATACTTATGGGCATGTTCCCAAGAAAAGAGGAACTGAGCAGGTGGCTCATTTAATTGCAAAAGTGATCCAAAGACTTATGCAGGCTTATATATACCATTGAATGAGCTAGAGACTCACTACATTCTAAGAGATTAAACTTCTTGTGGTTTTCATGGAAACTGAAAAGTTAGGCACACAAGAGGAATTCTATGAGGGGAAAGCTAAAGTGATGTTGCTAGAGTTTGATTGCAAGTGTGACTCCTAAGTTACACAGAGTACTTATAGGCTTATACACAACATCTTCGTCCTAATGGTTCAGTGAATAGGCTCTGTGGTCTTAAAGCAAGTGATCTTGGCTGCTTTCAAGAGATGGTTGGGAGGAACGGTATGCTTTGGGGGTTTGTCCACTTCAATAATTAACAGGTTCTAAGTTGTTCTAGTTATTAACCTTAAATTTATTTTTTGTTTATATATGTAGGATTTATGAAATGATAAAGTTTTTCCAAAACTATTATTTGTTTTGTAATAAGTAGGAAATAATTATGTTTACTGTTTATACAAAATTTCATATATATATATATATATATATATATATATATATATATATATAT